>JAMWFC010000005.1:780888-958121 GCA_027475525.1 Macrolepiota albuminosa | reverse complement strand
GTACGCCAACCCATTCCCCGACGCCCCCCCAAACTAACGAGGTCGCGCCCCTCATGGCCTGGGAGGCCCGGGACACGCGGTACCGAGCGTGCCTGGACTGGGAGCGCATAGCGGCTCTCGCGCAACAACGTGAGTGCTTCCCGCGCCGCCCGTTTGTCATTACTGACCTTCCCTTTTCAGAACAACACATCATTACTGCCCCGGAGGCGGGTCCCAGCCGGCTCCCAGAGCCTGTCCCTGGTGCAGGTCCCGGGGGTCCTTCAGGTGCCAGTCGTTCCGTGCCCACTTTTGCGCAGATGACCGTGCATCCCCCCCGTCCCCCTTCCCCTCCTCGCCCTAGACTGGTCGCCCCTCGTTTCCGTTGCTCCAGGATGGCGGTGGGGGCCATTTCCGAGGTCCCGGAGGCCCAGCGCGTTGAGTGGGCCAGCACGACGCAGGAGGCCTTCGAGGGGGCGCTGGTGAGGCCCCGGGGCCTGCCTCTCCATGCCTGGTGTATCAGCAACGGGCCGGTAAGTGACTTCATACCTCTGGTCCTGCAGCTAATCCGTCCTAGTGTCTCCACTGCACACGTCGTTCAGTGATGTGCTCGTTCGAGGTCCCGTCCGCCTCGTCCCGGCGCAACACTTCCGTGTGCGAGGCCTGTCGCCTCAATCACGAGCGATGTTCCGTTTCGGCCCTTTGGAGGGCATATTGCGTTTCGCAGGAGCAGGGTTGGCTGTTGGGAGGGATCACCTGGAGGATGGGAGTGGAGGAGAGGGATTGGGTCGCGGGGGCGGCGGCGGTTCAGGAGGAGGCGCTGGGGGAGGCCCCTGGGGGTGGGGCGGGAGGGCGGGGGTTTGTCCGGGTGGGTGGCCGGGGCCGGCCCGTGGTCTTGATCACGCGCCGGGTGACCCGGTCTGGTGCCCCAGGGCGGGAGCAACCTGAGGGGTGCCCAGACAAGGGAAAACGGCGGGCGTCGCCTAGCCCTTCTCCAGGGCCCTCCAAGAGGGCATGCTTGCTCCTGGAGACCCCATCTCTGGTTTCATCCCCGTGCCTGTCCCCAGCAACATTCTCCCCCCTGTCCGGGGGACTCCAGGCTGGCGAAGTCGGGGCCCTGCAGGAGCCAAAGCAGGGGGGCCACGGGGAGGGGGCGAGGGAGGAGGTGGCGGCCGGGTGGGATCTGGAGGAGGGTCGGGAGGCGATGGTCCGGAACCTGGAGGAGGCTAGGGTCGTCCGGAGGGAAGCGGAGGCCGAGCTAGAGGCTCTGAGGGCAAGGCTCGGGCAGAGAGTGGGACTTCCGGGGGGTGAGGGGTTGGCGGAGGCCCTACGCCAGGATGTGGTGGTGGCCCGTATGGCCTCGTTAAGTGAGTCCCCCTATCCTCAGGTTCGATTCTCCACTGACATTTCCAGGCTGGGCCCGAGAGCACCGCTTACTCTTGGACGGGGCGGCCGCGGCACTCGCGGCGCTGCAGGAGGGGCAGCGCCCTGAGGTGACAACTCCCGGGGTAGAATGGGGCCTCGACTTGCTGGGGCAGGTGGTGTCGGCATACCGGCGGAGGAACGTGCCCGCCCCCGGCTCCTGGTTTGAGAGAGTTCTGGACGAGGGTGAGTCGCTCCCGTCCTGGAAACAGTTGGCCGAGGAAGTATTGCGGGAGCACGGTCCGGAGGGGATGGGGAAGGGGTTTCGAGGCTGGCCCAGGGAGGGAGGGAGCGAGGGTCGGTAGTTTTTGTTGGTTCTTGTCTTGGCTTGTCTACGGGCTTGTGAAATATTGTACTTGTAGCAAAATGTATATACTTGGTCGTCGTACTCAAAATGGTGTAAGTAAAGTGGCAAGGAAATGAGAAAGAGTACCTTGCCCAGAATCTGGGGCGTTACTGTGAAAAAAGTACTAAAGGAGAGTAAAATCCAGAAGGGGAAGGTAGAAAATATACGTGGGAGTTGAATCCCTGCTGAGCCCAGAGGCGGGGGTTACGCCCACTACTGCCGTCTGTGAGTCCTGCGCCCAGGAAGGTCGTTTCTCGGGTGCCATTGTTGGAAGTCCCGGAGTTTGTCGAGGGCGCCTTCGAGGTTTCCGCGCGGTTCCCAAGTGTTGTCTTCCGGGCCGTACCCCTTCCACCGTACGAAGAAGTGGGGTCGTCCACGAATGTTCCAGGAGTCGAGGATGTCTTCAACTTCGTAGTGGTACTCGTCCTCGACCTCGACTGGGGGAGGGGGCTCAGGGCGTCGTTCGGGGAAGGGATCTGGGGGGTGTCGTTCCAGGAGGCGAACGTGGAATACCGGGTGCAGACCTTTTAGTCCCGGGGGGAGCTCGATCTTGTAGGCGTGAGATGAGACCTTCTTCAGACGTGGAATACCGGGTGCAGACCTTTTAGTCCCGGGGGGAGCTCGATCTTGTAGGCGTGAGATGAGACCTTCTTCAATATTTTGAACGGGCCCAGACGCTTGTGATCGAGTTTTGGGGAGGGCCGGCGGGTGCGGAGGTGTCGTCGATCTAACCATACCTTTGTCCTGGGGGTCCAGTCAGGGGTGTCTTCCCGTTTCCGGTCGGCGTGTTTCAGTGTCGTCGATCTAACCATACCTTTGTCCTGGGGGTCCAGTCAGGGGTGTCTTCCCGTTTCCGGTCGGCGTGTTTCATATAGGCCCGGTTCGCGGTGTCGATCTCTTCCTGGAGAAACTCGTGAAGGGATTGGAGATCCCGGGCGACCTCGTGGGCGGCGTGCGACGGGATGTCCCAGAGCAAGAGTGTCAGTCGAGGGTGGTATCCCTTGTTGGCAAAGAAAGGGGACACCCCGGTGGCAGAGTGCGGCGTGTTGTTGTAGGTGAACTCGGCCAGGGGGAGCTCGGCGCGCCAGTCGTCCTGCAAGTAGTTGACGTACAGTCGGAGGTACTGCTCGAGAGACTGGTTGACCCTTTCGGTTTGGCCGTCAGTTTTGGGGTGGTAGGCGGTAGAGAGGTTAGTCTTTACTTCAAGTGCCTTACACAGGGAAGTCCAAAACTTGGACATGAAGAGAGGGCCACGGTCGGAGACGATGTCGTCCGGGAGTCCATGTTTGGCAAAGACGTGTTCGAGGAACAGCCGGGCAAAGTCCGGGGCGGTGTCCGTGGTGTGGCAGGGTAGGAAGATGCCCTGTTTGGTTAGCCTACACACAACGACGAGAATGGCATCGAACTCTTCAGATTCCGGGAGTTTGACGATGTGGTCCAGAGATATGGAGGACCAGGGGCGTCGTCCGACTGGCAGGGGTTTCAGGAGTCCGTATGGTCAGTGTCGGGGGACCTTGGCCTGGAGGCAGGGTTCACATGATCGAATGTAGCGGGTCACGTCCTTCTTCAACCCTGGCCAAAAGTAAGTCCGAGAGATCAGCTGGAGAGTCTTATGTATCCCAGGGTGTCCCCGGAGCTTGTAATCATGGTGTTGACGGAGGACGTCGTAGCGGAGTCGGGCGTGATCCGGGACGTAGATGTGGCCGTCCCGGAGGAGGAGTTTTTTGTCGGGGGACAAACGTCGTAGCGGAGTCGGGCGTGATCCGGGACGTAGATGTGGCCGTCCCGGAGGAGGAGTTTTTTGTCGGGGGACAAAGAGAAGGCGGGGTCCTGGTCAGTTCCGTCGGGAGGGTTGCGGGGGTCGTGGTCAGTGAAGTACTTGTCTCGGGGGGCGCGGCGGATCTGACTCAGGGTCCCTTCATTGTTTAAGATCAGTACGGCATTCAAATGTTCGGGAGGGATCACCACGCGATGATTGAACGCATTGCGTTCCGCCTCAAATTTAAGATCAGTACGGCATTCAAATGTTCGGGAGGGATCACCACGCGATGATTGAACGCATTGCGTTCCGCCTCAAATGACTTCTTGGGGTAGACGTCCGGACGACGGATGAGGGCATTGGGTTTAGCTCCGAGTCGTCCCAGGCGGTACTGAATCGTGAAGTCGTATTCTGAGAGGACCTCAGACCATCGGGCCTGCCGTTGACTAAGCTGCTTGGTTGTGGTGAAGTACTGCAGGTTGTTGTGATCCAAGTAGATCTGAATCCGGTGCCGGGCTCCTTCGAGGTAGGCTCGCCATTGCTTGAAGGCTTCGATGATGGCGAGGAGCTCCTTGTCGTAGATGTTGTAGTTGAGCTCGGTGTCGATCATAGACCGGGTGTAGAAGGCAATTGGCCGGGGCTCCCCTCCGTCAGGTTCCATCTGCGAGAGAATCCCGGCGATGGCATAGTCGGAAGCGTCGCATTCCAGGATAATCGGGAGGGTCGGTGATGACGCCCAAAGTTTTGGTCAGCAACAAATGTAACAAAAAGTGTTGCCGGACCAAGAGCTTGCGTTGGGCGCGCTAAAAGTAATATGAGGAGTCCCGGGCAGGTCCCAGAGAACGCGCCTATGAAAATGAGGAAAGTCGGTAACGGGGTCGGCAGGTGTCAAGCGCTAAGGTAAAGCGCCTAAGGAAAATGCGGTAAGTGAACACGGCAATGTGAACGGCAAGAGCACGATATGCTTAGCGAAGTCTAAGCGTCGATAATGCCTGCCGTAGTTGCAAGGCGCGAGTATGTCGAGTGTTGGCGAACGTCTGCAACTGCCGATGAGTTTTGACGTTGCCGACCGTAGCGTAAATGAGCTCTTGAGCGTAAGGGAGACTGAAGTAAGCGGGGAAACTGTGGTCTATTGTTCTCCTCTATGTACAAGTCGGTAAGTACTTTTATACTACAATGAGTTTGCCGTCGCCAGTGGCTAATGACGCCAGAGTGCGGTAAACTGGAAAATTTCAAAGGGGCTGCTCCAACGGTTTCCGATCCCTACCGTCCTTTGAGGACCCTTGGCGCCACCAGGCGGCAGATCGCGGTGCTAAACCATCAATCCATCACCCTTCTGTCTGTCAGAACACCTAAGCGACGTTGGGCGCCAAATCGAGACGGTAAGCGGTGTCAGACGCCAAGGTCAAACGCCAAGCTGTCCGTCAGTTTTTGATAGATCATCAAGCTTCTCGCTAAGCGCTGTCATCAGTGACTGATGCCATCTGTCAGTTGTCATTCCTGCTGCCGTCGGCGCTATCACTGATTGGATCTGCTTCTTGCCGTGCGCGGCCGTCAGAAGTGGCTTAAAATAGGTAGAACGCGTGCGCTAAGTTCGGAACGAGTGCGGCAAGGTTTCCGGAGCCGGTGCCGAGCCTGCCGTTGATGCGCCTAACCTGTATAGGGTCCTATCATCTCCCCCCAACTGAAAAATTGACTGTCCTCAGTCACCAAATAAGGCTACCGTTACCGCTTTTGTGACAGGTGGTCCGTGCGTTCTTGAGATTTTGTTTATAGTCCTGGCGCGTGAGTTTGGACTTCGTTTCTTCTCCCATCTTTTTCCTGGCGCTCAAATAAAAAAATATGTCTTTCCGTATTCCAACTCCGCCCCCCGTCCCATCTCAGGCTGCTCAAGAAGCCGCGTACGCTTACATTGCTAAGGCCAACCGTTTCATCCGCCATATCGAGGGCGTTGGCGCCGAGGCGTCTCAAAATCTTGTGGTTGGCGTGATGAAGTTACTGGAGTGATGGTATGAGGTGAGAGTCCTTGGCGTAGGGTGGGATCGCGAAATCGAGGTGCGGGAGTGGTGCCGCGCCCGGTATGTCGACAATCGTGGCGCTGAGTGGTTGGCGCCTTTCTCCCGTTTCGTAAGTTGCTTTTGTCGCCTGGCGTGTCGCTTAGCTAATTGCTACCTAGGCGCCTCCCCCCGTCCCCACCATCAAAGATGAGTTGGAGGACATTCTTTCTGGCGCGTTGCCGATGACCGTAAGCGCGTCGGCAACCGAGTGAGTATCTCCTGACCTTTCCTTCCTTAGCTATGGACTGAACTATCCCCTCGTAGCAAGCAAGAGGTACTAGAGCCCCTTGCTCGATTGCAGATCGAGCAAGAGCAGGAGGAGGCTGCCGCTGCCGCTGCCGCACACTCCTTGGCGGTGGCAAGGGCCGAGCTCGCCAAGGAGCAAAAGAAGGAGTCTGTTGCCGAGGGTTCTAGCAAGGGGTCTCGCGCCGGCAGTGTTCAGAGCCCCACACTGCCGGCAGGCACACAGGGTTCACCTTCAAAGCCTGGCAAGGCTTTGAAGAAAAAGGTGAGTTTCCTGGTGTTGGCGTCTCTCCTTACCGACTGTGACTTTTGCTAGTCTCGCAAGGGGAAGGGCCCTCAATACGAGGTATGCCGTAGTAATTCTTTGCCGACTCTCTGCTGACTCTCTCCCAGCTCCCTAGCCAGACAACTTTCGACGACAAGGAGTTGAAGGGTTTGCTCTTGCCGCGCCGGGATGACGTCGTAATGGACGAGGGTATTGAGGGAGGAGTGGAGCTGCCGGAAATGAAGAACAAGCGCACAGCTTCCCTGGCGACGCGCCAGGAGTTCAAAGATTCTCATGGAGCGGTAAGTTGTCTTAGCCTTTTTCGTATGACTTTTGTTCTCAAGCATGGGTAGTGTGACAAATGCTGGGCCGACAACGACCCCGAAAGTTGCTGGTTCCCCACTGGCGCCCAACCATGTTACCGCTGCGGCACTCTCAAGCGTGCCTGTACGATCGACGGCGCCAAGAGTCGTGAACGTGGCGGCGCGCCTGATGTCTTTGTCGAGAAGACCTTTTCCCGGGCGGTTTTGGTCAAGCGGGCGAGGGAGTTTGTGGAGAGGGAACGTAGCGAGGTTGCCGCTGGGAGAGCGGCGAAGATCAGCAAGTCCTCCTTGGCGCTGCCGACGCGTCAAGGAGATGAATCGGAATCGGTCGGCAAGCGCGGCGCTGGCGAGCGCCAAGAAAAGCGCAAGGCCTCCTCCCCAAGCAAGGGCAAGGGTAAGGCCAAGCGCGTACGCATCGAGTCGCCCCCCTCCTCTCCAACTGCTGAGGACACGGAAATGAGGGAGCTTGGAGAGGCCCTTGCCGCCAGTCGCCTCCCTCCCGTTAGCGGTGAGGCTGGCCCCAGCCGCCTACTATCCCCTCTCGTCTTGCCTGAGAACGTGCCTGCCGACGTTTCGACTGCTGGCGCCCCGGGCGATGAAGGTAATGTCGTGATGGGAGAGCCCGCTGGCGCAGAGGAGATAGCAGGGGAGAAGGAGAAAAGGGAAGGGTCGCCAAGCCGCGAGGAGGAAGAGGGCGGCAATGAGGATGCTGAGGGGGAGTTGGAGGAGACTTTGCGGGACGGCCCTGGCGAGTCCCAGGAGTTACCGACGGTGGAGCCTGCCGCCCCCTGGGTAAGTGAAGGCGACTTGGCGACGCAGCTCTGGACGAGCTCGAGTGGTTCCTTGTCGTGGACCCCCCAGCCTCAGCCCAGAGTCACTGGCGACTCGTACGAGTGGCTGGGGGAGGACTTGGTTTATCCAGTGGTGGCACTGTACCCTCCTCAAGTTATCGAGCAGCTGGGAGCCCGTGCGGCAAGTATGCGTGCGGTACTGGGTCGTGAGCGCGAATGCGCTCGTCAACAAATTATGGCCTCGCGACTCCGGTACGCCAATCTAACCCGCAGCATGGAGACTCTGGAGGAATACCAAGCCGACTGCAACGAGGCGCTAGAATGGCAAGCCCTCAACCATGTTCAGGTTGGCGACCTCCTGCCTTTCAACGACTCCTTGCCGCTCGACGACTCCATGTCGCTTCCCGAGAACGAAGACTGACGGACCTTAGGGTAGATAGGCCGTCGTATATATATATTTTGTTTGTTCCTGTCTGAAATTTATTGATCTTGCCGCCTCGTTTTGAAGTGAAAGGATAAGTTCCTAATCTGAGTTAGCGCGGCCGCAAAAAGCAAAGAAAGCAAAGCAACGAGAAGGCAAGCGGCAAGTATTCTAAGGTAAGTTTTAGCAAAAGCAATAGTATGTGAGGGACTTAGGCAAATTTTGAGGAAAAGGGAAACGCTCAGTAGATCATCATAGCGAAAAACCCTTGGCGAGAGTTGCGCAAGGCGCTAAGCGTTAGCGATACGCTAGCGCTGCGACTTGACTATGTAAAGAAATGTCTGTTGAATATAGTATAATAAGTAACGGCAAGAAAGATAAGTAAAGTAAGTAATAGAAAATAAGAGCTTATCAATATATTCTTTTCTAGTCAATTTCTTCTTCTTCAACTAAAGTCGGCAAGTCATCATCGTCCAATAATTCGGTTTCTTCAAGTTCTCGTAGCTTGGCGGTGTCAATATCTAGCGCTTTCAGCGGCAAGTCGATTTGTTCTCTAGCGAGGTATGGCAGTAGGCGAAAAGCGGCAACAGGTCGATGTAGTACTGAACCATCTAATTCACAGAGCACGTAAGCGCCTCCACGGTTACGAGAGATAACTACCAAGGGTCCTAGATAGCGCGGGCGCATTTTCTTATTGTATGAGGTCTCGATTTTGGAGTTGCGCAAAAGCACTAGCGCTCCTCTCGGGAAGTTGTAATCTTTGATGGTAGCGCTATGCTCGGTTTCGAATCGTAGGGCTGCTTGGCGACGGGCGCTAAAAACTACCTCGTGGAGTCGCTCTAAATCTTCTTTCCTTCGTTGGAGATCAATGGCTCGTCTGGCGATAAGGTCGGTAGTCGCTAAGATACTATTGGGTGCTGGCTGAAGATAGGTCGCTTCTATAATGTCGGCAGGGAGTAAAGGATGGGTGCCAGTAGCCGCGTAGTAGGGAGAGCAACCCATGCGCTTACGAATAGTAACTCTTTCCGACCAAAATACTGAATACGTCGCTTCACTCCAACGAGCCTCGTCGCCATCGACCGCCTTGAAGAGCGCTTGCCGGACGTCAAAGTGTGGTCTCTCTACCAGGCCATTGGCGCGCTTGTTGTAGCCAGATACTCGAATGTGGTGAATGTTGTACTTCTTGGCGAGATAGGTTAGCGCTTTGATAATGGGCGCACCGTTATCCGTAACGATTTCTCTTAGCGCTCCCCAACGGCAGATGACGTCCTCAAATAGCCACTTGGCGACCGCGTCGGTATTTTCTCTTTGGAGCATTCGAAATTCAGGCCAGTGGATTAGCGAGCAACGACCTTGAATGATGTACTTGTAGCGACCAGATTTGGGCATGTGCATGGTGTCGACGTAGATTTTGCTGAAGAGGGGAGCTGGCGTGGCAACGGTTGGCGGTATGAGCACTTGGCGTGTCTGTTGAATCTGGCAGAGGTGGCAAGTCCTAATGTACCAAGCGACGTCGGCACTAGCGTGTGGCCACCAGAATCGTTCTAACAGAGAAGCTCGGGTAGCGTACAGACCTCTATGGCCTAGCTCGTCATGCATGGCGCGCAAGACTCGTAAGCGACCTTCTGGCTTGATGATCAGCTTGTGGGCGCCATCTCGATTTCGTCGCCAAAGTCGGTTGTCGGTAAAGAAGAAGCGGGTGGCATAACGGATAAAGGTCGCGTATTGTTCGTCGGTAAGGTCTGGGGGTCGCTTAAGGTCTTGTAGCCATTGTTCAACGAGTAACAAGCGACTGTCTTCCGCCTTTGCCTTGGCGGATCGGGGAACGGCATCGTAGGTCAGGTTTCTGCTGTCTTCTCTTAGCGACTGGGGTTCCTGTACGACTTTTATTGGCGGCAAGTCTTGTTTAAGGATGCTTGCCGTATAGAACGTGAGAGGTGCGCTAAAGGTCTCGGGGCGGTAAGGGACGATGGGATGTAACAGGATGCTGGTAGGCTGTTGCCGTCGTAGTAAGGGGATAGGCTGTTGTATGAGGTGCACGAAACCATGTAGTCGGTCGATCCAATCCTCGAAATCGCTATCAGCCTGTGGGTCCACTGCCGGGTCGCCAGGCTGCCGTGGTCGCCTAGAGAGTCCATCTGGTCCTCGAAATCGCTATCAGCCTGTGGGTCCACTGCCGGGTCGCCAGGCTGCCGTGGTCGCCTAGAGAGTCCATCTGGTCCGTGGAAAGAACTCTTGACGTGTACCAGCTCAAAGTGAAACATGAGGATAGCGACTACCCACCGATTCATGCTAGCGGATGGCTGGATATCGGGATTCTGCAGCATGCCTTTGATGTACCTAGCGTCGACTTCAACAATCAGATTCCGCACGCCAATCAAATACATCTTTAGCGACCGGAAGGCTTTGAAGAGCCCATAGAGTTCTAGCTTAGGCTGGCTGTAGCGAGACTCTCTGTCGTTTAGCGTGATAGACCCAAAGCGGTTGTAGCGTCGCTGTTTCCGATTGTTGCTAAGGCACTGGCACAAGAAGTAGCCAACGGCAATGTACGAGGTATCCACCACCAAGATAACTGGGTCGGCAGAGCTATAGTCGATTGGAACTAAGGGTTTGGCGTCTTGTAGGGCTTTTACTAAATCTCGTTGGGCAGTGACCTGGTCTGGCCCAAATTCGAAGGGCTCGTTAGCGCGGGTGAGTCGGTTAAGGGTATGTGCGCGATGGGCAAAGTTCTTGACGAATATTCTAAGAACGCCAACAGTACCAAGAAAGGCGCGAACTTCAGATAAGTCGCGGCAAGGACCCCAGCGCTCCAAGAGTGCTAAGCGAGACTTGTCGGGAACGCGACCGTCGGGAGTGCAGATGTGACCAAGTATTTTGAACCTTGGCGCGCAAAGGAGGAGTTTGTGACCGCTAAACGTACCACCGCTATACTTCATACGTTGGAGAACTCGATTGAGCAGCTGGAAAAAGTCCCATAGCGCTAAGCGAATATTGGAGTTGTCGGGATGGGTCGCCGGTAAGCCGTTTACGAGTCGCCAGTCTTTGGGGCCTTTGACGCCAACGTCGTCGATGAAGCTAAGGACGTTATGCGGTATCTCGGGTTGGAGGATGAAAGTGATGTCGTCATGGAATATGGGGACTGAGTTTGTCCAGCCCATCGGTAAGGTGACTAGGCGCAAGGCGCCAAACGGAGTTTGAAAAGTAGTGAGATCCCGGGAAGAGGGTGTATCAGCGTTCGTCGTAGCCAACATAGAGGTCAAGGGTGGCGCCACAAATGCGCCCGGCAAAGGACTCGGCAACGTGATCAGGCGTTCGTCGTAGCCAACATAGAGGTCAAGGGTGGCGCCACAAATGCGCCCGGCAAAGGACTCGGCAACGTGATCAGGGAAAGGCGGTACGCCAGAGTGTCGTATGGTAACTCTATTCAGCGGCTCAAGACTGTGAACTATGCGTAGATTGCCGTTCTTTTTGAGGACACAGAACCAACGGGAGCGGTAAGAACTGTTTGAGGGCTCGTAGATGCCAGCCTGTATCTTGGTCCTAATAATTTGGCAGACCTCGGCTTCGATTCCAGGCGGTAGCGGTCGGTTGTGCTCAGTCCACGGCACATGAGGGATAGTCGGGATGACGACAGGCGGGAAGAAATCTGTACGTAGACTGCCGCGTTCTGAGTCCTCCCAAGCAAAGGCTTTGTCTTGCTTAGCGACGAGATCGGTAAGGACGTTCAACTCATCTTGGTCAAAAATCCTGTGTCGTGCTCCTTGGCGAACTGCTGCTGGCACTCCATGGTAAAACGTCCTGTGGGCTGAAAGGGTGGCGGATTCGGTGATAAGGTCGGTATGTCGGCAAGAGGGTCGCCAATGTGGTAAAACGTCCTGTGGGCTGAAAGGGTGGCGGATTCGGTGATAAGGTCGGTATGTCGGCAAGAGGGTCGCCAATGATCTGGCGCTCGATTCTGAAAGTCTCGGGAGAGTGCGTAGCGATGGGTTTTGTTTTAAGCGCAACTGGCTTATATTTCTTTTTGACTTGTACCCCTTTCCTTTTGGGAGCGTTAGCTTGGTTATATACAGAGGTGGAAAGGGGAACTGTAGCCTGAGGAGCGGCAAGTCCAAGAACGGCAGGAGACGAGGCTCCAGGAAGAGTAGTGAGATAAGTATCGGTAGACGCAATATTTTGAAAAGACTCGGAAGCGGTAAGGTACAAGTAGGCAAGAGAGGAGTCGGTAATGTTTTGATTTTTCTGGGAAATCTCTGCGTCGGTAGCGGGTAAAGTAGTTAAAACGTCTTCGGCAAGAAAAGCAGTAGACATAACATTTACAAGACCAGTTGAATGGTCATATTCCAGCGTTAGCGCCACATCTCCGTGATCGTCGCCAATCACCTCCTCGATGGTCTGTGAAAACACCTGTGGGGTCGTTCGTTGGCGTGTTGGTCGGTAAACTCCGGGGCTTAGCGAGGGCGCCTTTTCGTTGTCCCTAGGGAACGTTGGCACCGTCGTCGGATTCCGGAATTGGGGTCGCTAATTGTGAGGGTCGTTTCCTCGTCGGTAACTGTCTTGACGACTGATCGCGCCGTCGGATTCCGGAATTGGGGTCGCTAATTGTGAGGGTCGTTTCCTCGTCGGTAACTGTCTTGACGACTGATCGCGCCAAGACGTCGAAAGGTCTGCCGAGTAATAAGTCGTATGCTGGGGAGCGTAAGATGTGTATCTGAAGGTAAAATGTAATGTCGCCAAGGGTGCACGGCACATTCTTGGCGAGGCCTAGGGATCTGTCCACGTACCGTTAGCGCTCTGCATGTTTAGTATCACCGTAGGGTCGTAAATAAGGCCTAAATCGTTAGCGACTTCTGCTGCGTACCGTTAGCGCTCTGCATGTTTAGTATCACCGTAGGGTCGTAAATAAGGCCTAAATCGTTAGCGACTTCTGCTGCCATAGAAATAATCTGAGACCCGCTATCCACGATTGCCTCTACTTCGTGCTTGTTGTCTACGGTTAGCGCTACCGAGCGGATAGCGTGCGATTCTTGAGCGACGGTAAGAATTGCTGGGTCCTCTCCATGGTCCACAGACCTAAGGTAGGTCTCTACTGGGTCCACAGAGTGGCGTTAGCGATAGGGTCGGCAGGAGTGTCTTCAGTGTCGGGAGAGTCGATGGTAACAGAGAAACCAGGAAGCGCGTGGCGTTAGCGATAGGGTCGGCAGGAGTGTCTTCAGTGTCGGGAGAGTCGATGGTAACAGAGAAACCAGGAAGCGCATCGTCGAGTTCATCAACCTCGGCAACGGCTGTCGCCAAGGTCGTCGAGGAGTAACTGCTGTCTTGACCTGATTGCGAACGTCGGGAGCAATACTGCAAAGTTCTTCAACTGACAAGGTGACGGAGGAGTAACTGCTGTCTTGACCTGATTGCGAACGTCGGGAGCAATACTGCAAAGTTCTTCAACTGACAAGGTGACGGCGGTTTTCATGATGCGGCTAAAAACGTGGTTTGATTTTTCGATGTCGAAAATTGGCGCTGTAGGTCGGTAGCCACCCTCAGGACGTTTCTCGGGAGCGGCAAAGTTTCGTTGTGCGGGAGCGTGATAACGGTCGGGAATCCCAGAATAGGGATGTAAAGGCGGCAAAGGTGGTTCGGGAGCGGTAGCGGACGACGAGGGTTCTGGAGCAGGAGCAGGGGTAGTAGCAGGCGGTGCGGCAGGAGCAGGCGTCGGTAATTTGCTAGCGGGAGGCATCGGCTTGTATCCTTTAAGAGGTTGTTTGGGCTGCTTAACTTCAACCCCATCAAAGACCTGGTTCTTCAGCGAATCCAACTCCTGTTGCAGCTTGGCGATACGTTCTTCCCGCGAGAAAGTAGGGCGGTCGCCAACGCTGTCGAAGTGTAAGACCTCGTGGATCATTTGCTGTTGGGTCGCCTGTTCGGGGTCGGGGTTGGCGTTGCCAGATAGCGTGCCGGTAACGATTTGTCCTGGGTTGCGCCTATGCCATTCATCAATTCTCTCCTGGAAGGACTTCTTGTCGGGGTAGTTGGGAATGGTGGCGCCAGAGGTAAGAACTATCTTGCCATCGATAGCCCTTCGAATTCTTCCTTGCCGAATATAATTCTCGAGGGTAGCGCAGCGTCCTCGAGTCATAGTGTGGCCGATTTCCCCACACGAATTCTTCCTTGCCGAATATAATTCTCGAGGGTAGCGCAGCGTCCTCGAGTCATAGTGTGGCCGATTTCCCCACAAAAGTGGCAAGGGCCAGGTGCGGGTACGTTAGCGGGTCGGTTAGCCGTGAGGTTGGTGGTGATCATAGTTTCAATACGTGTCATAGCGGAGCGACAGCGGCGGTAATAGCAGCATTGAGCTCCTCCTTCTTAACGAAGTCGGCAGCAGGAGGCGGGATGGGAATGATGCGACAGCGGCGGTAATAGCAGCATTGAGCTCCTCCTTCTTAACGAAGTCGGCAGCAGGAGGCGGGATGGGAATGATACCGTTAGTTCGCTCAGGTGGTGGGCTCGTCCTAGCGCGCTGCAGTCCAACGCCAGTGTCCGTTCCCTTGAGAACCCATTTACCGGCTTCAAAGACGTCGGCAACGTTATAGGGCTCGTCTGGGTGATGAGCCTGATGAACTATCTCTAGGCGACGAGCAATACGCGTCCACAGTGAAGTCGGGATGCCCTGCTGAAATAGGCGACGCTCCTCGTTAATATAGAGCTTGCCGTTCTGCAGAAGCCACCTAGCGATTTTCTGGAACTCGCGGTAATACGTGGAGAATGCGCCAAGAGAAGAAGTGCCGTTGTCGAAAGATTCCTGTACTAGTTTCTGCAGCTCGTTTACCGTGTATCGGGTAGCCTCTTCTGCGCCAGGGTACAACTGGATCACTGCCGTTTTCCAGTCCTCGTACGAAGCGCCTTGAGCTGGAGCTGGCGGGGCGGCAGGAACAAAGGCGGCAAACTCGGTTAAACCTGTCCATGTCTCTGCCGTGTCATACGATACGTATCTTGCCGCGTACTCCTTCATCTGCGTGTGGTCGGTAATGTTACAGTCTCTGAACAAATACTCCAACTCTTTGAAATACTGGGAGAGCTCCCGTGGCTTGGTCTCGTCCCATTTCGGTGCCGAGAAGTGGTTGCGTGGCGGCATGCGTTGGACTTGTTGTTCCATGGCGACTGTGTTGGCGAGTTCGGTTAGCGGTAGTGGGGAAGGAGTTCTGGAGATTGGCGACGGGGTAAGCGAAATGAGTTGAGAAAGAGGCGTTAGCGGAGTAATGGGAGTGATTGACTGCGGTACGGTAAAGGGCGACGCTAAGGGGTCGTCGGCACTATAATCGAGGGAATGCGGGAAGAGATCAGGAAAAGCATCTACAGTGGCGTTCTGTAGTTCCTGGGCTAGAGAGAGACCCGGTAAGGCACCAGGTGGTTGTGGGGTTGATGGGTGGGAAGGAGCTATGCCTTCTGCCGACTGGTCTAGCAGGCGGCGCCTACGCTGGAGACGGGTTTCTGGCGGAATTCTGCCCTAGAGATCCCTCGCGGTGGGCTCCAATTTGATGACGCCCAAAGTTTTGGTCAGCAACAAATGTAACAAAAAGTGTTGCCGGACCAAGAGCTTGCGTTGGGCGCGCTAAAAGTAATATGAGGAGTCCCGGGCAGGTCCCAGAGAACGCGCCTATGAAAATGAGGAAAGTCGGTAACGGGGTCGGCAGGTGTCAAGCGCTAAGGTAAAGCGCCTAAGGAAAATGCGGTAAGTGAACACGGCAATGTGAACGGCAAGAGCACGATATGCTTAGCGAAGTCTAAGCGTCGATAATGCCTGCCGTAGTTGCAAGGCGCGAGTATGTCGAGTGTTGGCGAACGTCTGCAACTGCCGATGAGTTTTGACGTTGCCGACCGTAGCGTAAATGAGCTCTTGAGCGTAAGGGAGACTGAAGTAAGCGGGGAAACTGTGGTCTATTGTTCTCCTCTATGTACAAGTCGGTAAGTACTTTTATACTACAATGAGTTTGCCGTCGCCAGTGGCTAATGACGCCAGAGTGCGGTAAACTGGAAAATTTCAAAGGGGCTGCTCCAACGGTTTCCGATCCCTACCGTCCTTTGAGGACCCTTGGCGCCACCAGGCGGCAGATCGCGGTGCTAAACCATCAATCCATCACCCTTCTGTCTGTCAGAACACCTAAGCGACGTTGGGCGCCAAATCGAGACGGTAAGCGGTGTCAGACGCCAAGGTCAAACGCCAAGCTGTCCGTCAGTTTTTGATAGATCATCAAGCTTCTCGCTAAGCGCTGTCATCAGTGACTGATGCCATCTGTCAGTTGTCATTCCTGCTGCCGTCGGCGCTATCACTGATTGGATCTGCTTCTTGCCGTGCGCGGCCGTCAGAAGTGGCTTAAAATAGGTAGAACGCGTGCGCTAAGTTCGGAACGAGTGCGGCAAGGTTTCCGGAGCCGGTGCCGAGCCTGCCGTTGATGCGCCTAACCTGTATAGGGTCCTATCATTGGGTCGTAGTGCCGGAGTACGGGGGCGGTCGTGAAAGCCTCCTTGAGCAGGTTAAAGACACTCTGGCACTTACTGTCCCAGTTCCAGGCGACGTCCTTGCGCGTGAGCCGGTTGAGGGGTTTCGTGATACCAGAGTAGTTATCTATGAACCTCCGGTAGAAGTTAGCAAAACCCAGGAAAGATTGTACTTTCTTGACGTTCCAGGGCTGCGGCCAGTTGACGATGGCCTCCGGTAGAAGTTAGCAAAACCCAGGAAAGATTGTACTTTCTTGACGTTCCAGGGCTGCGGCCAGTTGACGATGGCCTCAACCTTGTGGGGGTCCATGCGAACGCTGTTCAGAGATACGATGACGCCAAGATACTCAACCTCTTCCGTATGGAATGAACACTTCTTGGGCTTGGCGTGGAGGTTGTGCTCCCGGAGGCGTTCGAGGACTTGCCAGACATGCTTCTGGTGATCCTCCGGTGAGTCGGAATAAATGAGGATGTCGTCCAGGTAGACGATCACGAAGACGTCGCTCATGTCGTGGAAGATGTCGTTCATGAAGTATTGGAACGTGGCAGGGGAGTTAGTCATTCTGAAAGGCATCACAAGGTACTCAAACAGACCATACCGCGTGCGGAACGTGGTTTTCCACTCGTGTCCCGGGGCGATGCGGACGTTGTTGTAACCGGAGCGGAGGTCGATTTTCGTGTAAACCTTGGCACTGCGGAGTCGATCGACCAGATCGCCAATGAGCGGGAGCGGGTAGCGGTTCTTCTTGGTGATCTTATTGAGTCCCCGGTAGTCGACGCAGAGCCGGAGCGAGCCGTCCTTCTTCTTGGCGAATAGAACCGGGGCTCTGGCGGCAGAGGCAGAGGGTCGGATGAATCCCTTACCGAGCATTTCGTCGAGGTAGTCCTTGAGGGCCCGGAGTTCGACCTCCGACATGTTGTAGACCTTACCGAAAGGGGGGGTGGTTCCTTCCTCGAGGTCGATGGTGTGATCATAGGGGCGGTGAGGGGGAATCTCTTTGGCATCTCCTTCGAAGAATATGTCAGCGAACTCGTGATACTCCGGGGGAACTACTTCTCAGAGGATCTGCTCCTCGGTTTTCTTTTCTGGGGGAATAGCATCCCCTCGTAGATGTTCTTCCGGGAGAGAAGGCGAGGTGTGCAGCTGAAACGTGGGGGTTCCATCCCTCATGAGGTGGGCGAAGGGGGCGGCCCCAATGATCCTAATGTCGAGTGTGCTCAGGTCGTTTGGGGTCGCGGAGGCATTGGCTGGAGCAGGTGTGACGCGTGTCTGAGACCGGCAGGGGTAGTTTGGCCCTTTGTACTTGTTCCAAGGAATGTTTGGGGGTCGATCGGGGGCCTTGCGGTCTCGGACGGGCGTGGGGGGCGCAGCAGTCGTCCCGGGGGTGTCGGGCGTCGGTTCGTTCTCTAGGGCCCGGAGGTGCACGGTGGTCGAGGGGTGGTCTTCGGGTCCCGGAAAGGTCATGGTGAGCGTCCTCCAATCGATGTCGGGATTTGTGTCGCGCAGCCAGAGTAGTCCCAGCACCATTGGGGTCAATTCGTGAAGTCGCGTGACCAGGAAGTCGGAGGTGAACTTGTAGTCGTTGTCCAGGGTTACGCGTCCCGAGTGAGACCTCTGGATGGGGCCGGAAGAGGAGGGGGTGCTGTCGAGGCGTTGCAGGCAGAGGGGCTGGTCGAGGAGGTCGTGGGGGAGGTCGAGAGCGTCGCTGATGAAGATTCCGGTGGCTCCGCTGTTAATGAGGGCCGATACTGGTCCTGGGGCGCCGTCCAGCCTGGCATTGACGACGAAGGATCAGGATGAACGGGACTGGAGTCCAGGGGGTGGTGGAGGCCCGTCCTTCGGAGTAGGGTCCGGAGAGTGGGGGATGTCGAAGGGGAGTTGCTGGTCGTCGGGCGTCGGGTCCCGGGTCAGTCGAAGGGTGAGATGTTGCCAATCGATGCGGGGATTGGTGTCTTGGAGCCACGGGAGCCCTAGGACCAGGGGTGCGGAAGAGTGGAGTTTGGTTATCAACATCTGGAGGGTGTGAGTCTGTCTGTTGGCGAAGGTAACGGGCATACGCACAAAATGAGTGATGTCTCCCGCCGTAGAGGCGTCCCCGTCAAAGAGGCAGAGCCGTACCGGAACCGGGAGTCGCTGAGCGGGTTCCGGGGCGAGGGTGGACCATGCTTCGTTGATGAAGTTGTCGGTGGCGCCACTGTCAACAAGGGTGTTGAGGGGGGTTCCAGAGGGGGTGAGGCGGGTTTTGAGGAGGAGGGAGTGCGAGGAGTGGGAGGGTAGGTAGGCCGTGAGGGTGTCCTGTATGAGTGTTGTGGAGCGAAGTTGAGGAGGAGGGAGTGCGAGGAGTGGGAGGGTAGGTAGGCCGTGAGGGTGTCCTGTATGAGTGTTGTGGAGCGAAGGTGTAAGACCGGGGCGGAGAAGACGTCGGGATCGATTCCGCGATTTAGGGCATCTTCCGGGTCTAAATCGCTGGGTCGTTTTCCGAATACTCGTAGGTGGCATCCTCCCCTTCGAAGGTCCAGGTGGCACGTCCCATGACCTGTCGTTTGAGGCACTCGGAGATGAAATGGTCTTTCTCACCACAGAGTATGCAGACACCCTCCCTTCTCCGTCGTTCCTGCACATCCGTCGGGACTTCGATCCAGGGCCATCCCTTCTTTTGAAGCCGGTTGGCCCAGAGGGCCTCTTTGTCCCGTTCGTTGTCGAAGTCGAAGTCTTTGGGGTCTTCCGGGGGTTCCTCGGAACTTGGCACGTTGCCCGGGTCGTGGGCGGCCATGGCGGCGTTAAGCTGGGCCTGGGGGCGGACGCCGCTGCCAGGGTTAGCATTGGGCGGGCCGCGACTCACCGGGGGTTGACCACCAGGGAACGTGGGAGGACCGGGGTTTCGACTTTGGGGGTTGGGGGTTTCGCCGGAGGGCCAAGGGGGTCCTCCTCTAGGGTTCCAGGGAGGTCGGAAATTCGAATACTCGCTGTGGTCTTCCCAGTAGCATTGGTCGATCTGCATGACGAGGGCCTTGTATCCGTCATAGGAGGGTTGTTTTGAGGCGAGTCAAAGGATGTCCTTGATGCGTTGTGGCAAGGCGCGGTGGAGGGCGTACCGGAGGGCGCTATAGTTCCAACCTGTTTTGTAAGCTTCCTTCTCAAAATGTACGATAAAGGTGGTGAAACGTTCTTCCGAGCGCATCCAGAGGTTGAAGAGGTTGTCCTCGGCCTCGGCCACGGTGTCGTAGATTCCGAACTTCCCGGAGAACTCGTCGACGAAAGCCTGCCAGCGAGCGAGTGCCGGGTTGTTGGGGTCAAACTAGATGAGGGCCGTGTAGTGGTCGAAGGCGATCCCCTGGAGGTACGATGCGGCAAAGGCCACCCGGGAGCTGTCAACCTGAAATGTGAGCGGCTTTGCCTGAAATGTATTGAGACACTGAGTGAGGAAGGTACGCCATTTTTGGGGGTCCCGGCCCGTGAAAGCGTCGGGCTTTTGAATGTCCAGTCGTCCTTCGTGGGCAAGGGCGTCGCGAGCGTCGTTCGGTCTGGCAGCGTTGCGGAGAGGGGGGCCAGCATTGTAATAGTAGTAATAGTGATTACCCCTCCTTCCTTGAGGAGGAAAAGCACCAAGGGCGGGACCCCACCCGCCTGGAGGGCCTCCTCCAGGCGGCTCACCTGGGGGTCCACGCCTGGGGGGTCCGTTATCTCAGGGGGGTTTATTCCTGCCGGGAGGAGGCCCGGGTCTCCACGCAGGGGGTGGTGGAGGTGGGGGCCCTGGGGGTCGTCCTTGAGGTTCGACTGGGGGTGGCGGAGGTGGTCGGGGAGGGTTCAGCAGTGTCGGGTCGGGCAGAGGGGGGCCGGGTGCTGGGTCGGGTGCCAGGTTGCGCGGGGGGCGTTCAACCCAGGAGGGTCGTGCTTGCATCGGGGGTCGCGGGAGGTTTTGTAGGTCGAAGTGGGGTGGCGGATCGTGGCGGAAGTTGCGTTCTGGAGGAACCGGGGCTGACGTAGGGGGCGGTACCGGGGCGCGGGCGTGGGATGGGATTCGTTGTTGCCACGCGTGAGCTCGTCGATGTAGCACAGCGTGTCGTCTGTGCTAGGGGTGTCCGCGCGTGGTCTACCGGGGTTCGCCGGGGCCGGGGGTCGGGCGTTGTCTGTTCGTGGGAGGGGTTCCAGGGGTCTTTGGGGCTGTCCCCAGGTCTCGAAGGTACTAGGAACGGAGTTAGCCCTGCGGCGAGTTGGAGGGGTTCCAGGGGTCTTTGGGGCTGTCCCCAGGTCTCGAAGGTACTAGGAACGGAGTTAGCCCTGCGGCGAGTTGACAAGCCTACTGTGCGGGCAGCGGGTTGATCGAAGAGGCCAAGGTACTAGGAACGGAGTTAGCCCTGCGGCGAGTTGACAAGCCTACTGTGCGGGCAGCGGGTTGATCGAAGAGGCCCCCAGTCGGGTTGAGGGACCGCAATATGGCTGAGGCATTTTGTCGCTCTTCCCGTTGTTGTTGTTCTGGAGTGGGGTCCGCGGGGGCTGTCAGGGCTGCCGGGGCCAGCTCCGGGGGTTCCCGTCGAACGTGGATCGAGCGACCTGGGTCCGCGGGGTTGTTGAGGGGTCGAGGGGAGGGGGACACGTGGACTTCGTCGAGCAGCTGTTGCAATTCTTCTCGAAGGATCGTATTGCGCCTATACTTTACCATAGTTTGCTCCGGAAGTTCTCATCGTGTGAGGTGGTCTCCGAATTCGACCAAGCAATGAGCCCATTCCTCCGGAGTGCCTTCGAAGTCGTCGTGCCCGAATTCTGTGAGCAGCGCCCTTGTCCGTTGAGCAAAGTCCTCCAGCGTAATCCTGAGGGAGCGGAGTACTTCGTCCCGTTGCCGTTCATACTCCTCGAGGCGTCGTCGTCCTATTGGTGAGGGAGGGGTTCGAGCGGGTGGAGCGGCGGCCGGGTAGTGACGAGGGGGGTAGTCGGGGTAGGGGAGTCCTCGGGGTTCTCGGGGTTGGGGGACGGGGCGCTGGTAGCCGTAGTAGGGGGTGGGTGCAAAGGGGCCCTCGCTGGGGGGGATCGGGCGAGGTCCACTGGGTACTGGTGGGGTCTCTGGCAGGCCCCCGGAGATGCTCCGGTACGAGGGGACCTCCACGGGTCGTGCCATGGCTAAGTTGGGCGGAGGGGCCCAGCTAGCTGAGGGGAGATGCTCCGGTACGAGGGGACCTCCACGGGTCGTGCCATGGCTAAGTTGGGCGGAGGGGCCCAGCTGGCTGAGGGCCCCAGATCGTAGAGGGATGGGTCGGGGGCCCAATGGCGGTGGAGGTACGGGGGTTCGTATGGAAGGGGTGGATAGACGGGGCGGGGGGTCTGCACGGAGTAATGCTTGGGTACCGGGCGCCCGTAGGGGTCGGTCTGGTAGCCCGTGGGGTAGTAGGTGTGAGTATACGTAGCCATCAAGAATGGTGTAAGGAGGGAGTCTTGATATTATGTCAGGTTTTGCTGAGTCGGGGGCTTTCCGGGAAAGCAGTCGCCCTTACAATGCGGACTTGACCCACGGATACTCGGGTGTCTGGAACTCCGGGGCTAGGTGTGATGACCACAACTCCTGCAATAGAAGTGATCTACCAACTGGGCTAAAAGGCCACAATGTCAAGCCTGGCTTGACATGTTGCAGGCACTATTTAAGCAGTATCCAGTGTCATGATGCTGTGGGTCATGACAGTGCCCTCTCTTTAAGCATCGAGCCCTCGAGATGCCTGTGAAAGTACCGTCGGCCCCTTCTGACTGCCTGTCAGCTGCCCAACTGGGAAACACAGGGTCTGACTTGTGAAAGTACCGTCGGCCCCTTCTGACTGCCTGTCAGCTGCCCAACTGGGAAACACAAGGACTCTCAGTCTCTAGTCCAAGCTCCTGGCATTCTGCCTTGTTAAATAGTAGGCCCCCTGACCCCTGCCAGTAAGCCAATTGTTCAGAGAGACCCCAATGCAACAATTCTGGACCACCCAGAATCTGCCAACTCAGGGAGTTGAACGCTTGACCTTTTAGGCTTGACATTCTGTGATGACCACAACTTCTGCAATAGAAGTGATCTACCAACTGGGCTAAAAGGCCACAATGTCAAGCCTGGCTTGACATGTTGCAGGCACTATTTAAGCAGTATCCAGTGTCATGATGCTGTGGGTTATGACACTAGGACTCCGGGGTTAAAGACGTGGACAGAGAAATCCCGGGAGAGGGGACTTAGTCCGGGGGTTTTGGGTGGTGGGTAACGGGGGAGTTCAGGTGGGGGTCGAGTCGTGAACCGGAGGTTCTAAGACGAGACCAAGTTAGTAAATTAAAGTCGCAAAGTGCGTACCAGGGTGGGGGTCGAGTCGTGAACCGGAGGTTCTAAGACGAGACCAAGTTAGTAAATTAAAGTCGCAAAGTGCGTACCAGTCTTAGAGCACGCGATTATCCAAGCGTGCCAGTCAAGCGTGCCAGTCAATGCGTACCAGTCAAATAGAGGGCACGCAACAATCCAAGTAATGCAAAGTAACAGTGTATGTAATATCAAGACTAGCGAATACAACAGGGAACTATGCTATAAGTACTACGGGGCCGGGTCTCGGGGTTCCAGGATGTCTGGGATGGGTTCCGGGGGTCATTGAGTAGCGGCAGGGGCTGCATACCGGGATCGCGCATGTGGGGCACGCGATCAATTGGCGCGGATGGAGCCGTGATGTGTGATGCGCGATGGCTGGAACGAGTCGCGTGATCCGATCGTTGATCGGGGCTGGTGGCGGCTGATGGCGGGGCGTGTCCTGTGGGGTCGGAGGGAGGGTCCCGGAGGGTGTTCCGGAGGTGTCCCGGTGTGGGTCCGGAGGGGAGGGGTCGTGACATCACCGTTCCTGGTTGCTCATTTGAATACAGTCTTGACAGTGCATCTGAGAGTATGTTTTGTGTCCCTGGCACATATTCTACTTTGTAATCAAATTCAGTAATCTTCTCCAGCCACCTAGCCTGGCAACCTGATAGATTTTTCTGGTTCAACAGGTGAATAAGTCTCTTGTGTTCTGTGAACTATCAAAACCTTACACCTTGCAGAATGTCCCAGTGTTGTAGCATAGTCTCCACTCTAGCCAGCATCTCTATCTTATGTACAGGATAGTTTTGCTGAGCAGCATTCAATTTCACAGAAAAAAATGCAGCGACCTTCGCTGTCTTCCAGTTCTCACTCTGGCTGATAACACTAGTGATTCCTATTATACATCCATCTGTCACTATGTTGACAGGCAGTGCATCCTGTTCATAGTTCAGTGGTTTCTGATGACAGTCATAGCAGGTGAGTGCCAGCCTTTTTATGTCCTCGAACACATGCTAATGGATATAGTCTCATTGGAGCGGCACCGTATTCCCTGTGATAGCATGAAGTATACTCATGGGCATCTGTATATGGTCTATGTTCTCTGCCAGGTAACCAGCAGCATCCAGAAACCTGCAAATTAAGTCCCTATTTATTAGTGTCTTCTATTTCACTAGTGCATTGATCTTATCAGGGTCTATCTGAATGCCCTCCTTGTCTATTACATGACCCAGCAGTTTCAGGTCTGTATATAAAAACTGCAACTTTCATTTGCTAAGATAAAGTTTTTCCTACTTCAGGATATCTATCACTATTTTAACATGTTGATGTGGCCTTCTAGCATGTCAGAATAGATAACTATGTTGTCAAGATAAACATCCATAAATTTGCCCAGGTATAGGGCAAATAGGTAATTCATCAGCACTTGGTAAGTTGCAGGAGCATTACAATCACCCTGCTGTATCATGTAGCTGACTATATTTCTGTCCAGCATAGTCATTGTTTTCTGACTGACATGGTCAGGGTTAATACAGATCTGCTCATACACATCCTGGCCATCTATGATGGACCAAAACTTCGCTCAGGCAGTGCATTTTAGTATCTCTTCTATATCTGGGAGTGAAGAGTGTTTGCATTTCTCATGTGCAAGTCTTTTATGACCCTCAGCCTGGGGGGATCTCCCGGCTTTTCCAGCTTTCTCAGAAACATCATGGGTACTGCATTCAATCCCATAGTCACTTTTTAGTGGCCACTTTTTATGTATACAGCCCTTTTTTCATTCCATTGTGGCTTGAGAGCCTTGGGACATCAGGAGGGTCTCCAAGGGTATATTTTGCTCTCATCAATTAATGGAATGTCATGATTTATTGCCTGCAGTGGTGGCAGGGGAGTGTCATTGGCTGGCTGGCAAAGAGGCTTTGCATAGTTTCTCAGCTCCTCCCAAACCTTCTCCAGGGATTCTTCCTTCATCAATACTGCCCATAATGCCAGTCTGGTCACCCCCAGGCCCTCTATTGGGCAAGGAGTGTTGCTTCCTATCACAACATGAGGTGGATTCAGGCCTATGGTGACTTGGTGTTGGTATAGCCATGGTGTTCCTAGTATAAAATTATAGCTATTCAAATTCATAACATCAAAGTATTGTACACAGTTGATCCTTTGATATCTAAAGTGGGCTGACACCCCATAGTTGACCTTTGACCTCGAGCCTTGTACTGCAAGTTGGATAGGTAGGGGCTTCAGATAACTCATGTCTATCCACTTTTAGCTGGGCAGCGAGAGTAGTAGACATAAAGTTTCTGAGAGACCCCGAATCTACTAATGCTCTTACTGGGTGGTCATTTATGTGTGCCACCACAACCAAGGGTTTTGATACCAGCTGAGTATTAGCCTTGTTCTTGACTGTGTTCTGCTGCAGGGCTGGGTACATCCTGGCCTCTACCTGCTGACCATTCAACTCCATAATATAAAGCTGGGTTTCTGTTTCCATGAATCAGACCCGTCCCAGTCTGCAAACAGGTGGGCCAAGTCAGCCAGGTCACGATCCATCTTGTCAAAGGGCCAGACACCCACTTCCAACAAAAGAGCAATGTCATCTCTATCTCTATGAGAAAAATTGTCTCTTTTGGAGCCAAAGATACCTCGTTCTAAGTCATTGAAGGCTCTTCTCAACTTTTTCTGGTACCAGAATACCATGTCGAAGTGAGTGTTTTTCAAATAATGTTCTTGAATCTGCACCTGGAAAATGATGTGGCAGTCTAGGATGTCGTACATCCTGTTTTTTCCTCAAGATATTTCAAATCGTCCTCCCACCATCCCATTCCAAGGCTCCTCATTTCCCAGGTAACCCAGGTAAGGTGCTCCAAGCTCTAGAACCTGTTTGGCATTCCAGGCCCATACATCATGCAGAAGTTTATTTCTGAATCAAGAGTTAGAAGAGCGAGGAAGGTCAGCATACCATCTCCCTATTTGAAGTCTCATTGTGCCACTAATGCCTTAGATATGATTAGATCACCTCTCCTTACATGATTGTATAGGCACAAGTTATCCATTATAATCCCATAAGAGAAAAACTGTCTCCTTCTAAACTGCAACACGTTCTTGGGGTTGCCAGGGTAAGGTTGCATAAATTCTAACATAAACTCCAGTTTATGGGCCTCAGCCTCCTCTAATTGGGACAGCTTGCCTTGGCAGGCCTCCTCTATCCACAGCTGATATAGTTTTTCTTCCATGTTTGGCACCTCAAATTGGTATGCCTCTTCAAATGGTCTGGGAGGAGCTAAGTCAACTTTCTCCTCCTCTTCCCCAGAGTTGGACACCACATGTTGCAGGGGGGGTTCCTTGTACTCTGATTCCAATGCAATTTGCAAGTCCAGGAGACTGTCTTCTGTCATATTAGTCCCGGTCTCACTCTCCACCTCATAATTGTCCTCCTCAGAGGATACGAGATCAAAAGAGGCCATCAATACTTGAATACTCTTGGTCATGTCAATCAATTCAACACCCCACACTGAGTCTTCTATAAATACGTGAATGCTGAACAATTTCATTCCCGGTGGTTTTGATGATGATGATTTAGTAGTTTTCCCTGGAGGACAATTCTGGCTATAATGTCCCACTCCTCCACAGTTGAAGCATTTGTTCACTGCCCAGTATTTGGTTTCTTCCTCTTTAGTGAGTTTTCACTTGTTTTCCTCATTCTGGAGGCTGTTACTATTAGGAATTTGGGCAGCCTTATCTTTATTGGATGATCCATTGTTCCTGGCAGATGAATGGTACTGTCCTGAGGAACTCAACTTTGAGTTTTCTCCTTTCAGATGAGGTTGGCCTCCCTTATCCTTGTGGCTATTGGAAAATCCTCTTTGCTGATCAAATTTTCCCTGGGGGGTGCTATCCCCTTTACTATTGGAGTTCTCAAACCCTCCAGAGAAGTACAATGGAGAGCCAGATCTGGGATTGTTCCAGCAGTTTATAGATGCAGAGCGCCTCATACTTGAAATTTGGCTATGTACCTTGGGATCGCCATGTTTTAACTATTTCCAGCTTCTTGAAAGGACGAGCTTGGACTTACTACTCTCAGGTAGCATCACGAGCACCTGAGGAATGATTCCTGAATTGGTTCTTTGTCAGGTTGTTCAATGAATGCTTTCCCCTGGACTTTCGCAGTAAGCAGCAGGAAGCACTCAAGAACTACACTCAAGAGAAGCTCACCATATAGGACTATTCTGCTGGTTTGGAGGAATTGTTCACTGTGGTTGGACACATTAGTAACTGAGAAAAAGTGGTCAAGTTATTTAATGGCCTCCAAAAAGGGGTTCAAAAATGATTGTACCTGATGGGATTAAACTCTGAAACCTCTGAATGGGATGAAGTGTTAAAAAAAGCCACCTACATGAGATGGGCAGATTTCCTGGATTGGGATGAGAAAAGTGCTTAATAAGGTGGTTTGATAAGAGTCTGAAAGGCTTCCCTTCTCTCTTTGTGCTAACGTTGATGACCCCTATCATTCATTTCTTATATTGTCTGTTCATCCTGGAAAGAAGGACATGGCCCATCCTCACTACTGCTATACCCCTGTGAGGAGTCAGATTTGGAATCCAAGTCTCTGTCCTCTTGGATTCTTTGGAATGCATGCCCCAATGCACTGTTTGCTCCAATGTACATGCTGGGGTCCCCTTTCCCAGTGCTTCTTTTAGACTTTTCCTTCCTAGGTTCTGACTGACGGGTTGTCACTCTCCCGATCAGGTCATCCAGTTCGTTGGATAGGGCTTCTGATGGTCAACAATCTGAACATCTACCAACTTTCTTTTCCCTTTCTCTTCTCAGTTCTTTTTTCAACTGTTTGAGTTGTGATTCCAGCTCAGCTATCTGTTTCCTTTTTGGGAATCTCATCTCAGTGCCAGAATCAGATTCTCCATCCAAGTCATCATTACTGGATTCCTCTGCATCTGGTTCGTAGTCAGAGTCCATGTCCTCATCTGAAGAGTCAGCCTTGTTTCGCTGCTGTTGTTTTTTATACTGATTCAGTAATTGTTCCTGAACCTCAGGATCCAATTCTAACTCATTTTCCATATTGAGTTGTTCCCATTCTCAGATATCCACTCCTTTCTCTTTCCTATTCAAAGGACCCGCTTCTGGGGGTTGTTTCTTCTCAGGATGGATATTCAATGCTCTGGTTTGGTCAGAAACTAATTTACTCTGCTCTGCTGTTAACTGACAACGAGCTAATTCTACTGCATCAGCTTGTTCCTAAGTCAGTGAGTAGCCATTTCTGCTTCCCTGACCCTTGTTCCGGTTATCTCCCATGGCATCATTCTTTCCCAAGGGGTCGCCTGAACCGATGTCTGGTTTGTCATCATTGTCCTGACCTATTGGGTCTACCGGACTTGTCTTATCAGCCAATTGGCCTCCACCCTCCAGGTGGGTTTTCTCCCTTTTTTGAGAAGGGGAACTATCATCGTCATCTTTAGGATCGGACAATGGGGAACTGGTGGCCACCTTGTCAGGACTGGGTTTACCCCAGTTCTCTAAATCCGAGACATCCGGTGAGACAACTCAACCAGTCTTCTTGGGTATCTGTCTGAACCTGTGTACTGCCCCCCTTGTTGGCATAACAATACCAGGCCAGAGGTGTCAAAAGTTATATCTGCGAGAACTGTTGTCAGTAGACATACTGATACTAAAGACTCATGGCTAGGATGAATCTAGTTGATCAGACCAGGGTATGTCCACAGCACGAGAGTTGGTGGTTTATAAAGATTTAGGGCTTTAGAAGTTCAAAATATGTAACGAAAGTCTACTCAATAAAGCAGAGTTTCGTCACACGGGATTAGAGCCTCACGATAGAACTGGTGTAAGTCCTAATATTGTGAAAGCTGCCTAATACACGATCTACTAGGCCTTTTATACTAAGGTGAAATAACGGATAATTTGGTAATCATGGCCTGATACTGATTGGGGTAAACTCTCGTACAAGGAAAAGAAAAAATTACAAAAAAGGAAAGAGGACAAATAAAGTTCATATAAACTCCCTCACAAGCAGCTCGCCTCTATCCTCATGTAACGATTTTCACGATAGCGCTCCCTTGTTCTAGTCATCCCATCCTATTTGGCATGTTTTGTTTGGGTGCTTTGAGTTGCGTCCTTGGCAAGTTCGTTTCCCGCAGTCTTGGCAATCATTCCGACATAGTTCGACCTGTTTTTGACCTGGGCAGTCTTTCACTGCGCATTTTCGGCATGTTCGTCGCTTTCTGTCCTTGTTAGGTCGTTCAGGCATTGCAGCCAGGACATGATTTCTTGCAAGGATGGTTGCCTGTTCCATAGGTGGAGTACTTGATGCAGAGTCCTTTTCTGCAGAATGCTGATCTGTTCTTGAATGTAGAGAGATGCCGTGCATGCAGGAGGGACTGAGGACATGTTCTTGCAATGATTGCACATTGATTGATGCAGAAGAGGATGTCACAGGAGAGGAGGGAGCATGAATAGGCAATGAGTTAGTGAAATTGGTGAGTAAATGGACCTGTGACATAAGAGGTTCCCTCTCTAATGCATCAATTGAGGGTGTTTCATCTAATTCCACATCCTTGAAGCCCTTTTCTGCTGTGTGAAGTGTTTGAGTACTTTCAAGTGCTTTCGGCACATGTGAAGATCAGCAAGGATCACGAAGCATCTTTTTGAGGATATTTCTAGTCTCTATGGTTATAGCTTTTGTTTGTTTCACATTCACAGCTCGCTTCCAATCACCATTATAGTAGAGTTTCAGGTGTTCAGGCAACTAGAGAATAACAGGATGAGTTAGTATGGTTGAAAAATAAATAGAACTTACCTTGTAAGATATTTCTTCTTTTGTCTCTGCCACATTATTCCAGAGTTGGACTGCAGCTTCCCATTGCGGGCCAGAAACAGGATCAGTGAATGCACTATTGCTTGTCATAAAGTGATGGAATAGCTTCCGTTCTTCTTGATTGTGGATTGGCAACATAGGCTTCTGTGTCTTCTGTCTCAAAGCTAAGAAGTGGTGTTGCTGATGATCATGAAGACTTGACAAGTAGGGACCCATTCCAAACTTCAATCGAGCCTCCTCCGGGATAGGAAGAATGCCTGTGACTTTGTCAGTCTGTTTATAAAGATTTCCATTTATCCATCCATTCAACATGTGAGGTGGGTTTTCGAGCATGTGTTCAACAAGACAAATAGCTTCTTGAAGTTTATTGGTAAGCCAGATGCTGTAGTGGCCAATAAACCAGTGGCCTGTACTATTGTAGGTTCCCACCTGCAGAAATGAGGTATCAGTCAGCTTCGGAATAAATTATAGATGTGAAAAATATCACAAGAAGATTATGCCAAATGATGAAGTCCTTGAGACAAGCTTGAACATGCCGAACAAATACTCCTGATGTAGGCATACAGGAGCAAAGATGAGTATGGACACCACCTTCTGTTATATTCATTCCTCGCATACATCAGTACAATGGTAGGCCCATCTTTGCATCTATTCCAACTTGATAATATAGTGGAATTCCAGGAGGGTCAGATAAGTATCCTTTTTAAATGAGAAGAAGTATGTTTTTGGCTGTTGTCCAAGCAGCAGAATTAAAAAGGAGAAGTCCAGTGATGAGCCTGCATTGTGGCTGGCTACAGATAGCACCAATACCTGCACCTCACATTGGCCCACTAGTACCACCAGAAGCGCCACGCTCTAGCGCTTCCTGTGCTATTTTTCTCATATTTTTAAACTAATAACTTGCAGCTACAGACTCCAATTACTCTCAGACCACTTTTTATGGCACCACTATTGACACCTCGCCGCACCTTGCCACTTGCACTCCAAGGCTATACATTTACACAGACACTTGGCATCAGTCAATCCAGCATAATGCTCTTAGCCAGTGGCAGCGCTTACAAGGGGAAATGATGAAGTATTTCCGTGACAGCATCATTATGGACCTTTTTACTATACAATTCAATTCACCGCATTTACTTACATTTTTATCAGTTCACCACTCTCTAGTGGTGCTTAACCTCTTAGCGTCGGCTAACTTTCTTTACTATAAATACCTACTTTTTGTTAGTAGTACAGGGAATCAATTTGGCAGTAGGGATCGTATCCCAACATTTTGGTCTCCATACGCAACAGACTACCTCTTGTTGACCATGTCAAGCAAGGGGACTCTGCTCTAGTTTTCTATATATCTCTCTCTCTAGTGCCTTGCAACTACGGCTTGGCTTTCATGCTTAGATCTGCTAAGCAATCTCATCCTTTTATTATCACGTTCTAGGTGCTAACACTTAGCACCTCTTAGCGACCCTTTCCTGCACCTCTTAGCGCCTTTCTTAGTGACTTTTCCATGCTCTTAGTGCTCCCCCTTAGCGACTTTTAGCGCCCTGTAGCCACATTTTGGAGCTATACGCAAGTGCCTCCAATCACCCACTTTCCTTGCCACCAACCTCTTGCCTACCGTGTGTTCTCTGGGACCTGTCCAGGACTCTCTCACACACTTAGCACGCCCAAAGCTATATCAGCTAAGTAGCTGCACTAGTGATAGTCCACGCAGCGCCCAGCTTGATTTGGGCATCATCACCAGTATTTGCATCTTTAAGTGGCCCAAAAGTGAGAAAGACTTCACGGACAATGGGGAATAGTTGTTCAGCAGGTGGAATAATGCACTTACATCTCCATTGAAGCCATTCAGGATGATGAAAAAGAATGTCGTTCCAAGCCAATGGTGGATTTTGTACCGATCCCCATGCTACAATGCGAGCTTTATCAGTGCTATCCCAAAGAAAGATAGCATCACGTAGCACAAGTGCAAACTCGTGAAGAAGACCATGATTGGCTAAGATATAGAATTGATTGAAAATGTGAAAAGGATCTTTATAGACTCAACTGCGAAGCATACTTGACCAAGGTTCAAATATAATGCTCGCAATGACTCTCCTTCTCTCTGCTTGACTTTTGAGGTCAGAAATACGATCATGTATGGCTGGGTGATTGGGTATAGTAGCCAGATCTGAATCATGAGCTTTAGCAAGGAGTGTTCCCAATTCTGTTCCCTTACTTGCATTAATGTCTGGTGTGACCAACTCTGGGATCAAGTCTGAATCTATTTCTTCAGAAGAATCAATGTGATTGTAATTTGTGGCCTCTGATTTTTGAGAGGAAATCTGAGAGGCTGGTGAAGGGAGAGAAGCTAAGCTTTGACTGGCATAGAAGACATGGTTTCGAAGGCAAAGTAGATGGAATGGAGGGCTGCCATAGCTTTCGAGTAATCGCTTGTTTGTCGGTCCACGAGATCCATTCGAAATTAGTGCACCAGGTACATGGACTTTGAAAACTTCAATAACAGTGCATGAAGGTGTTATGTGAGCTCCAGAGAAAGTGGTGTCTGTAGCATAAGCTGAGATGGTGCCTTCAGCAAGTACACAAGTCTTGTTATTGTTGAATAGAACAACTGGTGTTCCGGGAATGGAAGGTTGATTTGAGAGGGGCTGAGGTATTGAAATGCTCATCAAGACATTGTAAATGGCCAACGACACATACACATCCAATGCAGCATATTGGATCTGCTCCTGTGTCAAGTCCTCAACCTCCCATGCACTGCTGATACGTTCAGAAACATTTTTTTTCAAGCAGCGATGAAGAACTGCAGCACAAACATCAGCTAAGCTCTCTCATGCTGATAAGATAAGAAGCCTGTCTTTTGCCAACTTTGCAACATCCACACCTCCAACAAAAGGTACATCAGAGAGACAGGTATGCTCCAGATATTTCAGATTGCTAGTGACTGATCGCCCTACTTTGATAATCATTGGATTGGATAGGACATGTTTGAGCAGCAAAGGAAGCTGATGACCAGCTAACATATGACCGATCTTTTAAGAAAAGTTAGTTATAGAATGTTGTGATGTGGTTAAATAGCATGCCTGTAAGATGTATATTTCTGACTGATGCGCAATCTGTAAAATTGCAGTTTGATCCCTTCCAGTAATATGTCCATGTTCAGATGTCTCAACATTTCATTCTGCATCAAAGCCAATTACAAGTGATCCTCCATCCTTATCAGCAGGTAGCTGATCAAGAATAGTCCGCATTGCATCGTTGATTGTGGTGACCGACTTTTTGATGGAGATATTGAAATTATTTGGTATGACAAGTGGCTTGAGATGGGAATATTTTTCAATAGATATGACACTTTCTCGAAGTAATGGGAAACACCTCTCAAGAAACTCTTTGTCAGCCATATTGTCCATATAGAAAATTTTTGGCTGCTCATGCCCATATAAATCAAGTGACCTGCTCATTTGGCACAGTACGAGCTCATACTGAGATTGGGCCTTTGACACAACAAGATTGCATGCACGAATTTCTCCTAATTCATTGGTCACAGTAAGTAATGCATTGAAGATTTGTAGGCCATCTATTTTGGCAATGTGTTTTGTGAGCTACGAAAAAATCTTTGTGAGACATTTTTTATAAGTGAGTTAATTCTTACTTTGAAGCTATGGTCTATAGCACAAATATTTCCAGTAAGCATTGCTGTATGCTGATCAAGTTCAGCTTCATGCTTTTTGATTACAGAATCATAAACATCACAGAGCCATTGTGAGCTTGGTACAAAGCCCATAAGACCAATAGAGGATGTATCATCAAAGGAAGGGAAGGAGGGAAACTTGCATGCCCAGGGACCAAAAGAATGGAGTGATCCTGATTCTGGAGCAAGCGTCTGCAAATAACTGAGATGTAAATGATTATAGTTCTGTAGATGCTGTACAAGCAGTGCATTTGAAAACTGCTTTGCACTCATTCCATGCTGAAAGCAAGTTCGCATAAACATAAGCGCTGAGCTTGAAAGCCCACTTCAATATGTCAGGTGTGCAGGAAATTCAGCAGCAAGAGGCTGAGGAAGGACAGCAAGGATACGTGGATCCCAGCTTCGGAATGTCACCTGATTAGGGCTCTTGCACTTTTCACATCAATAGCAATACCCAATAATGTAAAATGTGTTACCAATATCAACAACTCGGCGTGGGCGTGGAATATGACTATGACGCTGAAGACGTGAATAACAGCCATGGTTGGGACATTTGATTCCACCAGAAACAAGACACTCGGGATCTCATAGGAAAAAGCGCACATCATAGAGTTTTGATGGAGAAATGTGATTGATATCTTGTAGTACAAAGAAAGTCGATGGCTTCGGAAACCAAAAAGTCTTATGCTCATAATAAAGAGGAGGTTGACCACTCATCCGATTGCCAGGCTTTGAAGCTTCAACGTAGTGGTCAAAAGTTTCTTGGAGCCAAGCTGGAAGAGGCTGTAAATTAACACCAGATGATGATGTCATAGCCTCATTTTCTTCATCCATCACATCATCCTCTCCAATCCCTTCTTCGAGTAGAAATTCATCATTTGCTGTACTGTCACTAGAGGTATTATCATGTTCTTCCGGTGTAAGATCATTGATTATAACAGACGAATTATCATTTAGGAAGACCAATGATGGTGGATTTTGAAAAGAAGAGGATGTATTGTTGTTTGTGAGCCTTTCTTTGTGAGAAGGCCTAGTATGCGATGTTTTGTGCACATGTTATTCAAGCTCTTGTTGGCAAGATAAAATAGTCAAAAAATGATACATACTGAGTTTTGATTTGCTTGAGATTGCTTTGGCAATAGCCTCCTTGGTGCTTCTATAGTGGTGTCTATTTTTTGCTTCTTGGTTTTGACTACTTTGCTAGTAGCTACATCCGATTTGGAAAAGCTTCTTGGGAGCTTTGAGCGACCTCGAGGACGTTTTACTGCTGGTACTTCAGAAGATGATGGAACAAAATTCTCAGAAGTTATTGCAATAAACTGAAAAGCTCCATGTAGTGGTGATGAATAGCTTGAGTATGACATGATAAAGTGTACAAGACTCAAAAATATGGCTTAGACATACCTAGGTTTTACGGCAGCAAGGGGATGCTTCAAGTCTACTTGTTCAGGTTCATTCTGTGCCAAAGTCTTCTGTGAAGGGGCATTGGGGCTTGATGAAATCCGAAGACTGTCTTAATCAATGTTTATCACAAAGAATGAGTGCTTATTACCTGGAATTTATAGTTTCTTCCAACCTTTGTAACTCATCGAGTTGTTCAGCTGTAATTGGTCCATAGATATCATCAAATTCATTGTCACTTCCCATTGAGCCTTGGTGTGGAGCAGAGAAAGTAATGTCACAGTCAACACAGCACTGAATAACAGTTAACGTCTCCACCATCATCTCCACTACATTAATAATATTGTATTGAATAAACTAAGACATACAAAAATGTTATTGTGCTAGTCCTACCACATGCTGCAAAGCTATGCACTGCATCTGTCATAATGTAAAGAGAGTTATTCAGATTTTGATGCCCTACAGATAAATCACCATGATGCAGTGTAACGCAAAGCTCTGACTAAAATTAACCAGCACACTAACTTGTCCTGGCAAGCTGTGTGTCCACAGCAGAAGTAAACAGTTCTAGACGCATGGTTTCAGCAAATGGAGGGATAACTGAGTATAATTGAACGTGTTCTTCATGAGCATCGCGAAGTATGCAAGCGCGAGGGTGCATGCATCTATCACGTGCTCTGCTGACAAACTCCGCTCAGTATCAGAATCAGTATCTTTCACCCCAATAGGTATCGAGGCGTAATCATAACTAATGAGTAAGAATGAATGTCAGCTCCAATAAGATTCTCTTCTCCCGAATCCTTCCACTTCCTGCTTCTTGATCGACCTGGACTTCGCATCTCGACAGTATCATCACAACTGTCCAGGAAAACGTCTACGTGAGCCACTGGGAACCCATGCGTGGTTTTCATAATCGCAACTTGATTCCCTGCAAGCCACAGGTAATCGACGGGAGGTAGTATTTATCCTTTCAATTTGTATCATAACACCCACAGCATCAATTTCCGACACATTATTTGTTATGCCACTATATTCAGTCTGGAGCCTGCCTTGCGGATATGCTCAACTCATGCATGCAAGTATGCACGAGTGCCAATAGGCATTGTCATCAGCTATACTTTGTTCGAAGGGTCGTTACTAGAAACCTGTGCTGGAGACAAGGCGGGTGAGCAGTGAAATGCTGTCGCTTGTGATACAGGTTCTTGTCTATCTTTAAAGAGCATCAATTGAAACCTTTGCAGTCCTTGAAAGAGGATCATGACACTTCATGTTACTCTTAGTACATATGAGCGCTGCAGTGAAGGATCAACTATGTTACTATGGAGTTGACTATCACCATATGATGGCACAGATGAATGGGCGATCTGCTAGGAAGGGACCTAATACAGCAGCCAAACAATGAAACTTAATGACTTGGGGGGTGGTAGCTCTTAGCCATAATGAGAAAAAAATGCATTAGCATGAGGATTCAGACGAACACAAGGAGGTAGAACCGACAGTAGCAGAACAAGGCCTCGACGGGTATAAATTTTAAGTCATTTACTGCAGCCTGCTTGACACGGCATAAAAGCAATCGAATCGTGCTACTTATCTTTATCTGCCCACCCTTGGAACTTAACATCAAAAATTTTCATGTACACGATTTGAGCTTTTTTGGTACAAGTTCAGAGTGCTGAGCACTGAAGGTTCTGTAGACATCAAAAACATCAGAATAATGAGAATGGCTGAGAACGATATAATCGATGTCAAGCAGCCTCTTGGCGGTCAATAGATTTTGTTTGTATTAGTTTGAGCGCGTATCAGCCGCCGAGCGACCTTCCATTTTGGACTGTTTACACTAGATGAAGAAGGAAGTTCTTTCTGGAACTAGGTAGTGAACTTGCGGTGATAGAGGAACAATGAGTTCGCAAACGCATCAAAACGGTAGGTGTCATACTTTGCAAGTAATAATGCTTTTGACAACGAACGCTATAGATTGTGATGGCCAAAGGACAAAATCTATAAGCTGACGGTGGTAAAGCGACAGAGCGCTCAGCAGTGCAAAGACGATGGCGATGAGAGTGCAAGCCTTGCATCAAAAAGGAAAACAGAAACCTCGAGCTCTACTGTTCTCGGCCAACCATTTTGGCACTATGCCGCAACTGTACTGTCGGCAACAAAACATAGATCATTTGAAGTTTGCAGATGTGCATCATCACCCTAAAAACTTGGTACTTTTCAGCAGCTTCTGCCAATTTAAACGGGTCTTGAAATGGCATATCACGCAGAGGATATATATATTCGGGAACAGATTTTCAAGTGTTAAAGCCACACAAACTCGACAATACCCCTCCCATCCAAGTATTACCTCAGATTCATTCGGGATCTCGCCCTGCTCACCCAGCTGAGGACGGGACACGCCCACTGAACCAGCATCTCTTCCGGATCAGACGGGCTGAATCCCCATCTACCCGCGCTGCCTGAGGCACACTGTCGAATCCATCAACCACTACTTGTTTGTATGCCTATGAGCGACACGTCCACTTGCTGCGGCTGCTCAAACATAAAGCTGCAGTGTAGTAACTGTGGCATAGGTCACGATACCGCTACAGGTCTGTCACCCCTGACGTCACGAAGTTAAAACTCCTTTCTATTAGCAACCACCGTCACGTCTCATCGACGCGCTCAAATTAGTCTCGCCTTGTTTTTTCAGTCTTTGTTTGCAAGAATAAGCCATTCATCAACTCAAGAACGTATAAATCCTATTTCAAAAGGTCGCTTATTATGATCACTATCACCGTTGACCCTAATTCAGAAACCCCACCAAATTTCATGTTGGATAAGCATGCGGTTGCCAGAGAAGCTCTAATGCAGTCTAGGGACGGGATGACCGATGAAGAAGCCGCAGGATTACTGCTCGAAAGATGGCACATCAAGTGGGAACATAGGAAAACTAGGTGGATTGAAGAAAGAACTGAGAGAGAAACGACACCCTATAATCCAGATAATGATAATAAAGTCTTCCTGCGAGATTCTGAAGGTAACCTTGTATCGAGTAAGCATTTGCCGACTACTGAAGTGTTTCCCTATTCTGATGTTTGTTTCATTATCGATCTCAGGATTCTACAACTATGGCCTCATCAATTGGGAACAATTTCACGATTGTCTCACAAGTATCATCTGTACTTCTACTCCCCCTTGGGCCATCTTCAGATTCAATAAGGACATGTCGCATGGACAAGGACCCCTTTGTTCCCCTGGTCCAGGAGTACCAGAACCAGGGAACTATGTTATCCTTTCTCCAAGTATATGCTTATCTACCGGTCTATTCACTATCTCATCTCTCACACTTCTCTGCAGGTGGCGGTCCTATCAGAGTCAATCTCATTAGTCAACGTGCTCGGCTACGCCATCCTACTATATCTAACACTGCCAGCAGTGTATGCTCACAATCACAAATGACTTTTCCCACATCTAAGTGATTGATATGTAGGGAGAACATTACCGAAGACGCTTGCGCGCACGGGATCATTTTTGTCTCATATCAGGTGAAAGAGTTCGAGACCAGCAGTATGAGCGCTTTGCATCTGCTCATATCTTTCCACGGGCACATGTTGTAGAGGTGTGTTCTTTTCATGATCCTCAATCCCATAAGGTCTCAGATTGAAGAACATGTACAGTGGAATAACAAAGGTTATCCCAGCCGTATCACGGACTCTGCTCCCCTTAAGGAAATGGGGGGATCTACTAAGATTGACTCGCTTCAAAACATGATGCTTTTGCGCTCCGACTTGCATAATGCATGGGATGGCTACCAGCTTGCTGTCAATCCTGATGTGCGTGTTATTCCATTGATCTACATGAATTTGTGTCTCATAACGATTTTTACAGCGTGGCTATATCATTGTTCCGTTCGTTGCTGGTTATGAAGGCATTGCTGGAACGACTCTCAGACTTGGACACATCACTGATTCTACTAAACGCCCTCTTGATGAACTTTTCCGGGACCATTTTTTCCAAGCGGTCCTGAAGAACATGAAAGGTGCCGGTGAACCTAGCTGGGATTATGAAGATGCACTTGGAGATGGGAGAATGGACCTTTCCAGAATGGATATCTGGGGTGGTGAAGATGGCCGTGAACACCTCGAATTCGAATTGGCTCATCGATTACATGGATTAGTGGTTGCGCAGGAAGGATTGATGCAACATTGATTCCTTGATCCCTTAATAGATAGATTGTATCCTTAAGATCTTTTGGTCACACGTACATGGGGCGAAATCACTCTGGACCGATTGCGACCATGACTTCTGAATGGTCGTGCATGAAGGCTCAGCTGGGTGCCCGTCTACCAGTTGCCTTAGAGGTCAATTTTTGTTGATCTATTGTAACAGATATATATAGAAAGCGAGACACGTGGTGTCCGTCTGAGTCATTGACAGGGGTGATGAAAAATATCATATGTTATCAGCAAGCCGGCCTAATTATTGACCATGACAAAATCGGTTTTTGGTACCTGCTTGGTGTGGGAGAAAAGCGTCCACCATAATTGATGGGTCGGCCGCCTAGCTAGCCGTTGCAACGAAACGTCGCTTGATATAATCGCTCTATTTTTATCAATTCAAAAGTTGTATTTAAAAGCTCTTACCGACACGCAGTCATCATTGTTCTTCCCCATCTCCCACGATTCACCGCACGTTCTCCCTTGAATGAAGACCTTTACTGCCTCCGTTTCAGCGATACTTCTAGCTGCTGTCTCAGTCATCACCCCTACTGCTGCGACTAGTTACAGTCTCCTAAAAGAGTACTCAGGTCCAACTTTTTTTGATGAATGGACGTTTTTTGATCATTGCAAGTCCAAGTATTTCTCAAGATTCATGCCCTAGATTTACTTTTGACCAGTCGATAACCTGACGAATGGAGATGTAATGTAGGTACCTTTGGGCTTTTTGGGCAAAGCAAAGCGCATTATTCTTGTATAGTTTTGTATCAGCCTCTGAGGCAGCTTCCTCGAAGCTTGCCTTCGTCGATCCTTCCACCAATCACGCAATAATTAAGGTCGACAACACGTCTACGGTACCTTTCAACGAGAAGCGGAACACTGTCCGCATCACTACTAATGAACGTTACGGGTTGGGAACTGTTTGGGTAGCAGATTTGTTCCATATACCCTTCGGAGTGAGTAAGTCGTTTTGTGAGACGCGATATTGTTAGCTGATGCACACAAAGTGCTCTGTTTGGCCTGCATGGTATTCATTATTTTTATCTCAGAAATATTCTACTTATACGCTGTTGGTTCTCAGGTGGTCTCAAGCACCAGATTGGCCAACAGGAGGGTGAGTACACGATTGGATTTATTCGTGTCCAAGGCACATTGACTGCCTCTCCTACAGCGAAATTGATACTCTGGAAGGTGTGAATTTAGTTACTCAAAACCAGATGGGTCTTCACACCCTACCTGGCTGCACTTCTACCAACCCGAGCCTGGTTTCTACCTCAAAGGAAATTAGCGGAGACTGTTCACATCTCGCAAACAACAATTCAGGATGTATTGTGCTTGATACACTTACGACTTCATATGGTCAAGGCTTCGCTGCAGGAGGAGGAGGTGTATACGTGACTGAATACGCGACTACAGGTATCTCGTAGGTCACTGTCTTTGTTGAAATCTGTCACTGGTGTCATCTTGGCCCCGTTATCTTTAGCTTGATTGTCTGACAGCTTTTTTCAGAGTGTGGTTTGTCCCACGATCAAAAGTTCCCGCATCTTTTACCTCCGGCAATGGTTCTATTGACACCTCCATGCTCGGTACTCCCTCTGGCAACTGGCCATCAACAAATTGCAATATGAACCAGTTTTTTGAACCTCAGAATTTGATCTTTGACATTACTCTCTGCGGCGGTATGTGATGCTTCTATCAATTTGCTTCTTTTTGGGGTGCTGACGTTGTACCTGGCCTGTTGAAAAGATTTCGCTGGAAATCCCTCTATCTTCTCACAGACATGCCCTGGTACCTGCTACCCTGATTACGTCGTCGGTAATGGCTCGAATTATGCCACAGCGTACTTCGAGATTGCTTCTGTTCGTGTGTTCAGCAGTACCAACAACAATGGCAGTACATCAGGGGCCACCACAGGAAATGGAGCGAATACAATGGTAGAAACTAACTACATATTGACATTGTTGTTCGCTGTGACCATCGGAGGAGTAGCTCTGTTATTTGCTTGATTAGTCATGGTCTTGATGCCCTACATACACAATGATATATACTTTGTTCAGATGGACTCACGCGGCGAGTCAATGAGAGTATTAAGTAGTTGGTGTCTTCAAGCGCGAGCAGGAAAATTGAGAATGCCTTTGGGAATACGAGCAAACAAGAAGTTGAAGATAAATCTTTCACAGTAACAACAGTGGAAGTGTTCCCACTCAAATTTAATGACTAGATCGCAGACATAGAATATATCTGTTACACCTCGGACATTTGTACGTCGATGTCGTCTGGAGAGTCTCCAACAAGTAGGGAGTCCGCAGCCTTTCGGAGAACAGAAATCTTCTCTCGCATGATTTTGATTGCTTCGAGCAAAAGACGTTCAGGAGCGTACGGTCCTTCTGATTCAATGTTAACTGAAAGAAGTTGTTTCATAGTAAGGCAACTCTTATTGTTACAGAGAAGAATTAACGCACATAGGAAGTGATCTCGTACGCGACTCAGCTCCACCGAATCCAAGAACTCAGGGTGCCGCAACACCTCACGACTGACGGTATCCTTGCGCACATTATATTCATCAATAGAAACTTCTTTTGTATGCGGGTGGATATTAACAACGCCAGGCGCGAAACATTGTTGGAATTTTTCAGCCAGATGTGGCGGAATCGGCTGTTTTATTCTTATGTGAGGTAGAAGGCGGAAGGAAGCAGTGGCTGAGCAAGTAAATGAGGCATGCAGTCCACAGGAGATGGGTAGAGAGAAGGACAGACCGACTGGACTGAATTTTGCATGATCCTTGCCGATCCCTTTCACAGCGTGCAACTCCATTTCTACCGCTTGGCCTGGTCTTAGCTTGGCCAGGACGATATTCGGGTTGGTCGGTGCTGGCGGATGGTCAGCGAAGACATCGCTTTGTTCACCTGCTGGGACCCATTGAAGATGGGAAGAGAGGAGCTCGTGGTTTTTGTAGATTTCAGATGGCTCTGTGCTGTCTTTCGGTGCGTTATTGTTTAATTCGCACAGAATATTTAGGTTGAACACGACCGTATTGCGGTCCGTGAACTCTTCATCAGCTGGTTTTTCTGTAAACACGTTTCCAATAACAAAGGTATAAAAAACGTACTCCCCCGCATGCTTATCCGCGCCGGGTCGATATTCAGAGGAACGAGGCCGAGGCGATGCGCGAGTACTTCGTCCTGAATGACACTGGTGTTGTTCCAGACATATACATGCTCGATAGCAACTATTGGTACCTGCTTTGAGTGAGCAATGCGTTCTCGGTCATTAAAAGGACCCAGCACACCTCTGCTATCAATATCCGACGAAAAGCATTCGCGATTGAGGCATCCACGCCCACCAGATCAAAATCTATTGAACGTTGGGATAACCTCTGGACGCTAACTTTCAAGTTCTACCATTGCAAAAGAGATTTTCCGTCGACAACTGCACGAGTTGAAAGAGCTTTGCGGCGCACCTTTTCAAATGTTTCTAGTTTCCAGGAGTTGTCTTCTCCATGATAGTGCCCAGGGTAATCTGTGCTAGAGACATTCGTTACCCGTTCTGCATGCACGCCCACCAGTCTCCTGGGATCAATCTCATCTCGAGACATCAAGGCCAGAATGCGATTGATTTCACAGTTCAAATAACCGCAATTAGACCCATAGGCACGTTTTCCAGAGACAATTCACGTGACAAGATTAGGGCTGGCCTATTCGCGAAATCTGCTGCCATTTATACCCACTCTATCTTTCACACACAAGCTCTACATGAGACGCAGGAGCAACAAATCTACTAAGGTAAACAAGCTGCTCCTGCCTCTTTGTAAGTCTATAGATAATATATAATACAGGTCCCAAATGTCAAACTTCGTCCAGCGCAAGAAGGTGCAATACCGCGGCGTTTACGACGTGACGAGTCCATTTGGGCGGAAGAAAGTCAGCTAGGAAGCGATGATACTGTTGCCGTGGATCTATGTCCACGTCCATTCAGGAGAGTGGTGCTCTGTGCGACGGGAGCGTTTGATAAGGTGCGTGGTTGTTAAATACCTTCATATTTTCGTTCAACATTGTATACAGCCGACAATATTTAAACAAGCAGTAGAACTCGGGGCTACTACGACGAGTGCCTTTACCGACCGTGTCACTCACTTGGTGGCAGTGGACCACGGGGGTGCCAAGTATCAGGCGAGTACATAATCCTGATCTTTGGACAACACATTGATTTCTATCTAGTGTGCGCTTGAGAGGAAAATACCTATTTTGCACCCCTCTTGGATATCTGATAGCTACCAGATATGGTTGCGAGGAGATGACGTTGAAATGGAAAATGTGCGCGAGAATCTACATTACATCTGAACGAAACTAACTTTGCCCAGGAAGTTGCGAACTATCGTCTCCCAATATTCTCTGGCGTAGTGATTTGTCCTTCCGGAATTGATGAAATCGTCCGACGGACCCAGATCAACAAGCTGGTCACAGAACATGGCGGTGTCTACCTGAAGAACCTTGAGCGGCCTGTAAGGGTAACGCATTTGCTCTGCTCTGGAGAACAAGAGACAGACAAGATGAAATATGCAGAGAAATTCAACAGCAGGGGTGAAGCCAATGTACATCTTGTATGGGAGGAATGGTTCTGGGACTCGTTAGAGTTCGGAGGTCAGTACTCAACGCTGCACGGCTTCCTCCATTGACGCGCTTGGCAGGTAGATTTGATGAAGAAAAATATCAAGTTCGAAGGCCTCGGCCAGAGCGCAAATCCCCTCAAGAAGAAGCAACATCCACTTCACCCCCGCCAACCTCAGCTGCTCCCTCAGACCAGCCTGAGGACGATCAAGATGAGTCAGAGGAAGAACTCGCCCGTGTCAAGCGTTTACCTGAAGCGACGCTTCAGCTTTGGAGTAGTCTTCTTTGCCGACGTGGTTACGAAATATCGAATGGTGGACTTGTTAAGAGTCCGTCCAAAGCTTCACGACCGTCCATGCCACGATCGCAATCGCCTCTACCGGATGGAAGAAAGGCAGAGGGGAGTGTGATCTCGCAGTTTCGACGCGCGAACTCCTTTGCTCCCGCCCGTCCTGAAGCAGCGCCCTCTTCGCGGCCCCAGCCTTTCAGGCGCACACGGACGGTATCGATCATGGATACCACAGCCAATGGTGGATCCTTTACGGCTTCTGCACGGCCGGTACGCGAGTGTGATGTCAATGGTGAAAGTTCGACTTCTGTAGCCGCGAAATCCACAGGCATATTTGCTGGCCTCAAATTTTCTGCCTTGGGTGAAGCTAAATCAACTTCAGTGCGCGCAGCAATCGAGGAGAATGGCGGTCAGATGTTGTTTGGTTTAGAAGATGAGGACGTGGACTACATTCTTGTCCGATTGGTCAGGTGAGTTGTCTCTTGAGTCTTTCTTTACTCCTGATCAGGATCTATTTTGTAACAGCGGTAGCAAATTGTACATGCAAGAAGCTGACGAGACCTTGCGTAGTAAATATCGGACAGAATGTTGGCTAGAGCGTTGCGTCTTTCAAGAACGCGTATGTCCACCCGAGGACCACATCACTTTTCTCCCTTTGAGCATTCCAGCTCCTGTTCTAGGTCATATACTTCTTGCTTCTCTACTTTCCTTCAGCTAATACTTCCATAGGTGCAGAAGCCATTCGATTGAGCTTCTCGGGTTTGGATCAAGCAGAGGCTACGTGGATTACGAGACTTTTGCGGGCACTAGGTATGACTTTGTGCTTTTGAGCTTCTTTGCAAGATTACAAAGTGATTTTCATACAGGAATTAAATTGGAGCAGTCGTTCTCGAAAAAGTCAACTCATCTGCTGTGTCCGTCTTGCACCGGACTCAAATTCGACAAGGCACGAGATTGGAACACACCCGTCGTTACTGTGCAATGGTTAGCGCATATTGCCACTACTGGTATTATCCCACCTGTCTCCGAATTTGCGGTCCCTCTTGCGCAAACAGCTGGTTCATCTAAGCAAGAAAACGTCATGGATATTGATCTTGTTGATAACATGAACAAGATTCAAGTCCTTGATCAGGGTCAAGAGAGTTTGCCTATTAAGGAGCCTGTTACTGAGTCTGTGTCCAAAGAGGTTTCGGGTGAGTTTTTTTTCTCTCTTCGTTGAATATCTAACTAATCGTGTCTCATTTACCAGGTCAATCACCTGATGATATCTCTGATCAGTTAAACCAAGTTCCTCAAACTAGGCCGCCCAGTGTTTCACCACGACGAAATCCTCTGGAAGCAATGCCGATGTTCGAACCGGACAATATATTAGCCACCTCTACCCAGCGAAACTCAACGACACCTACACATTCTCAAGCCCGTTCTGAAGTCGTCTCCTTTGGAAAGCCCACCGGAGTACTCGTCAGCGGCGCGTGCAAATACCCCAGCACTCCATCGCGGACACGCTCGGCACCTACTATACACCATACGCCTCATCACCACAACGCCCATCCCAAATTCTCCGGACGCATTGCTCTAGCCCGTAGACCGACCCAACTTGAAATTGAGCGTGAGCGTAAACAGGCGAGAGTTCCGTCGTCCCGCTCCCCCTCTCCGCTCAAGGCCCATTGCAAGGCACAACCCCAATTCCACCCTCGTGAGCAAATACCAACAGAGTCACCCACACGAATCCTCTGGATATAGCCAAGGCACTGGAAGATAATATTACTACCCTTTTAGGCAAACGGACTTCAGGCGATGACAGACCCCTCTGGATATAGCCAAGGCACTGGAAGATAATATTACTACCCTTTTAGGCAAACGGACTTCAGGCGATGACAGACCAGAGCCTGTGCCGAAAAGTAACAGGCCAGACAAACGACAGCGTCCACAACGCTCTACTAGACCACGATCACGGCAGACATCGATTGCACAGATGCAGTTGGCTGATGTGCCAATACCTAATTATGATGATTCAGTGCGGCCGTTCGAGCCATATGAGGATCCGTTGGATCCTCTTGATGCTGGTAAGGTGGAGGAGAACTGTATACGGGTCACGTATGAGGATCCAAAACAGCAGGCAGAGACAAAGAGGCTTATGAGTTTGCTTAATGGAGGTGGGAGAGTTGACAGTACTAGCGGTAGAGGGTCGAGTCGAGTGCGCGAATAGCGGGTTGTTGAGCATTTTTGTATCTATCTACGAGTATTTGTATGCTACAGGGCTTTGGTTTCCACGCAATTGAAGCTTTCATTGAAGAACCTACAGCTATCTATCTACGAGTATTTGTATGCTACAGGGCTTTGGTTTCCACGCAATTGAAGCTTTCATTGAAGAACCTACAGCATAAAGTCGAGGACAAGCAAGCCTACAAATGGGTTCCTGAGAGATGAGTCGGCACTCTCTGAACTCGGACTAGCGAAAAACATTAGAAAGAAATCTTCGGCCAATTCATAAGGAGTCTATGTGTACAGTCAGAGCTGGTTAGCTCTGAACTCAAAAACATTAGAAAGAAATCTTCGGCCAATTCATAAGGAGTCTATGTGTACAGTCAGAGCTGGTTAGCTCTGAACTCCAATCAGCGAGAAATTTGCCCAAGTCTGACCTGACCAAATGTGGAATAGTGGTATATGAAGAGGTCTATTCAGACTTTTTAATCGAATTCAGTTTTAACGTTTTCGAGTCCAGAGCTCCAAAAATTTTGGCATCTGCCGACTCAATCTTTGCTTGTCCTGTGTAACTCGGATGGTTTCCTCGGTTGTGGATTTAGTGTGCGCAAGACTGGCTGTAAAGAGCCCCAAGACATCACGCAATGATCCATGTTCCGTTAGCGAGGACAGAGTTGATGCCTATCCCCAACTACTCGGAACTTGTAATCCTCTATGAATTATGATCCATGTTCCGTTAGCGAGGACAGAGTTGATGCCTATCCCCAACTACTCGGAACTTGTAATCCTCTATGAATTATACGTAAGCATCACATTTATAAAGTACACTCACAACAGAACATTCATCGATATTCATCACCTCACCGTCGTCGACAATGTCCACGCCAATTTCAGGAAATCCACCCCATCTGGATCCCAATATCCTTGCAGCCTTGCGGCCATCGTCTGCGCGTAATCTCAGTGATGCTTCGCTGAACAGAATCAAGAACTTGCCTGGTTACACAACCCCAGTCTTCAAGGGCAAGGAAGAGCAGCGCACCCTTGTCGAGCAAGATGTTGCCGCTAAGGTCCTCTCGCTTAGCGCCCGTCCCCATCACTGCCATCTTTCTGACATCATTCTTTTCGTTCCTAGGGCTTCATTCCACGCGAACTCGTGCCCAACGAAGTCAACTGGTTCTACACAAACCTAGGCATTGACGACACGTATTTCCAGAATGAAAGTCGCGCTGTGATCTCCGATCATATCATCGCGCTTTTTGGTGCCAAGATCCTGGCCTATACCAAACATGACCCGAGCAAACTGGTAATCGATCTCGAAAAAGTCGACGAGAATGGCGCAACATTCATCCATACTAGTCCTCCTGGCTTGACTGTCACTGAGGGCCCAGGTTCTACCTGTGAAGCGAGGCACGTTCATGTTTCGTTGTCTCCTTTCCGACCTTCCTTAATATCTTTCCAGAATCGATGAACAATTTCTGGACCATTCCACTCCCGAGAACGCCTTCCGCCTCGAAACGTTCCGTTCAGCAGGCTCCGTTTCTTCGACGGCTTCTCAGCAGTTGCGTTGCTACTTCGTGACCAAGTGCAAATTGCCTTCATACACCGCTCCCGCTAATGGCCAGAAGACGGATATCCGAACTGTCTCTGATGCCGTCTTCTTGGAGAAGGCCACCCAAAACACCCTTGAAATCTACCAAAAAATCATGTGGAACGTTGAGCGGCGCTACGGACCCGTCATCGAGGTCTTTGAAGTCGAAGGCGAGCGTGAGCGCCGACTTGTCATCGGGTGCAAAATGGGCGGGACTTCCAAATTCTTCAGGTTGGTTGTTAACGTCCATTATTAAAACATGACTTAACGCTCGCTTATCAGCGCTCTTTCCAACCTTTACCATTTCTATTCCCTCTACTCCGCGCGCAAATATGTTGGTACGTCACAAACTCTTCAAATCTCGGATTTTAAATAATAGCGCGGCTTTCTAGAGCAATTCTCAAACGGTATTACGATTATCTCCCTCTACTTGAGGCCTCTTCCAGGTGCAAATGCTCCGCCCATCGAGCACTCCATTTTTCAAGTCATGAAGGAAGCTTCCCTTCTATTTTGCTTGCCTGACAACCCATTCTTCCTACCTAAGGCCCTTGGTGGTCACGCGGTACAAGAAGCAACCTATGCCTGTCGGTTTGAACCCGTTCCTTTCCCAGATACGCTGCTAACAAGGTTCATTTGACACAGATTGCGGGTGGATCTTTGCACAGCACTTCTGTAACCGCCTGGGACAGCATACCTTCATCTCAAGAACGTCCTGAACGAGAACGACCCTATCCATGCTGAAGTCCTCAATGACATCAAGGGACAGCATACCTTCATCTCAAGAACGTCCTGAACGAGAACGACCCTATCCATGCTGAAGTCCTCAATGACATCAAGCGCCGCTTCCGCGAGGAGACATTTACGCGCGAGAGTATCGCACAGGTCATCCACGCATATCCCGAATTAGTATGTCCCCTGTATCAAACAGTAATGGTCTAGCCCCCGCGATTCTCAACGCGTTGGTCTTGTGCAGATCCGCCTTCTTTATGTGAATTTCGCAATGTCCCACTATCCAAGCGCGGATGACGCCTCACAGTTGATGTAAGGAGGGATCTTCCTCTGCTTCTTATGTCGTGAAACTGAGAAAGTCTAGGCCTACATTGTCATACCAGCGCTTGCAAACTACGCAGCCGCTTACTGATGAAGAGCTTTACGATAAGCTCCGCCGCAATGTACACAACAAGCACGAGCTTCAAGTTCTCGAGAGTTTTCTGATTTTCAATAAGTGAGTCCATGCCCTTCCTTTCCATAGCACATTGTGACAATGATTTACTGTAAGGCACGTTCTTAAGACCAATTTCTACCAGCCAACAAAGGTCGCGCTTTCATTCCGTCTTGCTCCAGGTTTCTTGCCTGAGATTGAATACCCCAAAAAACCTTTTGGCATGTTCGTCGTTATCGGTAAGTTGCTTGTTGCTTCCATGCCACCATCTTCTCACTATCTGCACAGGAAATGATTTCCGAGGCTTTCATATCCGTTTCCGGGATGTCGCCCGTGGTGGTATCCGCCTCGTCATGTCTCGCAACAAAGAGTAACGCGTTCCTCATCCAACAAATCGTCGTCTAACCTCAATATCCTTAGAAACTACTCTATCAACCAGAGGATGCTCTTTGATGAAAATTACAATCTTGCTGCGACTCAGAATCTGAAGAACAAGGATATTCCTGAAGGTGGTGCTAAAGGCACCATATTACCCTCGTTCGTCGTAAAAACAGCGTCCTGGTCATCTATATGCTCACATCTAACCACAGACTTGGCGCAAATCCTAGACGCTGCTTTGAGAAGTATGTCGATGTACGTACAAGGTTGACGTGTAGACCGGTCAAATATACCTGACGATTGTAGGCGGTCATCGATCTTCTCATCCCAGGCCAAACACCTGGTATCAAAGAACGACTGGTAGACTTGTACGGTAAGCCTGAGATCCTGTTCTTGGGGCCGGACGAGGGTACCGCGGACATGATGGACTGGGCAGCATGTGCGTTTCTTTTATTCCTTTTGAATTCGGTTCAATCCATCTGACGCGACCATCACTGGTTTAGTGCATGCGCGTGAACGTGGTGCAGAGACTTGGTGGAAGTCGTTCACTACTGGGAAGAGTGCAGTAAAATTGGGCGGAATTCCACACGATACGTACGGTATGACTTCGCGGTCTATCCGGCAATATGTGCTGGGTATCTATAAGCAACTCGGGCTCCAGGAGAAAAACGTCACGAAGGTGCAGACCGGAGGCCCCGGTACGTATGATTTCTTCTTGTGTGATATCGCCTTGATTTTTTATTTATTTTATGTTTCATGTAGACGGTGATTTAGGATCAAGTAAGTTTCATGCATGAAGGCTATATACGATGTACTTGCTCATCATCTCGTATAGATGAGATTTTGCTTTCAAGCGACAAAACGGTGGTGATCATTGATGGCAGCGGCGTTCTCGCGGATCCTGCAGGTCTCAATCGTGATGAACTCGTTCGTCTGGCCCATCTCCGCGTGCCAGTCAGCCACTTTGATCTCTCAAAGTTGAGTAAGGATGGCTATCTGGTCAAGGTTGAGGATCAAGATATCAAATTACCTTGTACGTCGCTTTCGTATATGGGGGGAAACCCGTTTGAGAACTTAATTACCTTTATCTTTAGCTGGTGAAGTTGTCATCGATGGGACTGACTTCCGCAATGGCGCTCATCTACGATTCAAGGCCGACATTTTCGTACCTTGTGGTGGCCGGTTCGTGTGAATTTCTCAAGTTTTGTTGAATATTGACTAAGTTTCATTTTAGACCCGAGGCTGTGAACATATCGAATGTTTCTGCATTAATTGACTCAGAGGGCAAGCCCCACTTCAAGTACATTGTGGAGGGAGCCAACTTATTCCTCACTCAACAAGCACGTCTCCACCTCGAAAAGCGCAAAGTCATCTTGTTCAAAGATTCCAGTGCAAATAAAGGTGGTGTTACCAGCTCTTCTTTAGAAGTCCTCGCTGGACTTGCACTTTCCACCGACGAGTACATCAATCTCATGGTCTTCAAGGACGGCCAACCTTCGGAATTCTACAAGAGCTATGTCCGTGACGTGCAGGATAAGATTTCTGAGAATGCGGCGGCAGAATTCCAGTGCATCTGGCGCGAGCATGCCAGACTCAATGGCGCTAAAGCTCGCACCACTATCTCTGATGAGCTTTCGTCAACACTCAATAACCTTCAGGCCGAGCTGGAGGCCTCGGATCTATTTGACGATGAGCCGAGCAAGCGGGGAGTAATGGCCCGTGCAATTCCTGACACACTTGTCAAGGAGATCGGGTTGGACTCGCTCTTGCAGAGGTTGCCAGTGCCATATCAGAAGGCTCTCTTCTCAAGTTATGTTGCGTCACGTTTCGTACGTCCTTTATTGTATATGTCTTAGTCTCATCATTCGTAACTGTGCATTGTAGATCTATAAATATGGAGTCAATGCCTCAAGCGTTGATTTCTTCCACTTCGCAAGGGACCTTGCAGGTGTAGACAAGCATTAGATGCGGATTCGCGGATTAAGAACCGTCAAATCTACATAGATCACAATAGCAAAACTCAAGGAATTGGCATTGGACTTTGTATACATATAATGATTCCTCATAAACCATGTAGCGCAAGGTAGTAGTAGTACATGGTGTATTCAAGTCGGAATCCCGGACCGGTCATCCTTATCAGATCGTTTGTCAGTTTTGAACTTGAACACATACTTACAGCTTTGCACCATACATGTGTCCGACACCCACGAACAATGCTGACACTCTTTCTCATGACCATCGTATAGAAAGTACATTCGAAGATATACCTGTCATGTTAGCACCCTGGTCACCCACTCTGAAGCTTGAAGCCTCAAACTAATGGTCGCTCTTGTCATGCTCAATTATATACACATGTTACAGAGACTTTTCCGATGCCTCTAACAATGATGTGTCCAGACGTCGTGCTCTCGCAAAACTCATTAGAGATGCTTCTATTAATGTACGACGTCTTACTTCCTTTTGCTTTTGTCATCGTTGTACTGAGACTCGACTCTGTACGCGGAGGTCAGGTTGGGTTTTTCTACCGTAAGTCGTCACTAAACACACCATAAGCTAGCTCTTGCTATAGGGGACGGCGTCCTAACTCATTTTTCTGATTAACCTTGAGTAACCAACCACGGCATCTCCGAGGATAGCATCGTTGGGGCTCTCGAGGCCGGCAAGAGATTCTTCTCCCTAGATCTTGCGACGAAGTTGGAGGTAGGTTTTTCCCATCTAAGCACGCCTGTCTATCACAGACGCAGCCGAAAAGCTTGACATTGGCAAGAGTACCAACTTCAAAGGTTACACTGCACTGTTACAAGAAAACGTCAATCCTGCAGGGCTTGGAGATCTACATGAAGGATTTGATCTTGGTTGGGAGCCACTAACAGTTTCCCCGTCCTGTACGGAAGATGATACTCCCGAAAAATCACGCCCATAGCCATGTCGGGAACTAACAAGTGGCCGGAAACCCTTCCTGGATTTAGGGAAGCAGTCCTAACCTACTAGTTAGTATCTTATTTTGCGTTGACCGGCTCTCTATAACACTTTGCTGTAGTCATGATGCGATAAGACTGGGAAAAGTACTCTTTTCTCTCTTTGCACTATCCCTTGACCTTGCGGAAGATTTCTTCGATGATAAAGTCCGTTTTTAGTTACGGGTCATGCCGACGAATGATTGGTCTAACGAAATTCAGACTACCCGGCCAGCTGCAATCATGAGACTCCTTCATTATCCGCCTCAGGTTCCCAAGAAGGATAGTGAAAACCGCCAGATCGGTATAGGTGAACACACTGAGTAAGTATCCGATCCTCATATCTTCCTTCAGTTATCTGTATCCTCGTTTAGTTATGAGGTAAGTTACTGGGTATCAGAACGCATGGCGTTTGACCAGGGTCTCTGTCCACTAGTGCTTCACACTTCTGTGGCAAGACAGTGTAGGGGGCCTTCAGGTCAAGAACGCCGCGGGAAAATGGATCGATGCTGCTCATCGACCAGGGACAATCGTCGTCAAGTACGTCATCACATTGCTCTATGTCGCGTCCAGCGTTGGTTGAGAATATGTAGCCTCGGAGATCAACTGGCTAGGTGGACAAGTAAGTACTCTAACATTCGAACATCGTTGGTTACATTCTTAGAAGATGACTGTCAATCAAGATGACGTCTTTAAGTCAACGCCCCACCGTGCAATCAATCGTTCTGGGCAAGAGCGCTATTCGATACCTCTCTTCTTCGGCACAGATTACGATGTCCTGTTGGATGTGAGTGTAATGCGCCTGATCGCGACACTATCCTCTCAATCATACTTTCAGCCCATCCCCACCTGCATTTCGCCGGACAACCCAGCAAAGTATGAAGTGATAACGGCAGGAGACTACGTCAAGTCTCGACTTGAGGCGACATATAGCAACCGAATCACCGATTAAAGAGCATGGAAAAGATAACCATTTATGGCATGTAGTGTACGTGTACTTACGGGTCATCTAAAATACATATCTCTATGTCCATTTACTTTTATCACATCCAGTCAGATTGATTGGTGGGTTTCGATTGAAAAATGCAATCAAGGACTTCGCATGAAAACCATTTCTGTCGTCTCCGAGGATCATGCTGCAGCCCAGCGAAGTCAGACACGCGATGCCGAGGAAGTCAAAGATCTTTCTAACATAATACAGAGCATATTGCCCACCACAAGGTCCTTTGTAAACTATCGTTGCACTGGCCTTGATTTGATTGGATAATCAACGAATTTAACTGTTCAAATTGTATTTTGAGGCATTCCCAGATGCAAAAGACAACGAGGGAGGTCGTATCCTCGGGTAAATTAACAACGTTCTGCTCATTCCAAATCGATCATCCTAAACTGAGAGGCTAGTACGTAGCACACTGCGGGCCGCCGTGAATTTGGGCCGAGGGTGGTCGCACGAGTAAAGTGTCCCACTTGCTCACATCGACGATCATGATATCTTTGGTATTTTTATGTGAACAAATGACGGAAAGAAGCAAGACCCGTGACAAGTTCAAGTCACTAAGTGGGAATTGCTGGTTTGCCAATTTACCATCTACAGAAACCTATCATTGAGTTGCAGCTTGTTATGAGAGGACTCCGGGCGGATAGCCAATGCTGTGTAGGCAAATTCGAGTTCACATTAGCGCACAAGACCAGCTTGAAAACAGAAATCGGCAGTAAAAGGCTGAACTGAACGCCCGATGTGATCAGTTCACATTAGCGCACAAGACCAGCTTGAAAACAGAAATCGGCAGTAAAAGGCTGAACTGAACGCCCGATGTGATCTGTCACATGGTACGTTATACTGCCCTTTTGGAAGTCTGTTCCAGGATTGTTCCGTTACGACCTTGCTCTAGCTTTCGAAAACTGCCTACGTACTGGTGTGCTGTGGCAATAGAAGAGCTCGGCATAGAAACGCAGATTACACTAGACAGTTCCTGGTTTCTTTCGAACCTGGAGGCATGGACAGCAACTGCCCCGAAGTAACTCATCAGCCATCATTCCTGAAGGATTTATGTATAAGTATTCCTGAAACTTATCATTGGTGGTGCCTGCCTCGTCTTCGATAGACACTCCTCTCTGTTGACCTACGTGGACGACTTAAAAATCATAACATTCAGCAAGCTGTTGAACTTTTGGTCTTTCTACATTGACCAGCTTGTGTGGTACCTCTTCCAGACGATGAACTCTAGCATACCTTCCCCTTCCAATGCTTCGACCACCCTCTTCGATGATCCCGATCCACTGGCATCATTTTCCGCGACCCCGTTCGATTCGGCTAACCTCTTCAATGTCAATGGTCTCGTCGTTGTTATAACGGGGGGCGCGACCGGTGAGGAATGACTCTATATGTTAGACTTAGATTTGGAGTCGGCTCATCGCATTGTGCTATGATTTAACCTCTAGGCATAGGGTTGATGATGGCAACAGCTCTCGAACATAACGGAGCCATAGTTTACATCGTCGGTCGGAGGCTTCACCTGTTAGAGAAGGCTGCAGTGGAAAATAACGTAAGTCGTTAGGCAGAATAATATTTATTTGCCTCAAGTCCGGTTCTTTGACGTTCTCCACACTGACCCAGATGTACTTTCGTAGAGATTTGGCAACCTTCACCCCTTGCAATGTGATGTGACTAACCGCGAAAGCTTACTGGCACTTGTGGACACTATCAGGGTCAGACATGGTTACGTCGACCTGCTTATCAACAATGCCGGCATTGCGAGAAACCTCTACGCTCATCCTTTACCATCGCCCTCGCCCTCGCACCCGATATCATACACAGGCCCGCCGTCACCCCCTGCTTCCCCGGCGTTCGGACCCACGATACCAAGTATCAAGGCCTTTCAGAGTGCGTTGTGGGACACTGGGTCCCCAGAAGAATTTGCGGAGACTTTTGCTACCAACGTCACCGCCGTGTATTACACCACAGTAGCTTTTCTTGATCTCTTGCATCAGGGCAACGTCCGACAACAGCGTTTCTGTGTATCAAATGGGCCGGGGAATCCCCGACCACCTTACCATTCTTCGCAAGTTCTTGTCGTATCGTCTTCGGGCTCGTTCCGTCTCGATCCTATGATCCTTTCGCCATCTTATACACTTTCCAAAGTCGCCTGTACACATCTTGGAAAGCTTCTTGCAAACCTCTTGGCGCCCTGGGGAATAAGAAGCAACGTTCTGGCCCCTGGTGTCTGGCCTACCGGTGAGTTCCTCGCGGGTTCTCTCTGATACCGATTATGCTTCTCTTACAAATTGACTTGGCGCGTTTGAAGAGATGACGACAAACCCGATGTCAGACTTCAAATTGGACCCAATAACGCTCTCCGAGTCAATACCATTACGACGCCCTGGTACAGAAGAGGTATGCTTCGTGAATAGAGATGCTTTTGATCTCGTCATTGACCAGCGTAAGGACATGGCTGGCGCAATCTTATTTTTGGCCAGTCGGGCGGGCGCGTATGTGAACGGTGCTGTATGGCTTGTAGACGGCGGTCGGGTCGGCAGTGTCGCAAGTAGCTATTGATTATCTGTAACATTATATCAACCTCTCAATATCTCAATCTCGGAGTAGCGGAATTTTTGTGGAGTCATGTGACAGGTCATCACTTTTATTCAAAACTACTTTCAAAAATAATCAACTGCCCCTCCTGTCGTTTGTGCCTTCCATCCTGTCTCACAGGTTCTTAAGCAGAGCACTTAGAGCTGCTCCTTTGTCTGCTTTAGCTATCGTTCACAACAGAAATTTCCCCATGGCGCCCATCAACACCGTCGAGAAGAGCTCCAAGATGCATTCCAAAGTCGTACGTCCATCTTGCTTGCTACGATGTCTTGTTCGTGATCCTGACTGCTTAATCTGCACCAGGTCATTATCGGTTCCGGTCCTGCAGGACACACAGCCGCGATCTATCTTGCTCGCGCCAACCTCAACCCTGTCATGTTCGAAGGGTTCATGGCTAACGGCTTCGCTGCTGGAGGACAACTTACAACCACGACGGATGGTAGCACTCCTCACATCGCACTACGGCCAGATCTAAACCTAACTTATCATTGTCCGTAGTTGAGAATTTCCCCGGGTTTCCCACGGGAATCTTGGGTCCCGAGTTGATGGACAAGTTCCGAGAGCAATCTGTGCGATTTGGGACGAATATTATCACAGAGACAGTCTCAAAGATCGACCTCTCCGCGCGCCCGTTCCGCTACTGGCGCGAGATGCAGGAGACAGCGAGCCAGAGACGGCCGACACGATCATCATCGCGACCGGCGCGAGTGCCAAACGCCTGGGTCTGAAAGGCGAGACAGCGAGCCAGAGACGGCCGACACGATCATCATCGCGACCGGCGCGAGTGCCAAACGCCTGGGTCTGAAAGGCGAAGACACATACTGGCAGAGTGGCATCAGTGCGTGTGCAGTCTGCGATGGTGCAGTGCCAATCTTCCGGTGCGTCATGATTGTCGTTGAGGTTCACGATTGTAAACCTCCCAGGCAACAGAAACAAGCCTTTGGCGGTTATCGGTGGTGGTGACTCGGCTGCGGAAGAGGCTACTTGTGTGTATTACAGATTTTCTTTGTTTGGATATCTATCTCTTACCAGAGCTCTAGATCTCACCAAGTATGGGTCTCACGTCTACGTCCTTGTTCGTCGTGGCGAGCTCAGAGCCTCAAAGATCATGGCCAAGCGTTTATTGAACCATCCCAGAATTGTATGCCTTTTACAATAAATTACGATCGGTCGTTCCTGATGTATTTGGAACCTCCACAGACAGTTATGTGGAACACTGTGGCCACTGAATGTCAGGGTGACGGTGACCTGCTCAACAACCTGCGTATAAAGAACGTTATTACAGGCGAAGAGAAGGACCTTGCCGTCAACGGCCTGTTCTACGCCATTGGTACGAACATCCTCCATCCAAACTATGCCCAAATTTCTTATCATTCCTTTTCAGGCCACGAACCCGCGACCAGTCTTGTTCGCTCACAACTTCAGACTGACCCCGACGGGTACATTATTACTGTACCCGGAACCACGCAGACGTCTGTCAAGGGTGTATTTGCTGCTGGTGATGTACAAGACAAAAGATACCGACAAGCCATCACTAGTGCTGGAAGTGGTTGTATGGCGGCTCTGGAAGTCGAGAAACTAATTGCAGAAGAAGAGGAACTAGGAGAGTAATTGTTGAACAATGCCCAGATAGTAATGGATTTGATTAAGGAAAATGGATATTGAAGTAATCTAGAACAGTGGACGCATCACCGTTTCAAAGTCCGCTTCGGGAAATCCCAGTGTTGTTCGGTGGTGTTCAAGTCGTCTACGTACGTGTCCTCATTTACGGATTCTCTGCTTTCTACGCCTCCTTCAACGATGTCTTCCGACCTTTGCCCCGTCTACGCTCCCTTCTTTAGTGCAATTGTCTGTCGAATTTATTTTCTATGTCAGATAGAGACGAATTCTCAATCTAACTTTTAGGGCTGTACTAGCGCAATTGTCTTTACATGTAAGCGCCTCTTGGGCCCTTATCTCGTCTGCTATCACCTTGAGTGTTTGGGAGTAGTTACTGACGATTCGCTGTATGGATAGGCATAGGAGCAGGTATGTTACAGTCAAACTGCGTATCTGCTGGCACTCACGATTTCTATATAAAGTTATGGAACCGCCAAGTCAGGCAGGTATGTTACAGTCAAACTGCGTATCTGCTGGCACTCACGATTTCTATATAAAGTTATGGAACCGCCAAGTCAGGCGTCGGTATTTCTGCCATGTCCGTTCTGCGGCCAGACCTTATGATGAAGTGTGTTGTTCCTGTTATCATGGCTGGTATCATTGCTGTGCGTCTATATTCTTCTTTCGTCACTCAAGGTCACTTATCACTTTGCCATTAGATATATGGTCTAGTTGTCTCGGTCCTTATTGCCGGAGATCGTACGTAGCAAATACTGCGAGTGAAAAGCTTAAAGCCGATTTGCATTCATAGTTTCGACGACAATGTCCCTCGCCAAGGGCTTTGTTCAACTCGGTGCTGGTTTGTCTAAAGCCGATTTGCATTCATAGTTTCGACGACAATGTCCCTCGCCAAGGGCTTTGTTCAACTCGGTGCTGGTTTGTCTGTCGGTCTTGCAGGCCTTGCAGCCGGCTTCGCCATCGGAATTGTTGGTGATGCTGGTGTTCGTGGGACTGCTCAGCAGCCCCGACTATTCGTTGGCATGGTGTGTATCCTACCTTTCCTCACTCTCACGCGTTCTTACCTTTTTGTAGATCCTAATTCTCATTTTCGCCGAAGTGTTAGGTCTGTACGGTCTCATTGTCGCTCTTATCATGAATACCAGTGCCGGCAGCATGACAGTATGTCCAATCATATGATGTTTGTATCTTGATGCTGATGTTTTTTTTTGCAAGTGTGCTGCGTAATTTCCTTCTCACCGGCGAGGCTCGGGAACTTCAAAGAAAAGATTGATTTCTCGGGCAGGAAGCTAGTCCCCATCTAATTTCCTTCTCACCGGCGAGGCTCGGGAACTTCAAAGAAAAGATTGATTTCTCGGGCAGGAAGCTAGTCCCCATCCGTAATGATGTGTGTACTCCCATCAATGCTACATAGACCATTCTATGGTTATCCTTAATCGTATCCTTTGCTTTGCGTCCTGTCACCTTGAACTTACGGTTTCATTGACTCCGTGAGTAAATCTTCTCAATTGCACGCTTAACACCGGAATAGTAGGCTGCGGGTGGCAACGAACATTCGAGCCTGCCTCTTATCTCTTCGATATCTATTGACTGAGCACCTCGGCGAGTTGACGGAACGTAGATGAGCAGTATAAGCTGATAATAAGTAGTCAGATGTTATACTTTTTGTTCCCCGACTAGCTAGGATTCCTAGCGAAAGCTTCGCCTTGGCCCTTCCTTTGACATCAAACGCCTCGTCAGTTTCTGGAAAAATGATTATGACTGGCGAAAGACGAAGCAGCACTTGATGCGGATTTGTCCCAGTCTAATGATATGCGACATCGCCGTGGACGACTTCAGGGCGATGGATATCCACGAATGAAGTCCCTTAATTCCTCCTCTACTGTTCGTCCACGATTGGAGCTACCTTTTTGCTCTTCTAATTCCGAAAGTCTATGCACTATACTGAGATCCCTGGAATTTGCCCGTAGACCTTGGAAGCTTTTTGGAAGTGCGCAAGATCCTGCCGCTCCTCGTCGATGCGCCGCAGAATTATCCGAGCTTACACATCGTCGAATTAAGCCTTCCTGGAATGGGTTTTCCGCTACCCCCACCAAGGAATGCCGTGCTCTAACCACTCAGCAGATGTATGTGGACCCTGCCTGGGCCCTTTTGTCGACCTGACTTTTTTGATCTTCGTGGGTGGCGCATAAACTCATGCTGGCATTGGGGCACGATCGGTATGGTACGTTTCTCTATCTCCTTCGTCCCTGAGCTTGCGTTGACTTCAGGTTGATGGTTTTACACAAGTAACCCAGGGTTTTCGGTTGTATCCTGTTTTCTTGCCAGCGCCTTTGCACGCTCGCATGGCAGGTTCAAGTACTTTATCGCATCTCAGATTATACGCTGAATGTAGTTGTTATACGGCTACAGTATATCAGTGGTTAGCACACAAATTTTTCAATTTGAGTCCTTTTCGCAGACAAAACTTTACTTGATATATAATAATACTTCATCGAAACCATAGCATGGCCCTCTCTCTTGCAGATATGTCCACTGCAACTGATTTCATACCATATCCTACTTTTAATCAGCAGGCTAAACCAAGCGTGAAATTTGACTGCTCCCTCACGACGAGAGGCGAATGCTTCACCATTCAATCAACAGACTCTCAGTTACGGCCCACGCATTGTTAGACTGGAAGGAACTTTCGACGTCAGTGATTGATAATGAACCATTTACCGATGACAATAGTGCCAGATTTCCCATTAGTTCTGACGTGAAATTCGATCTATCCCCTCTTACTGTGCGGGTCCGAATGTATCTATTAGGGTTAGTACGGGTCCCTCGCCACTCAGGAGAGCACATCCATTCTTCTAGGGCATTTGTAGCTCCTCAGCCCCTAACGAGGCTATCGGCCTATCAAGAAGATATGTGTACATCGATGTTCTTTAGTCGAACTCATTGTCGCCTCGTCAGTTGACGGAATGCGCCCAGCTGATCTTGGTTTGAATGAGAAGGAGAGAATTTCGCCGCTTTAGAAAGCCGGAAACTCTGTCAACCAACCTAGAAGCCAGATTTGACATGGGTACGAGTGGGCCAGCGTTTGTTTTTCATGAAAAAAAGAAAAGCGCGAGTGGACTTCAAGACGAACATAAACCATCTTTTAAACCGACAAACCTCGACAGATCGCGCTCTCTAAAAGACGTTGTTTGCTCAATCAAATTTTACATGGTATCAAACAATTTGGACACTAATGCTGATCTACGCGCTCTCTAAAAGACGTTGTTTGCTCAATCAAATTTTACATGGTATCAAACAATTTGGACACTAATGCTGATCTAAGGGCCTGGCGTATCGCAAAATGATGCTTGGTTTCTAGTATGCCTTGTTGAATTTTCATGAGATGGCTTATTTCTAGCAGGCCCAGCACAAGGCTTGCAGAACTGCCTGTTCCCTGAAATTACATCGACATCATCCACAAACGCGGAGTGCCTTTTTGTTGGGATCTTTCTCTGGTTTTGTCACTGAGACCGGGAGGACATAACTAGGGTTTAAATCGGCCACGTGGAAGTCAATGATTCCCACCTGATCATCGTCCAACAGCATCAAGTTCAGGATGTAAATCGTGTTGGCGAACCCCAGCCTGACGGGCTTTACTTAGTATCTAAAGGTATGCATCTCTGTGCAGCAGTTGGCCAAAAGCATTAAGGGAAATGGCCATTTGAGTGTTGCTGGTATTTCTTTTATTGAATACGTTCCGCGTTTGAGAGTCAGACGTGAGCCAATATGGCTCATTACAGTTAGACAAGATCCAATTCGACATCCTGAAATACATTCAAAATGAAAGAAATGGCCTCTGTGAATGCAGTAACGAATCAGAGTGAGCATGCTACGATTAAATAATCTCAAAGAAAATGACAAACAAGCAGATCATAATTTTGGTCCGAGATTTTCACTATCGTCAGGATTCTTTTCTCGCACACACGGAGAACCATTCCTAGTGTCTTTGCGCGTTTTGCAGTCCGAAGGATATCTATCTTGCAATTTTGATCTCATTTTACAGACATCAATGTCCGTTCGATTTTTTGGTTCATACGGTCCCTGACATCGTGAAGAATGGGTACGTGATTTCCACCCCATGATGACCATGTGAAGTCTTTTGCAAATGCAGACATCAGAAATTAAGCGTCTGACTGGGTACGTGATTTCCACCCCATGATGACCATGTGAAGTCTTTTGCAAATGCAGACATCAGAAATTAAGCGTCTGACTGCTGCGATCGTGAAAGCCGTACATTGAAAGATTTCGCAACAAAGCTGGTATCGTCCTTCACAGAACGACGCTGCACGCCAACAAGTAACCATCTCTGCTGAGTAACGGTACATGTTGTAAAAAGAAGTGTAACCGGCCCCCGATGTTCAAAGAGTTTATTTTTAGGATCTTGACACAAGGACCATAATTAATGGTCGGAGAAATGTTAAATACCTAGAGCTAGATTTGTTCCGTTGTCCACTGCTACGTTACACATGGGATTCTCCATGCCCTCAGAAGTCATTTTTGCATCCGCTGCACTTTGTGGGTAATCATGTCTCTGGATCGCGCAGTTTTTGTAATCGAAATTAATGCGATTTCAACAATTGCATCATCTCAGCTCAGCTTTGGGTTGCGTCACAATCAACCTCGACTTAACTGATAGGTAGAAATTCTTCATACATCAAACCGACATATGGACATAACTTGTATAACATAAGGGTTTTGAATCCAGCTAAGCATCATAACCATTCTTCTTCTTCACAACACCAAACGCACCCCCTCCCTTACCAAACATCTTCCTCAAATCTCCCGCAAGAATTTCGGGCTTCTCATATGCAGCGAAGTGACCACCCTCCTCGTGCTGCGCTTCAAAGACCAGATTAGACACGCGGGTCCAACTGAAAAAAATAGTTCATTGAAATAAGCTTATCTGAGAAGAAAGAAGACTCACGATCTCGGCAAGATTATGAGCTCTTTGGGAAAGTACGAATACCCAAGAGGAATCTTAGTATGTACAAACTGAGAGGAAAACTCTTTGCCACCCGCAGCCTTAAAACTCTCGTAGTAAATGCGGATTGATGCTACTGGCCCTGCCCGCGAGAACCAGTAAATGGATATCCAAGTGAGGACTGGCAAGAAAAAATGAGTTTCTCCAAGGCAGACGAAAATGTACTACCTTCGTCGTCATCCCATTTATAGCCATCCGTCCACTCAACAAGTTTCTCATAAATCCACGCTAATAAGCCAACAGGCGAGTCTGCCAAGCTATAACCCAGTGTCTGAGGACGGGTGGCCTGCTCCTTATAATATCCAGTACCCCACTGTTGGAACCATGCGCTGCGCTCGAATCCTGCCTTATCACGTCTGCTATATGACAAGAAAGGTAGACCTGAGAGTGCATGACCCAACCAGAGGAGTGGCCGGCTAGCCATAGGGGGTACGGACCTTTGTTGAATTATAAGAGAAGGATACTTGATGAAAGGAATAAAATCTGAAGAGGACTTACGCTGGAAGATTGGTGTGCCATGCCTTGACGTGTTTGGGTCCGTATAGTTCCGCCATCTTGCGTGTAATCTAATTGTTGAGAGTCAATCCGAAATTTTCAATCTCACTGTACACAAAGAACATACAAGGTATCCCCAATCACCTCCTTGAGTAACTGTGATACAAAAAGTGATACTGAAAAAGAGCAAAGACTATGCAAGTACCATATTCATCATAGCCAAGTGCTAGCATCAATTTGTGCGCGACCTAGTTGCTTGTTAGACAGAAATGCTGGTCTGCAGACACAGAAGACACACCTCAGCATACTGGGGAATTTCAAAACTTTTTTTTGAAGGTGCAGAAGAAAATCCATATCCAGGGAGGCTAATTGCTACGACGTGGAAACTAGGGTGATCTGGAGAAACCTCGACGAGAAGAGGGAGAAGTTTGCGAACTTCAATGAAGCAGCCTGGCCCTATTTGCGAATTTCAAAGAGAGAAAGAAGGCAGATTAATGAACTACTAACACCCATGAACGAACAACAAAGGGATAGCCCCCTTGACTTCACTCTTCTTGTGCACATAGTGTATATCTAAGGTGCCATAGCCTTCAATGTCAATATCTAGCGTAAATTGAGGTAACTCGGCATTGAGTTCAGCCTCTTGCTTGCGCCAATCAAATCCATTCTTCCAGCGGTTAAGTAGCCTCTTGATGTCAGTGAGAGGAACGCCATAATCCCAACTTGCGTCATCAATCTCATCAGGGAGTGTTGTTAAAGCTAGCTTCTTGCTCAAAAAGGAGAGCTGTTCATCGGGGACCACAATCACAAAGGGATTTCCACCTTTGAGCGACATGGTGGGAGAAAGACAAGCAAAATTGTGCATGGTTCCATTCTATTGATGGGATCGTGGTAGACGCGCCTGAACGTGAGCAGGTCACGTGCGGACTGTGTCGCAGAGGGAAATCGTGGGGCGAAAAAACTATACAGTTTCTAGTTTGATATACGGATCGGGACGGAATATAATACCTCAGTCGTTTTACCTATCGACTGAGGTATGTACTCATTGATACCATAGCACAACCTAGCTAATTGAGCACATAGTATAATCTATAACAGGTAGATAAACTACCAATACAGTCGTTTTACCCATCGACTGAGTATAATCTATAACGCATTAAAATAGGACAGACAGCTCGTGCTTCTTGTGATTATGCAAGGCATAGCTCTAATCGGGGATTGCTGTGGGAGAAAGACAAGCAAAAATGTGCATGGTTCCACAGAAGAGAGCCATCGTGATTCTTGTTTGGTGCTCCTGACCAGACAAATCAATAGGGATGGGCCGCTGCAGTGCACGGCAATACCAAGGTCTACAGTAGAGTTTTGTCAATGACTGTTTATAAAATTGAATAGTCAAAAAGAGACCAATAGCACAATTACTAAAGCAGAGAAAGAAATTTTAGCTACTATTTATATGAAACTTGAGCTCAAATTTAAATGAGTTGAGCTTTTGTGTAACAATGTATGAGTTGAATTCAGTTCCTTAGTGTTCCAAGTGCATATGACCCAATTATATAGCAAAAATGGCAACTACACAAGCATAGGGACTGATAAAGGATAAAGACTAAAGAGTTACTATAACAAGTGTGACCAAATCATAATGGCAACTACACAAGCATAGGGACTGATAAAGGATAAAGACTAAAGAGTTACTATAACAAGTGTGACCAAATCATAGGCTGTGATAGCCTACTCTGTTACATACCCTCCTTTGAGATTAGATACCAATCTGAAAGAAGAAAAAAAAATTTCCTACAGTGGTGCTCACTCCAGTAATGTACTCCTTCATTGCTAAGGCTCCTTCATCATCCATTGTGTCTGCTCACCTAGTCAGGTTGTCCTCCACTCCATATAGTCATTCAATCCTCCCCTCCCATCTACCTCTTCAAATTTTGTGCCGGAGTCCACCTTTCCCTCCCCTCTCCAAGAGAAAACTCTTGAATAGATCAAAGTTGACACTAATAGCATCAACAGAATGGGCAGAGCACATTGGCTCTGCAAAACATCATAAAAAGAGTGGGAAGGGTGGGAGAACAGAGTCTTGATGCTCATATGCAAATATGGAATACATCCATATTCACCATTATCTCCAGTCTCTAGACACTCTAGCAGGTTGCACACAGTCAATTATGAGCTAGTAGGGCAAGCACAAGAAGGAAGAGATGCTGAGGAGATATGAATGGGGTTGGATGGAAGTAATCATGTCATAGTTGATTGAACAGACAAAAGTCCACTCCTTTGGATTACCTCAAAGGCCTCCTCAGAATAACATCAAAGGTGTGAGGCATGTATAAAACAAAATAGAGCTGATGAATGGTGTCAAAAAATGACATGGTGAAGATGGATAGAGGTCAGATCCATCAGGAAATGAGTATAAAGTCAAATCAATTATGCGAACTATGCAGATGCACATAGAGAAAGTGCCAAGCTAGACACCACAGTAAATCCTGGAACAATAACTGAGAGATAGACTGGATGGTTGATAAGGGCAGGAAGTGATCATAAATGCATCACAGAAATGGTCTAGAAAAATCCTGAGACAGAGGTTCCCCATGAGAATAAGGGGAAGGAAGTAATGGACAAAGATGATGACATGAGCAAGAACCGTGGACTGAAATAGTATAAACCTAGATACTGTTGGAAAGGGCATGTTGAGGCACATCTACTGCCATAGGAATTGAGCCAAACAGTTCCATGATTGCAAGATATCGCAAAATAGTAAAAATACTACAACTAACAACTTTGAGCTAGCACCATGGTCTGGATTGGGTCAACCATGGGGCGTTGGAAGGAGTGAAGCAATGTGCTTCCAATGGCACTAGAATCAAAGGAATTGGTGCAGTGAATTGTGAGATATAGGGTTGGAAGGAGTGAAGCAATGTGCTTCCAATGGCACTAGAATCAAAGGAATTGGTGCAGTGAATTGTGAGATATAGGCAATTTTGTAAAATATTGAAAATCCAGAGATGGAGAAGGAGGGAGTGAAAGTTGAGGGCCATCCAGGTATCAAAAGGATTCTGGACATGAGGAGATCACAATGGTAAAGGAGATGGGGCAAACTGTGGCCTTGCTCTCAAGATATGACCCAATCTTCATGCTAGCTCATTATCTCTCACCCACAAACACCTCCAACTTTTATCCACACCTCTCCTAATCCTGCAACCAAGAAGGAACACTGATAGAAGGTCCAAAGCATCCCAAAAGTCCAGCAATTATCCACACCTCTCCTAATCCTGCAACCAAGAAGGAACACTGATAGAAGGTCCAAAGCATCCCAAAAGTCCAGCAAAGAGTCCAGAAGTCAAAAGATAAGCAGTGTTGTAGCCAAGTCTCTGCTATAGTATAGTCCAGTGATAGTGTGTGACAAAGCCACTGGAGCTGGATACACAAAAGTGTAACAATGTACAGGTTGAGTTCAGTTCCTTAGTGTCTCAAGTGCGTATGACCCAATTCTATAGCAAGAATGGTGACTACACAAGTGTATGGACTAGCAAAGAATAAAGACTAAAGAGTTACTGTAACAAGTATGACCAAATTATAGGCTGTGACAGCCTACTCTGTTACATTTTGAGTGAGTTTGTGTAGTGGAATGTCTTCCAACAGTTTGAAGAGAGAGGTTTTTCAATGATTGAGGAAGTTGATTGATCATATACATTAGTGTTTATGAATATAAATCTAAGAATTGGATAGCATGATATGTGTAAGGGCAACCTCTGGAGGCTGTGGCTTAGTCACACAGCTGGCAGAGGGAGATCCAAAGTGTATTAGAGTATATATGACAATATCATCTCTGGAGGCTGTGGCTTAGTCACACAGCTGGCAGAGGGAGATCCAAAGTGTATTAGAGTATATACTGACAATATCATAATAACTACTCACATGGCAGATGGAGATCAAAAGAGAACAAGTCTAGGAATTCCCTATGCCAGGTTGAATGCTTCTGGGGCCTCTGAAGCATGAAAAACAACTGTACAGTACAACAAAATCTTAAAAACTCTAGAAGTGCCTAAATAAACAACTGTATAAACAAGGCAGGAAAACTCTGGACTTTGAAAGTCAGAAAGACAAACTCTGGCTTATATAAGCAGTCTGAAAGTGGTGCTGAAAATCCATACTTGTCTGAATGATAGCTAAGGAACCAGAGCACCTCAAAGGCTGAGAGTAGTACTAACAAATAGTGTAAAATCCATACTTGTCTGAATGATAGCTAAGGAACCAGAGCACCTCAAAGGCTGAGAGTAGTACTAACAAATAGTGTTAAGAGAATAGAAACAGCAAAATGAGAGAGTGATAGAAGAAATAAGAAAATAAATAAAAGGAGAGTGAAGGAATAGGGAGTGAAAGAAGGAATAAATGAGAAGTCCCCTGACAATATCTATTGATAAGTAGATAAATAAAATATAGAGACTTAACTTCAAAGCCTTCAATTTTCATTATTGTCTCTGTAGGCATAGAAGATATTGACATCAATATGACTTCTATACAGAAACAGATGTATCTCTCTGCAATTGTGGCTTCATATTTATACTTGTAAACAGAAATAGTTTGAGTACTACAACAAACTATGCTAAAAGTGAGAAATGAATATGCTTCTTGTAGGTATTTTTTGGTGCTATATAAGCACAAGATATAATTTATATCCAAGATGATTAATTAAAGTTTTTAGTTTTTAATAGCTCTCTAATTATTTATTTCAATATATTAAATGTATTAGTTAATGTAGATAAGAGACTAAAATCATAACAGTTAATAGCTCTCTAATTATTTATTTCAATATATTAAATGTATTAGTTAATGTAGATAAGAGACTAAAATCATAACAGTTGACTCTTTAAATATGCATAAACAAAAGGAGTTATAGTTTGACAACTCTCATGTACAATTTTATTCAATGACACTTAGCATCATAGCAGATTAACAACTAGGTATAAAATGCTAAAAAAAAGCAAATTTATAAACTCAATCAATATATCAAAATGCAAAACAGATTGATCAAACAATAAACTATTATAAAAGCAATAGCTTATATAAACTATTGATGGAGTATCAGCTTATATAAACTATTGCTGGAGCAACAGCTTACATAAACTATTGATGGAGTATTAGCTTATATAAGCATATTCTATTAGACAGAAAACTATTGCTGGAGCAACAGCTTACATAAACTATTGATGGAGTATTAGCTTATATAAGCATATTCTATTAGACAGAAAACTGGATCTATACAAGCTTATAGAAAAAATAATTCAAAAAGTTCTATGAATACCAAAGACAATGGTCTAATTCTCAAAGATGAAAATAAATAAAGAGAACAGAATAATGACTGCTAAAGCAAAAAAAAATTTCACATAATTGTACAATTTTCATGTATGCTCCTCTTTCTAGGTACTAGATGTAATAAATTAGAGCAAAAAAAAAATTTCACATAATTGTACAATTTTCATGTATGCTCCTCTTTCTAGGTACTAGATGTAATAAATTACAATAATAAACAAGGCATTTAACAACATGAAACAAATTATATATTCAAAAACAAACATATACATTTATTCAGAAAAAAAAAACATATACACTTATTCAGAAAAAAAACATATACACTTATTCAGAAAAAAAACATACACACTTATTCAAAAAACATACATATATATATGAAAAAAAAAACAGAATCTCTCAACTTGGTAAAAGAAAAAAACAATAATGCACTCAATACAGAAAAAAAAACAACTTAAAATATAGATATATAGAAAATAAAAGTATAATCCTTTAACATAAAAAAAATTGATTAATTACTCAGAAAACAACTTAAAATATAGATATATAGAAAATAAAAGTATAATCCTTTAACATAAAAAAAATTGATTAATTACTCAGCAGAGATAGCAGAAAAGAGGAGCAACATAATAGCCGGTAAAGATAGCCGAAAGAAAGCAAATTTTGAGGACATGGTGGTAATAGCCAGTAAAGATAGCCAAAAAGGAGCAAATATTGAGGACATGGTAGTAATAGCCAGTAGTAATAGCTGGTAAAGATAGCCAAAAGAGAGTAAATATTGAGGACATAGCCAGTAGAGAAAGAGACACGGCAATGGCCGAGATCACGTGAGGGGCACAAATTTCGAGGACAAAATGCGCGCCAAAGCAGGTAGTAAAACCTCAGTCTACTAAAGTAGACCTCGGAATCAATTTTATGCACTTGAACATATATTTTGATTCCATTTCTTTTTACATTTGCCTTTGCAGTTGGGATGTTTGATAGCACCAAACTGGTCATACAGAAGACTGCATGTAACAGGGGGACCTCTTTGAGGTCCTCTATTCATGGTTTATATTCACCCAGCACCTTTATAGGTGTTGGTAGTTTACTGTATACTAGTTAGTGTAATATGAGGAAATAATTATGTTAGTAATTATTTCCTGATTAATTCACCTATAATTGTACAGTATTTACTCATATTTGGATAGATACTTTTTACTTACACTACACTATATACAGAGAAATCTACCAATTTGGCAGATTTTGTGTCTTGTGTGAGTAAGAATGTAAATTCTTACACTGCTTGAATTGAGAAAAAGAGGCAAAAAATGACTACTGGCCAAAAGAAAGCTGTTAAGGTGAGAGGAGGGGTGGAGGTAGTGAAAAGATGTTGCAGGAGCTGAGCTGAAGAATTGTAAGTGGAGTGGCAGTAGAGTAGAGTGATTTATATGAACATGTAGGAATTGTTGGTGGAAATGAATCAACAAACTTGATCTAAAGAGTAGTGAGGATCATATCAAGAGTTAAAGATGACTACTCACCTTCAGCTATTGCCTAGTTGGATCACTTAAATATTCAGAGCCTGACTTAAATATTCAGAGCCTGTCCAACCTTTTAATAGTCAATGAGCACAATATAGTAGATTAAAATTGATATCATTTGTGATTTGAGCACCATCACTTTGAGAAGAACCAAGACCTTTAAAGTATTGATGAATTGCCTTTTACAAGGGCTGCTCATAAAATATGTGATGTGGTGGTACTTCCAGAGTGTCTTCAGAAAAGTAGATTCTTGACATGATCTGCTCAGGATGGGTAATAGTTTGGCCAGAACAGAGGTGTTTGAAAATGGTAAGAGTGGTAGTTGGATCAGGAAAAAGCTGAAGAAAAATCAGAAATGAAACGTTTACAGATTAATACTTATATTTTTGACATCTTGGTCTGAGAAAATTTGAAAGAAGCCTTGCTTGATGGTCATAATAACTACATGCTGGTTGATATCTTTATAGCCAGTAGTTCCAAACAGCATAGCACATAAAAGTTGTTTTCTAATCATCTTTACAAATTCTTGGCAATCAGAAGAGTCAAGGCAAGACTGAACATAAGAAAGCTTTAAAAACATATTTTAAATTATAAAAAGAGTATGATTTATTTGATAATGCATCAAAGTATGTGGGATATATTCAATGATAAGAGCCATTGAGTCAGTTGTAACGTTCAAAGAAGAAAGACAATAGTCTAGCAGAGACTTCAGGTGCCATCCTGCTCACAAATATTTAATCAATGGCAATATCAAAGTCATGTAAAAGAAGGAATAGTAAGAAAGATGAAACAGAAAACAATGGAAGTTTATGTAATATAGCCATTTTTACTGTAAAACCATATGCTGTCTGAAGAGCAGAATCATGTGGGGTATTCCAGTTGTGTAGAATGAGAGTTAAAAATATGTTGCCAGAAATATAAGTTCAATGTCCATCATATTCAGTTGATTTTTTCATAACAAAAGCCCATGCAAAGGTCCATCACCAATGCTAGATGCACTAAAATCATGTTCAGTGTAAGTAAGTATAATTGTTGAGCTAAAACATACTCTTAAATGATTTCCAAGCATGGTGCTTTTGGTAGCATTGTTGTAAATGATGCCTGCTCAAGATGAAAGAATAAGAGGGTAACTATTAGCAATGGCATATATTGCAGATAGAAAAGTATCACCAGCATTCACTTCAGTTCTAGCTTGTATCAACAATTTGTATTGCTCTTCCAAGTTTTGCAAGTAAAGACCACATTTGAATTGAAAACTATAGAATATATGACAATCTTGAAGAGACAGTTCTGGTAAAGTCAATGTGGTAGAATAGCTGATTGCAGAAACTAAAGGAGATATTGATGTTGAAAGAAGCACTGAATTGATAATAGATTCAGCATGAGAAGCTATCTCAATTGTTGTCATTGTAGTCACAGTAGCTGTGAGTAGCAATTGTAGAAACAGTGACCAGAGAAGCAATAATTGTAGGAGCAGCAGCTATAAGAGGAGGGGCTATAGCAGCTGTCATCATTGCAGCTGCTGTAGTTGTATTTAATGTAATACAATGTTGAGAACATTTAAGATGGCTAGACTCTTCATTCATGTCATCAGTAAAACAATGGTTCCAGAAATGTGGTACTAAGCAAGCATGCTTGCTTTTACTAAGCAAAAATAGCCCAAGAATAAAAGTATATAATGGCACTATAAAAAGAAAATTAGCTCAAGTTATTTGTCAAATAGTTAAATGTTCATACAAATAAAGATAATTATGCAACAAGGCAAGCAAGACCCTTCCTCTAGAGAAAGAGGTGCATATTGTGGTAGCTGAGAGTACATAGCATCCATTTTTTGGAATGTTAGCTCTGAGAGAAAATCCAGGTGATATAGCAAAGGAGCTCGATGACTAAGAGGTTTGGGCATGAAGAAATTTCATTTATATGAAAGAATAACTTGAGCTTCCTGAACTGGAGAAGATACAGGTGATGTGTCATCATATTTCAATGAATGAGTAGTGAAGTGATTACTGAGCATCTCATTCATGGGTACCACAATAAGACTATTAGATAAAGCATCCATATCAAAGTTGAATGCAAGATTGAGAGCTTTTGCTTGTTTGATGAGAATGGGAAGTTTTGTCTGCAAGAACATCTTTGATCCTTGAACAAATTGCCACATTCTAATACAAAGGTGCCATAAAGCTAAGAAAAAAATAATGAGTATTTGAATACCAAATCAAAAGAGTCTTACTGGCTCTGTATGAATTATTACAATATATGATTAGTGTTGAGTGGAAGTTGTAATATAGTGGCTCAAAAAACTGTCTCAATGTTTCATACTTTTTAAAAGATGACATTGACATGAAGGATGGAAAGTACCTAAAATCCTGATTAAATCATGTAAAATACTATGGCATTGTAGTTATAAAATAAACTTAGGCTTATATAATTAAGATTAAAACTGATGAAGCAAGAGCCATTTTAAAATATTTACTCATTGGAACAATGTTTTGAGCATCTTTAATTTTAGTATTTAGTACTTTGTATGTCCTTCATTTGCCTTGATAACTGCTTGAATCCTTCTAGGCATGCTTTCTATTAGTCTTTGGCATACCTTTGGTGGTATTTCATCCCACTCCTTTGCAACCCTCTTCCATAATTCATGCATACCATGAGGAGGTGTTTCATACTGCCTAAGTTGCTCTTGTAAGGGTGACCTCTAGAGGCTGTGGCTCAGTCACACAGCTGGCAGAGGAAGATCCAAAGTGTATTAGAGTATGTTTGTAAGGGTGACCTCTAGAGGCTGTGGCTCAGTCACACAGCTGGCAGAGGAAGATCCAAAGTGTATTAGAGTATGTACTGACAATATTATAATAACTACTCACCTGACAGAGGGAGATCCAAAGAGAACAAGTCTAGGGATTCCTTATGCCAGGTTGGACACTTCTGAGGCTTCTGAAGCATGGGAAACAACTGTACAGTACAATAAAATCTTAAAAACTCGAAAATTGACTAACTAAATAACTGTGCAAACAAGGCAAAAAAAACTCTGGCTTATATAAGCAGTCTAGAAGTGGTGCTGAAGGGCCCACACTTGTCTGAATGATAGCTAAAGAACCAGAGCACCTCAAAGGCTGAGAATAGTACCAACAGATAGTGTTGAGAATATAGAAACAACAAAATGAGAGAATGATAGAAGAAATAAGGAAATGAATGAAAGAAGAGTGAAGGAATAAGAAGTAAAAGAAGAAAGAAAGGAGGAGTCTCCTGACAGCTCCTTGAGGTACTTCCAGAGATGTTCAATAGGGTTGAGATCAGGGAATTGGGCTGGCCACCAAAGGACATTAAAGTTGTTGTCCTCAAACCACTTGTCAGCCCTCTTGGAGTTGTGTTTGGGTTCATTGTCCTGTTGAAAATAGCAGGCACCCTCCTCCATCTCCAACTTCTCAAAGCTCTCCTTTGCTCCATCATCCAAAATTTTACAGTACTGCTCTGCATTCATGATCTTTACCACCTTCACAAGCTTTCCTACCCTATTCCAACTCATACAGCCCAATACTATGAGATTATTCCCTCCTTCACACTTTACAGTAGATGTAGTTGTTCAGTCTGAAATGTCTTCTTCTCATAGCTTCTATACATACTGCTTCTCATCTCACTGTCAGGGGACTCCTCATTTCTTCCCTTCTTCACTCCTTATCTCTTCACTCTCCCTTCATTCATTCTCTTATTTCTTCTGACATTATTTCATTTTACTGTTTCTATTCTTTCAACACTATCTGTTAGTACTATTCTCAGCCCCTGAGGTGCTCTGGTTCTTTAGCTACTATTCAGACAAGTGTGGGCTCCTCAGCACTGCTTCTAGACTGCTTATATAAGCCAGAGTTTGTCAGAGTTTGCCCCTTGTTTGTGCAATCATTTGTGTAGGCAATTTTTGAGTTTTTAAGGTTTTGTTGTACTGTACAGTTGTTTCCCATACTTCAGAAGCTCCAGAAGTGTCCAACCTGGCATAGGAAATCCCTAGACTTGTTCTCTTTGGATCTCCCTCTGCCAGGTGAGTAGCTATTGTTGGAGTATCTCCTATCTGTCTCCGCATCCGATCTCTCACATGACTAATTGCCACATCGCCCGTGCTTCGCTTCCTTGCAGCCTCAGTTGTTTCCTCTATCATTGGAATGACACTGAGGCTGTCAAATAGATATACTTATTGTAACTTTATCACACAGCTTTTTCTTTGTTCGTATCTCATTAGGTACAATAAAAATACAGTTGTTTCCTCCATCATTGGAATGACACTGAGGCTCTTTTTCTTTGTTCGTATCTCATTAGGTCTGGGATTACAAATTATGGGCCCTTTTTAGACCCGGCTTGTTGGAACAACTCATTGTCCAGATATTCATATCAGGTGCCCGTGGCTGCCTCCACGTGGTGCTGGCAATTCTTTTTATTATCGGCTTATCATGTCCAACCACACATCAAGTAGGAGGGAAATTCCACGACATTCTCGGGAGTGTCAGGTTCCGCTGAATCGGGGGCTTTCCGGGAAAGCGACGCCCTTACGATGCGGACTTGATCTACGGATACTCGGGTGTCTGGAACTCCGGGGCTAGGACTCCGGGGTTCAAGACGAGGACAGGGGTAATCCCGGGAGAGGGGACTAGAGTCCGGGGGTTTTGGATGAGAGTGGCTGGGAGCTAGAGGGGGTCGAGTCGTGAACCGGAGGTTCTAAGACGAGACCAAGTTAGTAACTTAAGAGTCGCGAAGTGCGTACCAAACTTATAGCACGCGAATACCAAGGCGTGCCAGTCGAAGCGTACCAAACGAGGCGTACCAGTCAAACAGAGGGCACGCAATATCCAAAGTAACAGTATGCAAAGTATGTAATATCAAGACTACCGAATACAACAGGGAGCTACACTATAAGTACTACGGGGCCGGGTCTCGGGGTTCCGGGGTGTCTGGGATGGGTTCCGGGGGTTATTGAGTAGCGGCAGGGGCTGTATACCGGGATCGCGCGTGTGGGGCGCACGATCAATTGGCGCGGATGGAGCCGTGATGCGTGATGCGTGATGGCCGGCACGAGTCGCGTGATCTGATCATTGATCGGGGCTGGTGACGGCTGATGGCGGTCCTTGATGCGCGTGATGGCGGTGTTGGCGGTCGTGATGGCGGGGCGTGTCCTGTGGGGTTGGAGGGAGGGTCCCGGAGGGTGTTCCGGGGGTGTCCCGGGGTGGGGGTCGTGATGGCGGGGCGTGTCCTGTGGGGTTGGAGGGAGGGTCCCGGAGGGTGTTCCGGGGGTGTCCCGGGGTGGGCCCGGAGGGGAGGGGTCGTGACATCACCCCCCCTTCAGCGCCGAGACCCTCCGAGGCGCGCGTAGCCGGGGGTTCGGACCGGGGTCCAACCGTGGGATCCGGCACCTGACTTGCCACGTATCGAAAAAAATTTTTACCATCAAACTCAACCATGTCGCGTACGCCGACGCATTCCCCGACGCCCCCACAAACTAACGAGGTCGCGCCCCTCATGGCTTGGGAAGCCCGGGACGCGCGATACCGAGCCCGCCTCGACCGGGAGCGCGTGGCGGAGCTCGCCCAGCAACGTGAGTGTCTTCCCGTGTCGTCCGCCTATCCCACTGACCTTCCTATTTCAGAACAACACAGCAATCCTATCGCGGGTCCCAGCCGGCACCCGGAGCCTGCTCCCGATGCGGGTCCCAGCGACGTCCCGGAGGCCCGCCCGAGTCGTCCCGCGCCTACCTTTGCGCGGATGACAGTCCGCCCTCCCCGCCCTCAACCCCCTCCCCGCCCCAGGTTACCTGCCCCCCGCTTCCGTCGTTCTGGGATGCCGGTGGGGGCCGTATCCGAAGTCCCGGAGGGTCAGCGCGTTGCGTGGGCGGACGCGACGCAGGAGTTATTTGGGGAGGCCCTGGAGAGACCCCGGGGTCTACCCACCCACGCCTGGTGCGTGAATAATGGACCGGTGAGTGCTTCCTTACCTCGGGTCTCGTTGCTGACTTTGGCGCAGTGCCTCCACTGCGCTCGCCGAACGGTCCCCTGCCTGTTCGAGGTCCCGGGCCCCTCGTCCCGCCGGGACACGTCCGTGTGTGAGGCATGCCGCCTCAACCACGAGAGGTGTTCCGTGTCGGCGCTGTGGAGGGCGCGCTGCGTCTCCCGGGAGCAGGGGTGGCCGCTGGGGGGGGTCACCCGGAGGATGGGGGTCGAGGAGCGGGATTGGGTCGCGGAGCCGGTGGGGGAGGCGACGGAGCCGGTGGGGGAGGTGGCCGCTGCGGGTCCAAGGGGGTCGGGGAGCGGGGGCGCCATTCGGGTGGGGGGCCGGGGCCGGCCCGTGGTCCTCAGGCCGCTGCGGGTCCAAGGGGGTCGGGGAGCGGGGGCGCCATTCGGGTGGGGGGCCGGGGCCGGCCCGTGGTCCTCATCACGCGCCGAGCGACCCGGGCCGGGGGGAGCCGCGAGGGGCGCGGGGGGCGCCCTGACAAGGGGAAGCGGCGGGCGTCGCCAAGCCCTTCCCCAGGGCCGTCGAAGAGGGCGCGTCTGCCCACCGAGACCCCGCCCCCGGTTTCCCCGCCACGCCTCTCTCCGGCGGTGTTTTCGCCTCTGTCGGGGCGGCCCCTGGGGGCGGGCGTGGGGGTCCTGCTGGAGCGCCCGGGGGAGTCCGAGGAGGCCGACGTGCGGAGGGAGCTGGAGGTGGGTCGGGAGGCGCGTCGACAGCTGGAGGAGGCCCGAACCGCCCGGGGGGAGGCGGAGGCGGAGCGGGATGCGCTGCGGGTGAGGTTGGAGCAGGGAGTGGGGATCCCGGAGAGGGCCCCCTCGGGACAGGAGGTGGTGGAGGCTCTGCGCCGTGACGTGGTGGTCGCGCGCATGGCATCTCTCAGTGAGTCCCCTGTCTCCGAATTGCTTCGTCTGCTAACGTCTCCAGGCTGGGCCCGGGAGCACCGCCTGCTCCTGGATGGGGCTGCCGCGGCACTGGCCTCGCTACAGGAGGGCCAGCGCCCGGAGGTGACGACCCCTGGGGTGGAGCGGGGCCTCGGCTTGCTGGCGCGGGTGGTGTCGGCCCACCGGCGGAGAAACGTGCCGGCCCCGGGCTCTTGGTTCGAGAGGGTCTTGGACGAGGGGGAGCCCCTGCCGTCCTGGGAGCAACTGGTGGAGGAGATGTTGCGGGAGCATGGCCCGGGTGGGAGGGAAGAGGGGTTCCGGGGGTGGCCTGGGGAGGGGAAAGGGAGCGAGGAGGTTCCGGGGCCCCAGCGTTAGGGGGTTCCCTTTTTTCTTGTCGTGTCGTTTTTTTTTTGTTCTGTTCCTGCACTGTAGAATTTTGTAGCTATAGAAAATGTATATACTCGGTTTCGTACTCGAAATGGTGTAAGTAAAGTGGCAGGACACTGTAGAATTTTGTAGCTATAGAAAATGTATATACTCGGTTTCGTACTCGAAATGGTGTAAGTAAAGTGGCAGGAAAAACGAGGAAGTGTACCTTGCCCAGAATCCGGGGCGTTACTGTGAAGAAAGTACTAAAAGAGAGTAAGATCTAGAAAGGGAAAGCAGAAAATATACATGGGAGTTGAATCCCTACTGATCCCAGAGGCGGGGGTTACGCCCACTACTGCCGTCTGTGAGTCCTGCGCCCGGGAAGGTCGTTCCCCGGGTGCCGTTGTTGGTAGTCCCGGAGTTTGTCGGGGGCGCCATCGAGGTTTTGGCGCGGCTCCCAAGTGTCGTCTTCCGGGCCGTATCCCTTCCACCGTACAAGGAAGTGGGGTCGTCCACGAATGTTCCGGGAGTCGAGGATGTCTTCGACTTCGTAGTGGTACTCGTCCTCGACCTCGACCGGGGGAGGGGGCTCGGGGCGTCGTTCAGGGAAGGGATCCGGGGGGTGTCGTTCCAGGAGGCGGACGTGGAATACCGGGTGCAGACCTTTTAGTCCCGGGGGGAGCTCGATCTTGTAGGCGTGGGATGAGACCTTCTTCAATATTTTGAACGGGCCGAGACGCTTGTGATCGAGTTTTGGAGAGGGCCGGCGGGTGCGGAGGTGTCGCCGATCTAACCATACCTTTGTCCCGGGGGCCCAGTCGGGGGTGTCTTCCCGTTTCCGGTCGGCGTGTTTCACGTAGGCCCGGTTTGCGATGCCGATCTCTTCTCGGAGAAACTCGTGAAGGGATTGGAGATCCCGGGCGACCTCGTGGGCGGCGTGCGACGGGATGTCCCGGAGCGAGAGCGTCAGTCGAGGGTGGTATCCCTTGTTGGCAAAGAAGGGTGATACCCCGGTGGCAGAGTGCGGCGTGTTGTTGTAGGTGAACTCCGCCAGGGGGAGCTCGGCGCGCCAATCGTCCTGCAAGTAGTTGACGTACAGCCGGAGGTATTGCTCGAGGGACTGGTTGACCCTTTCGGTCTGACCGTCGGTTTCGGGGTGGTAGGCGGTAGAGAGGTTAGTCTTTACTTCAAGTGCCTTACACAGGGAAGTCCAAAACTTGGATACGAAGAGGGGGCCACGGTCGGAGACGATGTCGTCCGGGAGTCCATGTTTGGCGAAGACGTGCTCGAGGAACAGCCGGGCAAAGTCCGGGGCGGTATCCGTGGTGTGGCAGGGTAGGAAAATGCCCTGTTTGGTTAGCCTGCACACAACGACGAGAATGGCATCGAACCCTTCTCCGTGGTGTGGCAGGGTAGGAAAATGCCCTGTTTGGTTAGCCTGCACACAACGACGAGAATGGCATCGAACCCTTCAGATTCCGGGAGCTCGACGATGTGGTCCAGAGATATTGAGGACCAGGGGCGTCGTCCGACCGGCAGGGGTTTCAGGAGTCCGTACGGTCGGTGTCGGGGGACCTTGGCCCGGAGGCAGGGCTCGCATGATCGAATGTAACGGGTCACGTCCTTCTTCAACCCTGGCCAAAAGTAAGTCCGGGAGATGAGCTGGAGGGTCTTACGTATCCAGGGTGTCCCCGGAGCTTGTGGTCGTGGTGTTGACGGAGGACGTCGTAGCGAAGTCGGGCGTGATCCGGGACGTACCAGGGTGTCCCCGGAGCTTGTGGTCGTGGTGTTGACGGAGGACGTCGTAGCGAAGTCGGGCGTGATCCGGGACGTAGATGCGGCCGTCCCGGAGGAGGAGTTTTTCGTCGGGGGACAGGGAGAAGGCGGGGTCCCGGTCGGTTTCATCAGGGGGGTTGCGGGGGTCGTGATCGGTGAAGTACTTGTCTCGGGGGCGCGGCGAATCTGACTCAGGGTCCCTTCCTCGTTTAAGATCAGTAAGGCATTCAAATGTTCGGGAGGGATCACCACGCGATGATTGAATGACTCAGGGTCCCTTCCTCGTTTAAGATCAGTAAGGCATTCAAATGTTCGGGAGGGATCACCACGCGATGATTGAACGCATTACGTTCCGCCTCAAACGACTTCTTGGGGTAGACGTCCGGACGGCGGGTGAGGGCGTCGGGCTTGGCGCCAAGTCGTCCCGGGCGGTATTGGATCGTGAAGTCGTACTCCGAGAGGATCTCGGACCATCGGGCCTGCCGTCAACTGAGTTGCTTGGTCGTGGTGAAGTACTGCGGGTTATTATGATCCGAATAGACCTGGATCCGGTGCCGGGCTCCCTCGAGGTAGGCCCGCCATTGCTTGAAGGCTTCGACGATGGCGAGGAGTTCCTTGTCGTAAATGTCGTAGTTGAGCTCGGCGTCGATCATGGACCGGGTGTAGAAAGCGACTGGCCGGGGCTCCCCACCGTCAGGCTCCATCTGTGAGAGGATCCCGGCGATGGCGTAGTCGGACGCGTCACATTCCAGGATGATCGGGAGGGCCGGGTCGTAGTGCCGGAGTACCGGGGCGACTGTGAAAGCCTCCTTGAGCAAGTTAAAGACGCTCTGGCACTTACTGTCCCAGTTCCAGGCGATGTCCTTGCGCGTGAGCCGGTTGAGGGGTTTCGTGATCCCGGAGTAGTTATCTATAAACCTCCGGTAGAAGTTAGCGAAACCCAGGAAGGACTGTACTTCCTTGACGTTCCGGGGCTGCGGCCAGTTGACGATGGCCTCGACCTTGTGGGGGTCCATGCGAACGCCATTCGGGGATACTATGACGCCAAGATACTCAACCTCTTCCGTATGGAACGAACACTTCTCGGGCTTGGCGTGGAGGTTGTGCTCCCGGAGGCGTTCGAGGACTTGCCGGACGTGCTTCTGGTGATCCTCCGGCGAGTCGGAGTAGATGAGTATGTCGTCCAGGTAGACTATCACGAAGACGTCGCTCATGTCGTGGAAGATGTCGTTCATGAAGTATTGGAACGTGGCGGGGGAGTTAGTCATTCCGAAAGGCATTACAAGGTACTCAAACAGACCATACCGCGTGCGGAACGCGGTTTTCCACTCATGTCCCGGGGCGATGCGGACGTTGTTGTAACCGGAGCGGAGGTCGATCTTTGTATAAACCTTGGCACTGCGGAGACGATCGACCAGATCGCCAATGAGCGGGAGCGGGTAGCGGTTCTTCTTGGTGATCTTATTGAGTCCCCGGTAGTCGACACAGAGTCGGAGCGAGCCGTCCTTCTTCTTGGCGAATAGAACCGGGGCTCCGGCGGCGGAGGCGGAGGGTCGGATGAATCCCTTACCGAGCATTTCGTCGAGGTAGTCCTTGAGGGCCCGGAGTTCGACCTCCGACATGTTGTAGACCTTGCCGAAAGGGGGGGTGGCTCCTTCCTCGAGGTCGATGGTGTGATCATAGGGGCGATGAGGGGGGATCTCCTTGGCGTCTCCTTCGGAGAATACGTCAGCGAACTCGTGATACTCCGGGGGAACTACTTCTCGGAGGATTTGCTCCTCGGTTTTTGTTCCGGGGGAATAGCGTCCCCTCGTAGGTGTTCTTCCGGGAGAGAGGGCGAGGTGTGTAGCTGAAACGTGGGAACTCCATCCTCATGAGGCGGGCGAAGGGGGTGGCCCCAATGATCCTAATGTCGAGTGCGCTCGGGTCGATCGGGGTCGCCCATCCCTCATGAGGCGGGCGAAGGGGGTGGCCCCAATGATCCTAATGTCGAGTGCGCTCGGGTCGATCGGGGTCGCGGAGACGTCGGCCGGAGCGGGTGTGGTGCGTGTCTGAGACCGGCAGGGGTAGTTCGGCCCTTTGTACTTGTTCCGAGGAATGTTTGGGGGTCGATCGGGGGCCTTGCGGTCTCGGACGGGCGTGGGCGGTGCATGCGTGGGGGGCGCGGCAGTCGTCCCGGGGGTGTCGGGCGCCGGGTCGTCTCCTAGGGCCCGGAGGTGCACGACGGCCGGGGGGTGGTCTTCGGGTCCCGGGAAGGTCATGGTGAGCGTCCTCCAATCGATATCGGGGTTTGTGTCGCGCAGCCAGGGTAGTCCCAGCACCATCGGGGTCGATTCGTGAAGTCGCGTGACCAGGAAGTCGGAAGTGAACTCGTAGCTGTTGTCCAGGGTCACGCGTCCCGAGTGAGACCTTCGGATGGGGCCGGAGGAGGAGGGGGTGCCGTCGAGGCGTTGCAGGCGGAGGGGCTGGTCGAGGGAGTCGTGGGGGAGGTCGAGAGCGTCGCTGATGAATACTCCGGTGGCTCCGCTGTCGATGAGGGCCGAGATTGGTCCTGGGGCGCCGTCCAGCCTGGCATTGATGACGAAGGATCGGGATGAACGGGACTGGAGTCCCGGGGGTGGTGGAGGCCCGTCCTTCGGGGCAGGGTTGGGGGAGTGGGGGATGTCGAAGGGGAGCTGCTGGTCGTCGGGGGTCGGGTCCCGGGTTAGGCGAAGGGTGAGGTGTCACCAATCGATGCGGGGGTTAGTGTCCCGGAGCCACGGGAGTCCTAAGACCAGGGGTGCGGAAGGGTGGAGTTTTGTTATCAACATCCGGAGGTTGTGAGTCTGTCCGTTGGCGAAGGTAACGGGCATACGCACGAAATGAGTGATGTCCCCCGCCGTAGAGGCGTCGCCGTCGAAAAGGCAGAGCCGTACCGGGACCGGGAGTCGCTGGGCAGGTTCCGGGGCGAGGGTAGACCATGCTTCGTCGATGAAGTTGTCGGTGGCGCCGCTGTCGACGAGGGTGTTGATGGGAGTTCCGGAGGAGGTGAGGCGGGTTTTGAGGAGGAGGGAGTGCGAAGAGTGGGAGGGTAGATAAGCCGTGAGGGTGTCCTGTATGAGTGTCGTAGAGCGAAGATGTGAGACCGGGGCGGAGAAGACGTCGGGGTCGATTCCGCGATTTAGGGCGTCTTCCGGGTCTAAATCGCCGGGTCGTTTTCCGAATACTCGTAGGTGGCGTCCTCCCCTTCGAAGGTCCAGGTGGCACGTCCCATGACCTGTCGTTTGGGGCACTCGGAGATGAAATGATCTTTCTCACCACAGAGTATGCAGACACCCTCCCTTCTCCGTCGTTCCTGCACATCCGTCGGGACTTCAATCCAGGGTCGTCCCTTCTGTTGAAGCCGGTTGGCTCGGAGGGCTTCCTTGTCCCGCTCGTCGTCGAAGTCGAAGTCTTCGGGGTCTTCCGGGGGTTCCTCGGGGGTTGGCACGTCGCCCGGGTCGTGGGCGGCCACGGCGGCGTTGAGTTGGGCCTGGGGGCGGGCGCCGCTGCTGGGGTTAGCATTGGGCGGGCCGCGACTCACCGGGGGTCGGCCGCCGGGGAACGCGGGGGGACCGGGGTTTCGACCTTGGGGGTTGGGAGCTTCGCCGGAGGGCCAAGGGGGTCCTCCTCTAGGGTTCCAGGGGGGTCGGGAATTCGAGTACTCGCTGCGGTCTTCCCAGTAGCGTTGGTCGATCTGCATGACGAGGGCCTTGTATCCGTCGTAGGAGGGTTGTTTCGGGGCGAGTTGGAGGACGTCCTTGATACGTTGTGGGAGGGCGCGGCGGAGGGCGTATCGGAGGGCGCTGTAATTCCAACCTGTCTCGTAAGCTTCCTTTTCAAAACGTACGATGAAGGTTGTGAAACGTTCTTCAGAGCGCATCCGGAGATTGAAGAGGTTGTCCTCGGCCTCGGCCACGGTGTCGTAGATTCCGAACTTCCCGGAGAACTCGTCGACGAAGGCCTGCCAGCGAGCGAGTGCCGGATTGTTGGGGTCGAACTGAATGAGGGCCGTGTAGTGATCGAAGGCGATCCCCTGGAGGTATGATGCGGCAAAGGCCACCCGGGAGCTGTCAACCTGAAACGTGAGCGGCTTTGCCTGGAACGTATTGAGACACTGAGTGAGGAAGGTACGCCATTTTCGGGGGTCCCGGCCCGTGAAAGCGTCGGGCTTTTGGATGTCCAGTCGTCCTTCGCGGGCGAGGGCGTCTCGAGCGTCGTCCGGTCCGGCAGCGTTGCGGGGAGGGGGGCCAGCGTTGTAATAGTAGTAATAGTGATTACCCCCCCCTCCTTGAGGAGGAAAAGCACCAAGGGCGGGGCCCCACCCGCCGGGAGGTCCTCCTCTGGGTGGCTCACCTGGGGGTCCACGCCCGGGAGGTCCGTTGTCCCAAGGGGGTTCGTTCCTGCCAGGAGGGGGCCCGGGTCTCCACGCAGGGAGTGGCGGAGGTGGAGGGCCTGGGGGTCGTCCTCGAGGTTCAGCTGGGGGTGGCGGAGGCGGTCGGGGAGGGTTCGGCGGTGTCGGGTCGGGCGGAAGGGGGTTAGGTGCTGGGTCGGGTGCCGGGTTGCGCGGGGGACGTTCAATCCGGGAGGGTCGTGCTTGTACCGGGGGTCGCGGGGGGTTTCGTAGGTCGAAGTGGGGTGGCGGATCGCGGCGGAAGTTGCGTTCCGGAGGGACCGGGGCTGACGTAGGGGGCGGTACCGGGACGGGCGCGGGCGCGGGACGTGGTTCGTTGTTGCCACGCGTAAGCTCGTCGATGTAGCACAGCGTGTCGTCCGTGCTAGGGGTGTCCGCGCGGGGTCTGCCGGGGTTTGCCGGGGCCGGGGGTCGGGCGTTGTCTGTTCGCGGGAGGGGTTCCAGGGGTCTTTGGGGCTGTCCCCAGGTCTCGAAGGTACTAGGGACGGAGTTAGCCCTGCGGCGAGTTGACAAGCCTACCGTGCGGGCCGCGGGTTGATCGAAGAGGCCTCCAGCCGGGTTGAGGGACCGTAATATGGCTGAGGCGTTCTGCCGTTCTTCCCGTTGTCGTTGCTCCGGAGTGGGGACCGTGGGGGCTGCCGGGACTGCTGGGGCCGGTTCCGGGGGTTCCCGTCGAATGTGAATCGAGCGACCTGGGTCCGCGGGGTCGTTGATGGGCCGAGGGGAGGGGGACGCGTGGACTTCGTCGAGTAGTTGCTGTAATTCTTCCCGGAGGACCGTGTTGCGCCTATACTTTACCATGGTTTGCTCCGGGAGCTCTCCTCGCGTGAGGCGATCCCCGAATTCGACCAGGCAGTGAGCCCATTCCTCCGGAGTGCCTTCGAAGTCGTCGTGTCCGAATTCCACGAGCAGCGTCCTGGTCCGTTGCGCGAAGTCCTCTGGTGAGATCCTGAGGGAGCGGAGTACCTCGTCCCGTTGCCGTTCGTACTCCTCAAGGCGTCGTCGTCCCATTGGCGAGGGAGGGGTTCGAGCGGGTGGAGCGGCGGCCGGGTAATGACGGGGGGGGATAGTCGGGGTAGGGGGGTCCTCGGGGTTCTCGGGGTTGGGGGACGGGGCGCTGGTAACCGTAGTAGGGGGTGGGTGCTAGTCGGGGTAGGGGGGTCCTCGGGGTTCTCGGGGTTGGGGGACGGGGCGCTGGTAACCGTAGTAGGGGGTGGGTGCAAAGGGGCCCTCGCTGGGGGGAATCGGGCGAGGTCCACTGGGTACAGGTGGGGTCTCCGGCAGGCCCCCGGGGATGCTCCGGTACGAGGGGACCTCCACGGGTCGCGCCATGGCTAAATTGGGCGGAGGGGCCCAGCTGGCTGAGGGCCCCAGGTCGTAGAGGGACGGGTCGGGGGCCCAGTGGCGGTGGAGGTATGGAGGTTCGTACGGGAGAGGTGGGTAGACGGGGCGGGGGGTCTGCGCGGAGTAGTGGTCGGGTATCGGGCGTCCGTAAGGGTCGGTCTGGTACCCGGTGGGGTAGTAAGTGTGAGTATACGTAGCCATCAAGAACGGTGTAAGGAGAGAGTCTTGATATTATGTCAGGTTCCGCTGAATCGGGGGCTTTCCGGGAAAGCGACGCCCTTACGATGCGGACTTGATCTACGGATACTCGGGTGTCTGGAACTCCGGGGCTAGGACTCCGGGGTTCAAGACGAGGACAGGGGTAATCCCGGGAGAGGGGACTAGAGTCCGGGGGTTTTGGATGAGAGTGGCTGGGAGCTAGAGGGGGTCGAGTCGTGAACCGGAGGTTCTAAGACGAGACCAAGTTAGTAACTTAAGAGTCGCGAAGTGCGTACCAAACTTATAGCACGCGAATACCAAGGCGTGCCAGTCGAAGCGTACCAAACGAGGCGTACCAGTCAAACAGAGGGCACGCAATATCCAAAGTAACAGTATGCAAAGTATGTAATATCAAGACTACCGAATACAACAGGGAGCTACACTATAAGTACTACGGGGCCGGGTCTCGGGGTTCCGGGGTGTCTGGGATGGGTTCCGGGGGTTATTGAGTAGCGGCAGGGGCTGTATACCGGGATCGCGCGTGTGGGGCGCGCGATCAATTGGCGCGGATGGAGCCGTGATGCGTGATGCGTGATGGCCGGCACGAGTCGCGTGATCTGATCGTTGATCGGGGCTGGTGATGGCTGATGGCGGTCCTTGATGCGCGTGATGGCGGTGTTGGCGGTCGTGATGGCGGGGCGTGTCCTGTGGGGTCGGAGGGATGATGGCGGTCCTTGATGCGCGTGATGGCGGTGTTGGCGGTCGTGATGGCGGGGCGTGTCCTGTGGGGTCGGAGGGAGGGTCCCGGAGGGTGTTCCGGGGGTGTCCCGGGGTGGGCCCGGAGGGGAGGGGTCGTGACAGGGAGGGCGAAGACATGACGACGTTTCCTGACCCAGGATCCTTAAATATTCTGCGCATACACAAACCGCCGATTCCGGGAGCATATAACCCACAACGACCACATTCTTCTTTTCATACCCTACACACTTATGACACACCACCAACTTTTCAGCATAATAGGACTTACAATTTTCCCCTTTCTAATAATAATGTTGTACCATCCTCTCTGTCTCCACATATACCCGTCAATTTTCATGCTCCTGCTCCCTGTAGACCCCCTTTTCACCCACCATCTGTCCATACTTTTCATTCTGACTCTGACCATGCTTCTCGTCCGAATTCTATTTATTCTCAACCCTCTGGCCCTCGCTCAGTTCCACTTTCTCTGGTCGCTGCTAGACCACCTTCTACCCATGCTTTTAGGGCGAACTCTGTTCATCCTGAAGATCTTTGTTCTACCACTGTTCGTAACTTTCCAACTCAACCTGTTGATATTCCTCTTCCTCCGTCACGTTCTGTTTCTTCGGTTTCTTTTTCTTTGCACCAAGACAATATTGAACCTCACACTACTGTCTATGATCAGTTTCATGCTTTTCCTGCTATTCCCGACACTTCTTCTGGTCATTCATCCTCTTTTCCATCTTGACCTGTTTTTGACCAGCAGAATCATCCTCCGTTTACAAACTTTAATTGCATGCCCCCTCGATTTCAACAACATACAAATACACATACTCAGCCTGTTCATAATTTCCATAATGCTCCCGTCAACCAGAACCATACTCCATCTCCTGCTTTTCATCGTGATCCTCCTCTGCACTTGTTTCCGCCACCTATACCTAATCCTATTCCTTGACCACCCCTTTTTCCACCTCCACAACAAATACCGTCACGTACTTCCCAGTCAGCTGATATCTTTTCTGCTGATGTCAAACTGCCTTCACTAGCTACGGTTCCACTTCTTCGCTCTTCAGTGGAATGGGTCTCTTGGGAATCGGCAGTCACTCGGATAATCACCAGCATCGGTCTACGTGGTCACATTTGTAGGATTCCTAACGTTGGAGATCTTCGCGACCTGACGAGTCCTGTGGCATTACCTCCCCACTACGATTTTGATTCCTCGCCTGAGGAAACAGATGCATACCGGGTATTCTGGCAGAAAGATGATATTGTTGAGCATGTTATTGTTGGGAAGTTATTCCAGGAAATACAAGACTCCCTCCCTCCTAAACATGGTGGCCCCTACGACTTACCCATTTGTCCTGCTCGTGATCTCTTAGCCTTTTTACGCGAATGTTTTGGGATAGGCAGCGCTTTGGTCGTGGAATTTACGAAATCAAAAGTCTTTTCGTTGCAAGCTTCCCCAAACACAGTTTCTGCATATGTACAGGCATGGTGTTCGGCGATTCACCAGTTAAATGGGACATCTTGGGACTTTACTCCCTGGCAGAAGATACAGAAATTTGTGGACGGCCTATGGAATGGTGATCGATGGTCTGTTTTAAAGGAGGAAGTTCGATTATCTTGGGAGAACGCTGGCCCTAATGGAACGTACGACTTTGCTCAACTCGCGACTTGCGTGATGAACATGGATGCTGAGCGTCGACAACTTGCAATGGTTTTTTGTCCACGTCCAAATCAAACTACGACAACATCTTCTGGGTCTTCCACAGTAAATCCTCCTTCGGCAAATTCTTCGAATAACAATGATACAACATCTGATTCCAATAATCCTCGACCTCGCATTCTCTGTACAAACTGTAACATGCATGGTCATTCCATCGAGACGTGTTGGTCTAAGGATGGTGGTATGGAGAATGGCCATGATCCCATGCGTTTTTGCCCTAGAGCTAATGTAGCTACCTCCGACACACAACCCATACCTACTCCGTTATCTTTTGTTGACGAGATTGATGAGCAAGATGTTCCTACCGCTGATGACTCCGCAAATAAAATTGATTTGTCTGCTTATGTGTCTTGTGAACTTCCACCCTACATGGCTCTTCTCCAATCCACATCCCCTGTCGCTCTTGCTTCACTTTCAACCCAGTTCAACTCTATCTTGGACTCAGGGTGCACGACGCACATCCTTCATGATCGTCAGTTTTTCTGGACTTATGATGAGGATAGGGCAGTTCCTGTGGGTACTGCAAACTGTGGGACTCTAAAAACCCTAGCGCATGGTCAAGCCTGTTTTCGCACTCATGCTGATGGCAAAAATATCATCATTACCTTAGAAGACTGCCTCCATGCACCGGACGTACTGATCAATCTTCTTTCTGTAGGATTGATGGTTGAGCATGACTTGAAACTGATCTTTGAGAAAGGCTCCACGTCAATATTTTTTCCTTCTTTGTTCTCCTCGCTTCAAGGTTGCCCTATCAAGGCTTCTGTTCACAATCGCCTTTCATTTTTATATTGTGATTTTGTCCTTCCTACGCATCAATCCACTTGCTCACCAACTGCTTTTCCCGCCTTGGTTTCGAATTCATTTTCTCGTCTTGATATCACGCCAGAACTTTGGCATGCTTGTTTTGGTCATCTGGATCATGATACCACAAAAGCGGTCCTTACAAAGAACTATGCTTCTGGGGTTGAATACGATGGTTCATTTACTAATGACCACTGCATTCCTTGCATCCTTGGCAAGCGCCCTGCTAGACCATTCGAGCATTTAAACCATCGCGCATCCACCATATGTGATCTCCTTCATATGGATTCATGTGGCCCGTTTCCTATCGCATTCTCCAATGGTCATGCAAATCATTTCCACTCCATTCTAGATGACTGCTTGAATCTTGGCAGCACCGCCTTGTTATCATCACGCACTCAGGCTGTCCCACATTTCAAACGTGTTGAAGCCTCCTGGGAACTAAAATCTGGGAACCGTGTACGTGCAGTTTGTTCGGATAATGCAAAGGAATTTGTTTCTGGTGAAATGCATAAATACTTAATTTCTCGAGGCATCACACATCAAACAACAGCGCCATACACACATCAGCAAAACGGCAAAGCTGAACGTTACATTAGGACAATAGAAGACTCTGCTCAAGCCATGATGGTGTGGTCAGGTCTCCCGATGTCCTTTCTTGGGGACACTATCCTCACGGCTCAGTATCTGCGAAATCATCTACCTACGTCTACCTTGCCTCCGTTAACCACACCTTACGAGGTCATGGAAGGCAAGAAACCGGACTTATCTCATCTTTGTGTATGGGGTTGTCGTTGCTTCGTTCTGTATCCTAGTGAGGTTTGGGCCAAAGGCTCGCGTAGACGTTTTGAAGCCATCTTCGTGGATTATGATGAGGATAGATTAGGCTGGAGGGTACGTGATCTACATGGAAAGTATTTTTTCTCGAGCGATGTTATATTTGATGAATTGGTGCCAGGTCACTTACGTCCTCGTGCTATCCAGCGCATATCAACGCCAACGCCTCAACCAACTTCTATGCTGGAACCTACAATTCAGCATTATGACCATTCATTACCTTGTCCGCATTCAGTACCCAATGAAAATTCTTCCCCACCTGCCTCAATTTCCCCACCGCGTTCTGCCACACCTCTGCCTCCTATTTTGCCTTCACCCGAAATACCACCGGAATCAATTCCAAATCATACTTGTTGAACTATCATTCCGACTACGAAAGGGCGTGCTTACAACGAGGATATGGTTACACAAAATGAGCGCCTTGTACGTCTTCGTGCTGATCGTGCTGCTCACGCCTTATTACCGGACCAAGTCTTGCCTGCAATACATGATTTCCAGTCTCTGCTTGCGGCTTCACCTTTCTTGGACTTTTCTGTGGAAGCAAATGCTCTTGAAATGGCCACTATTTTTGAATACAAGGCTTTCGTAGCTTATGGCCCTGATCCCATTCCCTTTAAGACATCACGCCCATTTGATACTTCCAAACCTCCTGAACACTACAACGAGGCGATTCGGCGACCTGATGTGGAAGTATGGCATGCTGCCATGCGACAGGAAATGGATAGTCTTTGGTCTCAAGGTGTTTTTCAAATTGCACCCTTACCAAATGGTCGCAAACCTATTGGTGTCCGTTGGGTCTTTGCCCATAAGTTAGATGCTGATGGATTGGTTATTCGTGGCAAGGAAAAGGCTCGCCTCATTGCTCAAGGATTCAGTCAGCGCCCTGAAGACTATGGAACCACATATGCTCTGGTTGCAAAACTTACGAGCATCAGGATTACTCTCGCTTATGCAGCCAAACACGATTTTCACCTTTTTACATTCGATGTCAAGACAGCTTTCTTAAACACTCCTCTCTCTCATGAAGTATATTGTAAACAGGTGCCTGGTTTTCCTGAGGCTGACCCTTCTTCATGTTACCGCCTCCTCCGGGCCTTATATGGCCTCAAACAATCTTCTCATGAGTGGTATGGCATTCTTCATCAGGCCCTTGAGGACCTAGGTCTTACTCGTTGTGAAGTTGACCATGCAGTATTCCTTGGCTACTTTGATGCACCACTGGATCCTTCAATTTCAATGCCTCCTGATGGCTCGAAGCTCTTTATCATCATTTGCATACATGTTGATGATGGATTGAATGCGACAAATTCAGCTCAATTATACCACTGGCTTATAAAGTGCCTGAATGAAAGATTTGAAGTCGTTGACTCAGGTCCTATGACACTATACCTGGGAATTCGAGTTGACAGGGACCGCTCTCAACGCAAGCTCTGGCTCTCCCAAAAAGGCTTTGTAACGGACTTACTCTCGACCTACAACCTACTGCAGTCCCGCTCTATCACCCTCTCCACTCCCTTCCTGATCCGCCTCCGAACTCACTTCCAGATATTTTGGACGATAACTTGAAATTACATTATCAACGCTTGGTTGGTTCCATCCTCTACCTCAGCTTGTGTATGCGGCCTGATTTGGCCTTTACAGCAATGAGCTTGGGCCAATACAACTCTTGTCCTATGCGCTCTCATCTTCTCGCTGCAAAAGGGGTTCTGAGATACTTATCAGGCACCATAGACTTTGCCTTACTCTACAATTTTACAGAACCTGATGATCATCCTCCCATACATCTTTTACTTCCCCGTGGATGTGGTTTCGTTGATGCGGATTGGGTATCGGATTCATCAACTCGATGAAGCGTATCAGGCTACGCATTCTTCCTTTTTTCCTCTCTGGTGTCTTGGTCTTCTGTTTGGCAACGCACAGTGGCTCTTTCCTCAACCGAGGCAGAGTACATGTCGATGGTGCATGCCATGCGTGAAGCTATTTGGATTTGCTTGCTGCTAACATCGCTCTCTCTACCAGTTCCTCGACCCTTTCCTCTTATCTGCGACAATAAAAGCGCCATTGATATTGCCAAGTCCGATTCTACCAACTCTCGCTCTAAACACATCGATATTCGCTACCATTTCATTCGTGAGCATTTTCATTCCAGGTCATTTGAACCAACCTGGGTTTCGACGTCAGAAATGGTTGCGGACATTCTCATGAAAGCCCTACCTCGCGTACTCCATGAATGCTTTGTACTTGGGCTTGGCATTGTTCGTCATTAACCGGGTCTTTACTTTTTCACGTTCCTTTCTCCTGCAACGATGGGGTTGTGTTGGAGTATCTCCTATCTCCGCATCTGATCTCTCACGTGACTAATTGCCACATCGCCCGTGCTTCGCTTCCTTGCAGCCTCAGTTGTTTCCTCCATCATTGGAACAACACTGAGGCTGTAAGTCTGCAATCACTTCCTGACAAATAGATATACTTATTGTAACTTTATCACACAGCTTTTTCTTTGTTCATATCTCATTAGGTACAATAAAAATACAGTTGTTTCCTCCATCATTGGAACGACACTGAGGCTCTTTTTCTTTGTTCGTATCTCATTAGGTCCGGGATTACAGCTATCATGATATTGTCAATATATATTCTAATACACTTTGGATCTCCCTCTGCCAGCTGTGTGACTGAGCCACAGCCTCTAGAGGTTGTCCTTACACTCACCCAATCCTGTTAATCTTTGTCTCATCTGTTCACAACACCTTTTTTCAGTCCTTTATAGTCCAGTTTCAATGCTCCTGAGCCCATTTAAGCTGTAGTTATCAATGTCTAGCTTTGAGCATAGGATCTTTTCTCTTGGTAGCAGATTGATACCTCTCCTTCAACACATTCTGGACAGTCTGGGGAGAGACAGAGTTGGAAATGATGTTGTTGATAAAATTGGTGGCCTGAACAGCTATATCAAGTTTCCCAGTTGAGATTTGTCAAACAATAGCTTGTTTATCACATGAAGTCAGCTTAGCAGGACAAGCTGCAGAATGGCTTTCCTTGTTCATCTCCAACTCTCTACCAATCCTCCCAATAGTAGACTTTCCCAGACCAGGTTGAGCCCCAATCTGATGCAGAGAATGCTCTTGAGCAAGAAGAAAAGCAATAGTAAAGTGTTGTGCAAAAGGAATAGGTTTCTTGATGGTGGTTGAAGATCAAAATGTTGGATCAACCAACTTGAACCACTTCCAAATATATCCAAACATGGTCACATGACTCTGTCTGTATTTCTACATGCACCTTACTCCTTGTTTCTGACTAAAACAGGAATAAACCTGAAACATTAGAGATGCTCAAAAAACTGTCTCTAATGAGTGAATATTTCAAAATGGCTATTGCTCCATCAGTTTTGATTTCAATTATATAAGCCTCAGTCTGTTTTGTAGCTATGATGCTATAACATTTTACATGATTCAATCAGAATTTTAGATACTTCTCATCCTTCATGCCAATTTCATGCCAATGTCATCTTTCAAAAAGTATGAAACATTGGGACAGTTTTTTGAGCCACTGTAGAAGCAGTGTTGTTGTTATTACAATGAACAGCACTAGAATGAGTAGACATGTGCCTAGAATGAGACTGAGCTTGAAGTTGAGGAGCAGCTATTGAAGATCTAGGTAGTGGATTAGCAGTTACACCACTATGCCTAGAAGGCCCTAGAAAACCAGGACACTGATATGCTGTGATACAAGCTGAATTGACTGTCAGTGAACTATAAATGCAATCTATATTAGTGAATATGAAATAAAATATTTTATTACAGACCAGCAATTGTTGAACTAGACTTGTTCCGTTGTCCACTGCTACGTTGCACATGGGATTTTCAATGCCCCTGGAAGTTATTTTTGCATCCGCTGCACTTTGTGAGTAATCATGTCTCTGGATCGAAATTAATGCGATTTCAACTATTGCATGATCTCAGCTCAGTGTTGGGTTGCGTCACGATCAACCTTGGCTTAACTGATAGGTAGAAATTCTTCATACATCAAACCGACATACGGACATAGCTTGTATAATATAAGGGTTTTGAATCCAGCTAAGCATCATAACCATTCTTCTTCTTCACAACGCCAAACGCACCCCCTCCCTTACCAAACATCTTCCTCAAATCTCCCGCAAGAATTTCGGGCTTCTCATATGCAGCGAAGTGACCACCCTCCTCATGCTGCCCTTCAAAGACCAGATTAGACACGCGGGTCCAGCTGAGAAAAATAGTTCATTGAAATAAGCTAATCTGAGAAGAAAGAAGACTCACGATCTCGGCAAGATTATGAGCTCTTTGGGAAAATACGAATACCCAAGAGGAACCTTAGTATGTACAAACTGAGAGGAAACCTGTCTGCCACTCGCAGCCTTGACACCCTCGTAGTAAATGCGGATTGATGCTACTGGCCCTGCCCGCGAGAACCAGTAAATGGATATCCAAGTGAGGACTGGCAAGAAAAAATGAGTTCCTCCAAGGCAGACTTGAATATACTACCTTCGTCGTCATCCCATTTGTAGCTATCCGTCCACTCAACAAGTTTCTCATAAATCCACGCCAGCAAGCCAACAGGCGAGTCTGCCAAGCTATAACCGAGTGTCTGAGGACGAGTGGTCTGCTCCTTATAATAGCCAGAACTCCACTGTTGGAACCATGCACTGCGCTCGAATCCTGCCTTATCACGTCTGTTATATGAGAAGAAAGGTAGACCTGAGAGTGCATGACCCAACCAGAGGAGTGGCCGGCTAGCCGTAGGAGGTACGGACCTTTGTTGAATTATAAGAGAAAGATACTTGATAAAAGGAATAAAACCTGAAGAGGACTTACGCTGGAAGATTGGTGTGCCATGCCTTGACGTGTTTGGGTCCGTATAGCTCCGCCATCTTGCGTGTAATCTGATTGTTGAGAGTCAATCCGAAATTTTCAATCTCACTGTACACAAAGAACATACAAAGTATCCCCAATCACCTCCTTGAGTAACTGCGATACAAAAAGTGATACTGAAAAAGAGCAAAGACTATGCAAGTACCATATTCATCATAGCCAAGTGCGAGCATCAATTTGTGCGCGACCTAGTTGCTTGTTAGACAAAAATGCTGGTCTGCAGACACAGAAGACACACCTCAGCATACTGCGGAAGTTCGAAACCTTTTTTCGAAGGTGCAGAAGAAAATCCATATCCAGGGAGGCTAATTGCTACGACGTGGAAACTAGGGTGATCTGGAGAAGCCTCGACGAGGAGAGGGAGAAGTTTGCGAACTTCAATGAAACAACCTGGCCCTATTTGCGAATTTCAAAGTGAGAAAGGCAGATTAATGAACCACTAACACCCATGAACGAACAACAAAGGGATAGCACCCTTGACTTCACTCTTCTTGTGCACAAAGTGTATATCTAACGTGCCGTAGCCTTCAACATCAATATCTAGCGTAAATTGAGGTAACTCGGCATTGAGTGCAGCCTCTTGCTTGCGCCAATCAAATCCATTCTTCCAGCGGTTAAGTAGCCTCTTGATGTCAGTGAGAGGAACGCCATAATCCCAACTTGCGTCATCAATCTCATCAGGGAGTGTTGTTAAAGCTAGCTTCTTGCTCAAAAAGGAGAGCTGTTCATCGGGGACCGCAATCACAAAGGGATTTCCACCTTTGAGCGACATGGTGGGAGACAGACAAGCAAAATTGTGCATGGTTCCATTAAAATAGGACAGTAGAAAGTAACTCGTGCTTCTTGTGATTACGCCATGCATAGCTCTAATCGGAGATTGCTGTGGGAGAAAGACAAGCAAAAATGTGGATCGTTCCACGGAAGAGAGCCATCGTGATTCTTGTATTACGCGATGCACAGCTCTAGTACTATTAGGGAGTTGATGTCCTGTCCAAGGTAGTGGGTCAGTGGTCACAAAGTGCTTACATCTAGTTTCAAACTCTGATGAGACAGCCTTTTTGTGTCAAAGTCACTACAGGCCCTGCGAAGTGATAGAAGCAAGTTTCACAGTTGAAAGCAGCAGAATCAGGATAGCGTGATATTGTGGATACTCGAGAGTTTGTATACTGTACTCGGTAAGTAAGTAAAGCATATGAATGTCTTTAAGGCCTTACTCGTGCATGTTGCAGTATATGTTTGAAGCGAACAAATGAACTACTATTCCGATAGCTGATGATACAGTGATTTCATGTGATTTCATGAACGATCATGTGTGGACGTTAAACATAAAGGTTATGGGACAGTAACATAAGAATCATCGGTGACTGGTGTGGATACACAAACATCATCTTTTTGATACGGAGTAATCTACGTTGACGAGGCAATAAAATGAATGCCAGCGTACAAAAAAATCAAATTTACAAATGAATGCAACTGTAGGCATGAGCATGGGATGGACAAATGAAAGCACACCCGGAACGAAAATGTCAAGTGGGGCGTCAGTGTCCAAAATCACCCTTGGGCTTTAGAATGCGACCTTTGTCGTCTTCGTTATGGGCCTGAAAGATCTTCTCTTCAATGGTTCAGTTATTTAGTTCGGCGTTAACCCGGATCTCCTCAGTCTTTCGTCCGACGTTGCCAAACCATTCTGCTGCTCTTGACGCCTTCCTCTCCATTTCCTCAGCTCCCTTGACCTCCTCACCCCTTTCTTCCATCGCACTCCTGAAGCGTTCCCGCAGATCCCACGACGCCAACCTCAACACCTTCCTCGTCTCCTTGCTGATACGTCCAGTATGAACGTCCACAAACATCTCACCCTCCGGCATACCGTCTTTGCGAATGACAGAGGCACGAATGCGTCGTCCCACTGTTCGAGGAATTGAACTTGGAAGTTCCAGGATGAAGTAGGCAGACAGGCCGATAGTGACTGCACCAACTACAGGTGCCGCCCATTTTCTTGTCGACTCGCTGCTAACGAGATCCATAATCCGAAGAACACCTTCGAGAAGACTTCGAGCTCCAACCGCTTGGCCACCAACCATGGTCAATGCGCCGATACCAACACTGACAACACTCAAAGCGCTCGGTACTAATGACGGCGACTCTTCGTCTTCCTTGAGTGAGCCATCACCGAAGTGAAGCCAGATCTGATGGTGCACATCGAAGAGGTCCGAAAATGTCGTCTCAAGCATATCTGTGCGCTGTGCGAGTCCAATACCGAGACCATAGATACCTCCAGCAACGACGGCACCACCTGATGACCGACGGCTCTTATGGCCCTTCGCACTTCGTCTGACGGCACTGAACATGGCTTCAGGCATAAACACACGTCGGCTTCTCTCCACACCCTCAGGAAGATGAACCTCGCCGAGGTCCTTGATGGTCTGGACACCAGCGCTCGTGATAACTCGCGCTTCGTCTTCTGCGAGCTTGACAGCAGCGTCTAAGCTGGCCAGAAGGGCACGACGAACTTCCCTAGCATAGTCCCAAATTCCAAGAATACCGGGGTATGACGGCAAGGGAACAAGGGGCTTATCGACTCCGAGCTTCCCCTGACCAACGCGCTCCAAAGCGTCGACAAGAATGACACGGGTCTTGGATGCAGCTTTATCAGTGCGCTCTTCCTCTGTGTCTTCAAGGCCAGTTTCAAGGACGTCACGACAGCCCTTCATCTTCTCCAAAACCGGCCTAGCTTGGTCAAGATGATCGCGGGCTTCCTGGAGCTCGTTCTCGGCAACGATGGCATTTGCACCGGCAAGCAGCTGAATATCGGAAAGAAGGTGGGAGAGATAGGTGGAGACGGGTTGAAGTTTAGACTTGGAGCGCTTGACAAGGACGAAAGAACGGAGTGACGACTCGAGGTCATCGAACGCAGGGTTGGCGGCGTAAGGCTGGAGAGCGGCGGCAGAGTCGACGAAATGAACAAGGTCTTGGGCATCCTCGTACGTACGAGGGCTGAGCTGCTTGATTTGTTCGAGAACAAGCCGTCGACACTTCTCTTTGTTTTTTATTTGTTCGTACTTGTTGACAACGATGAAAAGGTAGGCCTTCTCGTTGCTTGCATTCCAAAGGAATTCTTTGGCAGAAAGGGTGAAGTGATTCTCTGCAGAAACAACAAAGACAACAACATCAATTTCCTCCTGACGAGCAAACACAGCAGTCGTCTTGAGGCTGTCGCGATTCAAGCCGGGGGCGTCGATAAGGGTGATATCTACAACACCATTGTTAAGAAGAGATTCCGAAGGAGCGCGAGTATCGGCAAGGTAAAGTTTGATCATCTGCTGCTTCTCCTCATTGCCGGCGACGATATCCTCGAGGTCTGCGATGGAACCCCGGACAAACGTCGATTCGTCATTGAGAGCATAAATCACGCCCTCCTTGGTAACGTGCACCTCCTCCTTGTTCTGGTTCTCTGCAGCGTCGTGGACCTCACAGAAAGCAGTCGTGCAAGGCTGCTGGTCAACAGGCATCACCTCTCGTCGGAGGAGAGCATTAACAAAAGTAGACTTCCCAGCGTTCAAGTCACCAGTGACTAGCACCTTGGACGAGGTGTCTTCAACACGCTGGCGGAGTTTGTTAATGTGACTGAGTGAGGAAGTGATGCGGTCATCAATGAGGTTAGCGATAGACGATTTTTCAAGCTGAGAAACCAGCGAAGCAGCTGAATTTGACGCTCCAGATGCTCCAAGTTGGAGGTCCAGTCGTAGGACATGAAATTCCGACGATGGTAGAAGCCGTCGCGAATCGTCTTCTTTGTGGAGAGAAGGAGTTGGATCATCCTCTTCACTCTGAGCGTCCACAATAGAGTTAAGAGTGACAGCACGAGTCATGCTTTTCCTGGGCTCAAGGACTACATCAGTCTGAGATGATGGATCGTCCGCGAAAGACAAGGATCGACGGATTCCTTTTCGTCGTTTCATGCTTGGAACAGGTTCATCGTTAGCGACTTCTGCTGAATGTTCCTTGAGCTGAGGATAACGAACAACCCATTCCTCCTTGTTGAATTTACGAATGTCGTTCAAAATACCCTTGGTTGAGTCGATGGCACCAACAAGGCTAGTACGTCGTATTAAGACATGCAAAAAACGACCGACATTTTCTACTATAGATGCTCACCGGTCTCTATGTACCATATATGCTTCCTGCACATCCTCAGCCCGGAGATGCTTCCCGCCGTTCATGATGGAAACTGAATCAAAGGCAGAGGCAACCGGGGACGCCACACGACTTGAGTAGTATGATTGAGCCATAGGACTAGAATCCTTTCAGTTGCGACGTTGAAGGGACCAGCTGGTCAATGTCGTGTGTAACGAGTTCGTCGTCGGAGGCAGAGATTGGGCAGTTTGTCGATGTTGTCACACAAATTACTCGTTGATAGGCTGACTAATTCCGGGTTCCGGGTATCTCCGTCAACTTTTTGTTAATAACTTTATAGTACGTGGTAGAACAAGCAGTACACCTAGACCTTATCTACTTGAAAGCGGAGAAATGAACGAGACTCGCGGAAACTCTTTAGAAGAACCGCTTTCTCGTAATTATCATGAATATTCTGTACCATCGCGTGAGCATTCTCAGCACACACAGAGGCGCTAAACACTTTTTCCCATGGAACGGGGTGATTAACGATAGAACCGGTTTCATTGAGTGTTTCAGGGTGATGGAGTGGTGATGGAGTCAAGAAATTGGAGTGATGATGATGTGTGGCACTGTTTCCTTTTCAGAGCGAAACAAGGCCAACACATCCTTCGTCTTTCCCACCCAGTGCAGACGGTTCATCCCAGCCTTTGCTCGTTGTTGCCGTCGTCCCTCGTCGTTCCTTGCGTTGACCACGTACTTCGCTAGACCGGCAGGCTCCGCTGGTCTCGTCTAGACAAACGTTACACAGTATTCGAGGTTTCGTTCCAACAATCCTCGTGTTTCTAGTTTGTTTCTAGCATAGTCCACAGACTCGACGTCGAGGACCTACCCACGACTCACAAGCCCATTTTATTTTGTCATTCTGGCTGAACAAACTTAGTCCTATCTACCAGCGATCCCCTAGTCTAGCTTCAACAACCCTTCTTACCTTTTCCGGGTTTCAATGTCTCTCAGACCCCCTTCTACTCCATCGCCTAGCCCGCACGAGAATGGCAAAGCCATCTCTCGTCAGTCAATGGGTCCCTCTACTAGGGGAACTCCAGGACTGCCGCCAGCATCTCCTCGCCTCGGAGCAGGAGCAGGATCAGGCACTAGACCCGCCAGTGAACTTCTTGGCAATGGCGCAGGCATGTTTCAAAGTCCAGAGAGTGAGTCTTTTCTCCAGTCAGTAAATGAACTAGCTCTCATTGCTTCGCTTGACAGCGGACGCTATCGAACAGTGGTTTGATTCTCTTCAGAATTATGAAACTACACTAGTAGGTTCTTTCATGACTCACAAATTCTCAATGTAAACCGCTTCTCAGGAAGAGATGGCTGCCGCCTCGTTAGACGTCAATTTTAAAGAGGAACTCAGCGCTATTGAGCAGTGTAAGACGCTTGCCGTTCCTCAATCCCCGCCGTGTTGTTGACTTCATCCCAGGGTTTAAAGTTCTTTCAGAAGCCGAGCGCACAGCCGCCCTTTACAGTCTTCTGCAGCATTCAACCCAAGTTCAAATACGATTCTTTATTACCGTCCTCACCCAGATGTCCAAGTCTGATCCCATGACAGCGCTTCTCAGCCCACAAATTGGAGGTCTGTCATCATTTTTCTTTGTACGAGCGGGCTTCGTTGACGTTTGGGTAGGCTCTATGCAAAGTCAGATGGAAGCCAAGCTTGCAACAATCAAGTCTCCCGGCCTCAAATCAGGCTTGCCTGCTTCGCCAACTGTGCGCAACTTTGCTCCTGGAAATCGTTCTTCCCTGGCCTTGGACAGCACCTCTAATTTCCTATCACCTGACTCTGCTGCCAGCAGCGATGCTGCTGCAACCTTGGCACAACAGAGGGCGAAGCTTAAGGCTGCCACCCACCCTCACCGTATCTCAGCTCCCGTCCTTACAACTGGCAATCTTGATGGACGGCCTGCTTGGACTTCTGGGTCTCAGCTCGGCCAGGTTTCCGAACAGAGTGCCCCAGCTCAAGAGGTGACCGTTTCTCGTCCCAAGAGCACCGAGTTCACGGGTAGCTTGTCACCAAGGCCCGGTGCCGTTGGTGGTGGAGAAGTCACTGTGCCCACTAATGATAGCTGGGCTAGCATGGTCAACACGCCTTTAATTCCCATGTTCAAGAATGAAAACCGTTCCCAGAACTTGGACGCTGCTGCAAACAAGTTGAACGACTGGTCTTCTAAGAGCGCTGCTCCTGGGGTGCCGCGCATGGGTGACCCTACTATCCATCGCCGAGCCAAGCCCGTGAGCGTTGACGGCAGGAGCAGCGACAATAACTCTCAATTGAATGTGTATGACGATAACGGCAACTTAATGGGGCAGAGCCAGACCCAAAGTCGCGGTGGCGTTCGTAATGTGGGTGGAGGCGCCAGCAACGGTTTCGGTGGTGGACCCGGGGGCTGGTCTGGGGTAAGGAGCCCGGCGCTCTCTAGTGCATCCACGAACAGGTTTGGTGGTAAAGACGACGCTGGCAACCTCAACCTTAATGGAATGAACGGTCTTGGAATGCCGTTCAACATGAACATGGGAAGCCCTACCCTTGGTATGGGTATGCCCGGGCTCGCTGGGATGGCCCCGATGGCCCCATTCAACATGAATATGCTTAATATGGGACTTACACCCGAGGCTCAGCTGCTCGCGGCCCAGTTGGCAGCCAGTGGATTCGGTCAACCTAATTGGATGGGAATGCAGCAGGTCTCTGCAGGTCTGAACAACCGTCGCGGTCCCACTAGTGGTCGGTCGCCCGGACTCAAAAGCGCCTCCTCTGTTGGCAGTCGTGTGGACGGTGGTACACCCAAGGCAGAAGATGAAGTCGACCCGGCATTGCTAAACGACGTCCCGGCTTGGCTTAGAAGCTTGAGGTTGCATAAATACACGCCCAACTTCGAGGGGTGCAAGTGGCAAGACATGGTAGTCATGGATGAGGCGGCCCTGGAGGCGAAGGGTGTCGCCGCGCTCGGTGCTAGGAGGAAGATGTTGAAGACTTTTGATGTCGTGAAGAAGAAGATGGGTATTGATGACGGTCCAGCGAGCAGTACCCCCACAAGTGCTGCGCTCAAGTCTTCTTGAGCTCCACTTGTGGTATAGAACGAATTTTGGTTGATCGGTTGTATACCATCTCTCCATCAGTCCTTTCTTTAAAATTCTTTCTGCTCTGCTTCCACTATCCTCTACTATGTATGCCCACCCCTTCTTTCATATATTATACATCTTCTTTGCAGTCCACCTTCTTCGGTTTATTATGTTCCTCATATGTACGATTTGACACCTACTACCCTCTCAATAATTATATCAAGCATTATTGTCTGCCGTTTTCAGCCCCGAAACCCTGATGGCGTCCATGCATTTGTCCACAATTCAAATCGTCGACCGTTCCTGTCATTCCTGGCTCCATTGCGCTTGTACACTTTGAGCGCCGTCGCCACTCCGTCATTTCCGCAGGGAGGTTGTCAAGGGTCGACGGCATTCGGCCGGCCGCGGATCGTTCCAAGAGGGTTTGCGTGATCAAAACAACAATCAGTGTTCTGCGAACATATAAAGCACCAACAAGTTCAGGTTACTCCTATCTTTCTTTCTCTTCCTTTGAGTTTTACTTTATATATTCAACGCGCTATGATTCCCGGTTCAGAACGCAGGTCGAGGAGCGCTGGCACTTCGCCCATGCGCTCCTCTCTCTACTACGGCTCCTCATACTCAGTCGATCCCATGTCCGTCGCCGATGAGCTCCATCCTGTCATTCATGCAGGTCGTGTTGCAGTTATCACTGGCGCCGCTAGTGGCATTGGCAAGGCTGCTGCTTTAGAGTTTGCAAAGTGAGGACCGAAATAGGCATCGATGAACGTTAAACATATCTAACGAATTTCGCAGACTGGGCCTTAAAGTCGCCATTGCAGACGTCACTGAGGACAAGCTCACAGAGCTTGGAAACTTGCTCGTCAGTCAGATTGGAGAGGCGAACGTCCTGGTCGTCCCCACTGATGTATCGCGGCTCGACCAAGTTGTCAAACTTAGGGACCGAGTCTATGAAGCTTGGGGTGAGGTGAGGATCATTACGTTTGGTCCACACCCACGCCACGGGTTCTCGTGATTCACTAGCCATTTTCATGTTCTTCTCCACACCTTCTTCGCCTACCTATAGGACCCAATGTCGCCCATCCACCTGATGTTTGTCACTTACACTCATCCAGGTCTCTGTGCTGATGAACAATGCCGGCATTGCTGCCAAGGGCACGTCTTGGGAAGGTATCGATGCCTGGCACAAGGTCTTTGACGTCAATTTGTTTGGGTTCGTGCCTTGTGAATCTCAAGCCGCTTCGGCTGATCTATTTTCGCAGTGTTGTCAACGTACAACACACATTTGTTCCCGTGAGTTGTCCCAGCTTTTGTCGCATGATCTGTACCGTGGATTAATTCGGCGTAGTCGATGCTGCACCAAGAAAATCCAGCTATGATTATCAACACTGGTTCCAAGCAAGGTATCACGAATCCCCCGTATGTCAAAACACTTTGTTCCTTGAGTTTCTCATATAATATTTCTTGCATGTTCCTACAGTGGCAACGCGGCGTACAATGCAACTAAGGCTGCTGTGAAGAGCCTGACAGAAGGCCTTGCTCACGAGCTGCGCGGTCAGCCAGACAGCAATGTAACAGCACATCTTTTTATGTATGTTATCCATCGGTCCTACTTTCTTTCTTTAACCAACGTTTCTGGGACAGCCCCGGATGGACTTTCACTGGACTTACCGGTGCTACTGATAGTACTGAAAAGCCGAAGGGTGCGTGGACCGCCGAAGAAACGGTTCTCTTCATGCTTGACCGCGTCCGCCTGGGTGATTTCTACATTCTCGTGCCCGACAACGAGACGAGGCATGAAGTGGACCAACTCAGAATTATGTGGAGTGCAGGAGACATTGTCGAGGGTCGGCCTGCGTTAAGTCGTTGGCACTCGAACTACAAAGCCTTGTATGAGGAGTACATGAAGGAGGGGCTTGCCCAGTATGACTAAGTGGGAATGAATGGACTAAAACTTTTTGTATCCTTGACGCCACTAATGGCTGCCATGTATGATTAATTTGTCGTTCGGAAGTCTAGCTACTGAATTGTAACGATACATACCATCTTATCAAACAAGACATTGCATGTTGATTTGTGATACAATAGCTTGGTTGAATAGTGTCAAGTTGAAATCGACCATTCCAACCTCAAAGTCCTTCTTTGTCCCTTTTTCCAGCTATGGATGCTTGCGTTGCCTTTATTTACTACCTTTCTGTTGCTTGTTTTCCTACTGGATGATATATATTTCGGGTCAAATTAATCAATATGGTTATAATTCCACGGAATACATCACCCCTGCCGATGTAGCTTCACCGACCGAGGTGGCGCCACTTTGTCGTCACGAACGCGATCGAACTGACATTGAGCAGACAAGAATAATTGAAAGAATTTTCTCCCTCCTGAATGCGTAAAAAGTTCACGTTTACGCCACCGCCATCTCGCGTGACTTAGTTTTTCACGAAGGTTCACACTATTCTGCGTCTCCAGGATAGATTGACCTGTAGTTCTAGGCAGAACCACGTCAACTGCTCCTCCGGCAGCCAAATGAATACTTGAACCAAAGGATAATTCTACTTGTGAACTCCCGAGAAGTTTTGAACCCTCTCATTTCCTAAGGATAAATACTCAGTAAGTACTCAACTGAAATAATGTTCTATGCCTGGCTCCCGACGCGAGATGAGGAAGTGTTGGGACATCACGAATGTGAAGATGTGAAGTGACAGTGTGAAAGAGTACCACGAACCATTGTCAGGGATACAGTGTGTTGGGACATCACGAATGTGAAGATGTGAAGTGACAGTGTGAAAGAGTACCACGAACCATTGTCAGGGATACAGTGGCCGTCTGCTTTGTCCGATAGAACACATATATCAAGGACTCAATAGCTAGAGTACCCTCAGTTCCGTTTACACGCTACTGAGGGTACGTTACACAATTTACTACAACATAAACTCACACTAATGATACTCGTACCTAGATTGATTACTTACTACGTGTTATTCTAGGTACACAAATATAGTTCCGTTTACACGCTACTGAGGATTGATTACTTACTACGTGTTATTCTAGGTCCGGACGACGGTTCGACCTCATACTTAGTGTCACAGTTCTAACAGGGATTGATTACTTACTACGTGTTATTCTAGGTCCGGACGACGGTTCGACCTCATACTTAGTGTCACAGTTCTAACAGGAAGGAGTGAAGGGGAAAGGGATTTGGTACCGGCACGAACGAGCAACTCTACGAGACAAGTGCAAAGAACAGGAAAGAAACAAAAAAGGGGTAAATGGATATTTGGGGTATGAGAAAGAACAGTGCCGTTGCCCAAAGGACTGACAAGTTCTATGTGAGTGGTGCAATAGAAGCAGGATGAGAAGAGAAGCGGTAGCTGAAATTGAATGAAATTGAATACGATGTCCGTGAAAGAGACAAAAGAAAGGGCCATTGTTGGCCGCGACGCGTATAAGGTCGAAGGCATGGACATAGTCTGTTGTAGTTCGCGGAGTTGCATAGTTTCTCCGTTTTCAAGTTGCACGTTGCTTTTCCGCCGATAAAGGTAATCACCTGTTCAACCATTAACAGTGACAAGAGCAGTGCAATATATACTGCTCTTCATATAACCTCTTATGTATGTCTTGCTCTCTATTCATACCTTCTGCTCTGAAATAATGAATATGTAGCTTCTTCCTTCCACATTTAGTGGAAAGCAGTTGAATCGGATATTCATCCTTAGTTGAAGTACATGAATATTTCCCAGTGTTACAAAAACTGCATTTGAAGAGACTTACAATAGACTTGTTGCTGGTGATGACTCACTACAGGATAAACCATCATTAATCATTTCTGTCACACCAACTAATTGTCAATTATCGACATGTGAGGTTCATGCTCACAAGTAGTATTTTCTTAACAAAGCGTGTAGAATTTGTCCTCATTCATTTTCCCTGCCTAACGTGTACTATTTCAGCTCCGTCCCTTGATCGAGCACAAGGACATTGGAATATCGACGGCTTCTCTGCCAGGAATTCGAAGCCAATGTATGTATTGTTTCTGAATTAGTTCGGCAATTGCAGCGATGAGCCTGAGCGTTTCCATTTCCAATACTTTAAATAATTGAACACGTGTTGTCTTCCCTTCCTGCATGGGGGTGACTATCCAACAGTTCAACCCGCATCACGTAGATTAAGAAGCGACTGGTTGGAAATGTTGATCTGAAACGAAGTAACGAACAGATAGATCATGGAGGGCGAACGTCGATTGAAAGAACGTAAGCATTCGTATGCAACGTGGGTCCTGACAACGATTGGCCGAACTCCGAGTAGAGAGTCCCGAGGCATGGAAGCATAAGAAGCATCTGCGAAACAGAATCAACAGCTTCAACGATGCGCTTTAGAGCGTCGTGATGAACACTCAATTCATTGAAACAATGTATGTATACCTAGTTCGCAGCTCGAGCAATGTCCATTTGAGTGAAAAGACTGACAAGAGACTTGCTCCCACAGTCCGACTACGAAGAGTTCAAGTGTTGTCATGGAGCTGAACAGCTGAAAAGCTTGATTACAAGATCAATAATAGATTCTTGGCGACCATCAGGCAGTATCAAGCGAGCCATCACATAAAGGGGTCGCAACTGACAATGCGTTCATTCTCTTCTCCCTGTTCATTCTCCTTTCATTTTTTCCTTTTCATTCTCTTCCCTTCGACTGTGTCGATTCAAAGCGCTCAACTTTTCATAAACCGGCCTGGGTCCAATACCTGTTTGCAAGTTTACACTCCTTTAGCTTGACGCTTGACGCTATCCAGACCAAGTCTTAATTCTAAATTTTGACTGGAATCATGAAGTCTCTTCTCTGCGTTGCCCATTTTGCTGTTGCTGTTGCTCTTGTTTCTGCAATCCCGTGGAAGCGCGATGTCGATCCATCCCTCGTGCCGGAGTTCGGAGTCACTCAGGGCGTAAACCCTACTGGAACAGGAGATTGTGACGGGACAACCAATTCTGCCGGAGAGGTTGTCAAGATTCCTTGTTCTTGCCCTCCAGATAGGACCTCCTTTCTTCAGGTACGGCTCGATGATAAAACAACATGGATGTATCTCATCATTGGATGCAGTCGTTAAATGCTAATGTGAACGCTGGGAAAGTTGTCAACAATCCCTCCATCTCTGTTACTTTCCCAACAGATGACTCCAAGGACTCTCAGCTTTCGCGGTTGCAAAGTGCCATTGTAACGCTGCAAAATCTCCACGGCCCTGGAATCGGCTGTCCTGCTGCATCTACGACTTTTCTTGCGCAGCAAAAAGCCATTCAAGACGGTACAGCTACTGCTGTCTCAACGACTTCAGCCGCACCATCAGTCCGTGCGTTGACCTCCAGCACAATCGATACGTCCTTGGTTCCTGAATTTGGAGTCAATTCTGGTGTGAACCCCACCGGTACTGGCGATTGTGATGGCACCACCAACGCCGCTGGGCAAGTTGTTAAAATTCCTTGTTCCTGTCCCCCCAATAGGGATGCCTTTCTCCAGGTAAGCCCTACTTGCTGTTATCTTGTTCATATATTCATACGTTGGTCCTTGTAGTCCCTCGAAGGCAACGTCGCTGCTGGTTTCGTCGTGAACAACCCTTCTGTCAAGGTCTCATTCCCCGAGGATAACTCGGAGAGTTCTCAGCTTGCTCGGCTGCAGACTGCCATTGTGACACTGCAAAATCTCGAAGGTCCTGGGAAGGGATGCCCAGCTGCATCAACCACTTTCCTCGCTCAGCAAAAGGCCATTCAGGATGGTACAGCAGCACCTGCGCCTGCGACTTCACCGACTGCCCCGATATCCACTGCTCCTGCACCGACCGCCGTTAGTGTCGACGTTGCCCTGGTGCCGGAATTTGGACATGCTGCGGGTCTCAATCCCACCGGTACTGGTGACTGCGATGGCATTACCAACGATGCTGGTGTAGTAGTTAAAGTTCCTTGTTCCTGCCCTCCAGATCGTGCTACCTTCATTTCTGTAAGGCTTTCTCATTTGCCTTGCCGGACTGATTCTGACTGGCCTCTCTGGTAAATAGTCGTTGAACGCCAATGTCGCTGCAGGACATGCTGTTAATAACCCCTCCGTGCAACTGACATTCCCTACCGACGACTCAAACGCGTCGAAGGCGGCGCGCATAAATGCTGCCCTTGTAACGTTACAAAACCTCAATGGTCCTGGTGTTGGATGCCCAGCAGCCTCGACTACATTTCTCGTAAGTCCATTCCTCATCCTCTTCAACTGACATCACTAACACACTGGACTGCATAATGTAGGCCCAGCTCAAAGCAGTACAAGGATAGGCAGACCTCAATCAAAGGCATGGAATTCCCATATCCAGAGGAAAGTAGAGTGATTGCAACGAGCATACCTTTATTTAGGGCGAAACGTTTTTCCTAGTCGGGTTTGATGTTCAACCACTTTGTTCTACTTCACTCAATACACACACATATACACCTTACCAGGAAGTTGCTGACCTGTATAAAGGCTTGCCTTTTCTGGAGTATTGTATTATGTGAGTATATGCTTGTCAGGTTATCCCCGTGTCAAGTGTCCATCCGTCATATAATCCCCCCTCCCCGTAAGAGCGTTTCGTTAGTCATAACAACATGATGATTTCTGCTCCTTAGGCCTGTCTGGTGACGCAAGGGAAACCGCATTTCGCGCCTACAAACTATCTATTATTGACAGTCCAGAAAAGCGACCCCATAAACTTTAGGGAAATGTGCTGGCTTGGTGGAACGAAGTGAGAATTCTAGCAGTCGGACTCAGGAGTCTGAGTGACTCCTAAAACTGACCAGTCGCCAACCTGCTTGCCTGTTAGATGTATGTTTTTTGTCCGCAAAGGTCGTCCTTGAGATGAGCGAATCAGAATCAGTTTCTTGCAGTTGAGACCTTCGAGCTTCAGACTTGAGGGGAAACGACGAGAAGACAGGTTGAATATATTTATAGACGAACCTGGCTATAGCTAGAACTACATTGATTAATTTAGAGACGGAATTCATTATCGAGGATAGGTCGAGTGAACCGTCTTACTTACCAAGAGTCAAGCCAGGCCAAGTTGGCGATAGTAATGCAAGTGCCACCGAACGGAGGTTGAATTCCGTCAAGCATTGACCAAGAGCGATTCCAAATCTGTCTTTTGAATGTTAGTTACTTTTGGTTTTGTCAGAGAGTAAGAACAATGATGCATAGTCTCTAGGCAATTGTTAATCTCCCTCCGGCCTGCTCCAATAAATTGTAATATGTTGGTTGTCAAAGACTCGACATCGCAAGTCCCTCCTTACAAGACGAAGGGGAAAAGAAAGACTAAGCATTGATAACGGAGAGCCTTTTCTTGTGCTGACCGAAGACAAAGGGCGTCAAAAAAACTGTACAACTGTACTCATTAGCGAGCGATGTAGCGAGTATAGGTAATTGACATGAAAATCTTAAGTGTTCATAATTTCAGACTACGAGCTTCTGTCAAAGAAAGAAGACCAAACAAATTGAATGGCCGATGTAAGCAGGTCTAGGAAAAACGAAATTTTCAGTGGCCGATATCGTTACGGATGAAAGACAGCGTCAGACAATAAGATGATATTTTGCATAATACATATACAAAAGGACAGCTACTGAACAAGGAATTGATCTATGGAAACAGGAAGAACCAGTCAGCTATCTTGCGAGGAAAAGGACAGAAAGAATATCAGAGAGCTAGGTAAAATGGTGTCGGCATATAGGAGCAGCGGTGTCTAGTCGCTTCTTGGAAACACGGACCATAGCACGAGTCATCATAGAGGGGGTTTGGAACGAATAAAAGTTATACAGCATACTCACCTTCAATGTATTTAGCAGAGAAGAGACCGGTGTGCGGACAATGACTAGAGAAGAGAGAAACTACTGTCAAAATCCAGTTTTCAAACGCATCACAAGGAAATATCAGAAGGCTAGGTAAAGGTTATCGGCAAGGCTGAGCAGCGGTGTCTAGTCGCTTCTTGGAAACACGGACCATAGCGGATATTCATCCCAAACATATGAAAGTAGATAGACACTTACTTGAGACACGACCGCTTGACCACTGATGGCTGTTCAAACGCGTTGAATGTCGTAAAATTTTTATAGAGATATCGTGGGAATCTATGTCACGTGTACCAACGACGAGGCATCCTCTAAATTATGTGTTTCGTTTAACTTCTATTGCCGCCCCGTTTTCTTGTCTTGGATTTCTGACAAGGTGCGAACGTGGCCAATCGAAACAGGGAATCAATCAGTAATAATATCTATATGAACGGGATTCATCGCATCCGAGGCCAAAAGTGCATTATCGATCGTATTGCTGACCTCCGCAGACTTCTCGATGACAAGTGACGGACTGTCCATGTCTACCATGTCATGTCATATCATATGCTAGGACGGCGTCGGCTCTTGGGCCTTACTTACATCAATATGTAAGGGTAGAAACGGTGTGAGGTTACGTCCTGATGAAAAATTTTTCACGGTTGTTCTGCTTGCTTACTTGTGTGGTTTCACGCTAAGCGCTCTTGAAGTTGAAAAATGACTTGGAGTCTCCATCATTATTGATTAAGACTTTTGAACACTAGTCATTGTTTCGAAATCGAATGTCCGGAAAGCGCTCCAATCGTTCGTTTTCACGCCGTGGTATGACACTGACAAAGCATACCGCTGGATCTTTTCTGATTCTTGCTCACTTAAGAGCATTGGACATGATTATTGATCAACATGTGACATTGGAAGGACAGAATTACCACTTCCAGCTTACCAAACCCTCACACGACGCACTCACATTGTCTCTACATTACTCGGGCGCATACCGCGATGCGTGCTATTCTTATCAAAGATGGTAAAGGCCCTGTAGAGAACCTGTATCTTGGCGATGCAGCTACCCCGACTCCTGGACCAGGACAGGTACTCGTCAAAGCATGTATCCATCTTTACCACAACCGCCACACGTGTTTTGACATAATGTAGATTAAGGCGTTTGGACTTAATCGCATGGATATATCACAACGTGAAGGGCAGTATCCACCTCCTGAAGGATCGTCGTCTATCCTTGGTGTCGAATTCTCCGGTCACATCTCCGCCCTTGGCGCAGATGTTTCGGATTGGAAAGTTAATGACGAAGTTCTAGGATTGGCAGGAGGGGTGAGTGCTCCGCTTCATACAAAGTATATGGTATCGTATACTTTTGATCCGTGATACAGGGGGCATATGCAGAATTCATCGTTTTGCCATCTTCTCATATCTTACGCAAGCCGACTCATCTTTCCTGGACAGAAGCTGCGAGTATACCTGAGAATCTTCTTACTGGTCAATATTCATTATGAGACTCAGTCCAACTTCCATCTCTCATACTCAGCATAGCATATCAGGCGCTCGTCCTCATCGCTGAACTCAAGAAAGGCGGGAATGTTCTTGTTCACGCCGGCGCATCAGGGGTTGGAGTATCTGCCATCCAACTGGCCCGTTTCTATGGAGCGTGAGTGTTCCACTTCTGTCTCGTGCTTGATGAAGACTCATCACTCGTCCGAATCAATTCTAGAAAGACTGTAACTGCCACGGCGTCGACGAAAGAGAAGCTCGATTGGCTTCTGGCTCTGCCTTTGGGACCCACACACGTTGCTAATTATAAGACAGAAGATTTTTCTCAGATCGTGAAGAGGGCGACTGATAATAAGGGTGCCGATGTCGTGATTGATTTCGTTGGCAAGACCCATTGGAAACAGAACATTGAAAGTTTAGCTGTCGACGGCCATATGACGATGCTTGCCTTGCTCAGCGGTGGGTTTTGTCTTTGACGTTAACCTCCTCTCATGGCATAGCAGGCCCTCAAGTCGATGTGGATCTTTCGCCGATCCTATACAAACGGCTTCGCATACAAGGCTCAACTTTAAGATCACGCTCTATTCCATATCAGGCGAACTTAATCAATCGGTGGGCCTCCTCTGCTCCCACCTATCTATCCCTCACATCCATTCGTCTGAAGTTTTGGTCGTGAAGTCCTGGAGCACATAGCTGGATCACAAGGACCAGGTCCGATCAGAGTCTATATTCATAAGGCCCGTCATATTCCAGTGCCTTTGAGCTCACTCCTGACATCTCGCCACATCCATTTGTTCCAGGTCTATCCATGGACCAATATACAAGATGCACACCGTGAAATGCAACGCAATGCAAACTGGTGATGGTTTATTTATTGGCCCACATGCGTTAACTAACTTTTTCACATACTGACAGTGGTAAAATTGTTGTCGAAGTCATCTGATATGCTCACCATTTCTTGGGGAGATATTGCGTACGTGAAACTCCTGTATGTATATGTATATCAAATGTGACACTGTCCTTTGTCGACTATGTACATACACCCAGGAACGTTTATGTCTCTTTTGGGTCATTGCTTGAACAAATTATGGTTCCAAATATCCAGAATGCTAATGTCAAAATAAAGCAATTACTCTATCATCAACTCCATTACCGTGATCGGATTATTCTTGCATGCACAGGAAAAGCGCCCTGTAAAGGTTCTGCACAGAGATGCCACGGAGCAATTGACGCGAATCTGGTCCAGCCTTGTTGAATCCCTGAAACAGCCTGGGTTGCAATCCCCAGTCTGGAAATTTGTCACTGATTGAAGGTTCAGAATAGCTATTTTCTGACTTATAATACTGAGCCCAAAGATGTCTTTTGACCAACAGCCGCCTACAGGCTACGCATCTGTGATCTTTATCCGGAAACCTCATTGTTGTAATCATAGACCGAATCCCCGCGCATCCCTTGTTGACATCAAGCAACGAAACGTTCTGTAGTGATACTATCTTCAGCCTCAGACAGCAACATCTTGAGGCCTATGACGCTTTTGGCTTTTCCCACTGCATCGGTCACTAGACACAGACCGACCTTTCTGTTGGTCTGTTTCAAAATTCAAAACTGAAGTCTCGAAATATAACTTGAAACTCTCTTCAATTACAACTGCTCCTTATATCTACGGTAATCTATAACCAAATGGTTCAGTACATTGTCAGCATGCATGTTTCTTGAATGTACTTGCTTGGATGTCTAACTCATGATGGCCGTCATCACCTGAGTTCAGATCCCTCCGAATTGACCATATGTTTCTCTTGGAACATATTTGTAGTCGGAAAGAATTAGACTAAATCTATGTTGCCGTAATCTACACGGGCTTCCTTTCCTTACAAATTTTTCATCAGGGTAGAGGAACAGCGCTACGAAGTGGGCCTATCCATCATACTTTCGAAGTGCCGATCTGACATGGGAGATGAGGTACTAATAGAAGACAGACACATGAGTCAATCAAGAGTTTTCGGCCATAAGTATATAAGTAAAATCCAGACTAAGGAAGATGATCGAAATCTCAGATTTCACAACGAATCGACGCCGGGTATGTCACGAAAATGAGGAGCTCGAGAAGCAATGGCGGGACATTCGGGATCGTCCGATAGGAGTAGAGGTTTCAGGGAGAAGGGACCAAGAACCCTTGCAAGAGCCTACTAAGTTACAAGACAGGTAACTACCTTGACTGGTCTTCTGTCATTCTAGAGGAAAAGCCGATTAAGATGAGGTGACAAGGGGTCATTTGACAGTGAGACCGAGCATTCATCTTGACAGTTTTCTCAGAGAGGGTTGCAGAGACCACACGTATTCCAAGTCAGTCACGCCCTTATTTGGTTAGTTACCTTACCATCACATAAAGAACGCGATTCGGGATGTGGCCCAATCCCAGGGACGGGTAGCACGGCCTTCAGCTGTGTGGCATCTCATTCACCAAACGATGCAAACTCATGCAACAAGAGACGATTTATAGGTATGTACCTGAGCGATGACGATAGAAAGTTACAAGAAAAGGCATGCTGCTTCCCAAATTGATTAACCCCTGGGAGCACACTGATATCTAGTTGAAGTATCCTGACCATCATACATATAATGTAACATATCCCGATCTGTTTGCTGGGGGGCCTGAACGCGGTGATTTTTTCAAGTATCACTAGCACGTCCCCAAGAGGTCCCCAGTAACTCAAACTTGGCATGATGCGCACTTGGGACAATATCGCAAATAGATCTTCTAACAAGTGTACTAAACAATACCGACATGATTTCATCCTTCTAGATTATATGGACAGAGAAATATTGTGCCGAACTCACCAAGGAAGCGCCCAGGGTGAGCGAAATTAGGGGTTGAGCTAACTGAAGACGTTTGGGACGGTGATAGCCTGACGTTGCCGTTGTCCAGTCATTCCGAGTCAGCGTTGGCAATTGGCTGTACACGGTCGGATTTCATTGCAATCGACCAACTGAGGTAAACCCAAGACGAGGGAACATGCAGTGCAAACACTGCTCAACGTCTTTGTCATTACCATTTCTGGTAACTCCACGTTGATATGTCGATTCGCTATTATGAAACTTTTTTTGATATCCCTTGCTCGTTGCCGCAATCACTTGTCGAGATCCATCTTGTCCTCTTACACCTGTTCCATCCCATCCCCGCGACATTCGTTCGCTTCGTGGGAGACTTTACAGTTGTAACGGTTCCGTCCGTCATTTTACACCTCTAGTCAATGATGGTTACCTGTACGGCAACTGTTCCTTTTGGTCTTCCGCTATAAAGAGGACTACGAAACGCTATGATTCTGCAGTCTTTGGAGTTTCTCTCCTACGCACCTCGACACTCATCAATCCAAAAGTCACTCTAAATCTCATCTTTGAACTCGCCCTCTCATCTTTCACACTATGAGCGGTCAATCCAACAACGGGAACGTTAAGAATGGTTCCGGAGGCTCACAATCTGGAGGAGTTAAAGGAGGAGCTTCCTCCCAGGGTGCAGTGTTTTTCTGAACCTACGCGACCACCCATTACATGTCTCCCGTCACATGTTCTACCTTCCAAAGTTGAGGGCAGCATTGTCCAACCCGTATCTTCGCACCATCCTATCGCGACGCGTGCAACGTGCATAATACCCAATAATCTCACAGGCACCAAAATCATCGGAGCCGTATCAATTCTTCTGCCGTTACTTCATCGTTGATGCACTTCTTTTTTACACTACCTCAAAATTTTATAATGCCCCTTTCGTACAGTCCACATCGCAACATTTATATAACTTACTTACGTGTTTATTATATCCGATAGAGTATTTATTTCCTGTTCGTGCATCATATCGATTCGAGTTCATCGATCATGATTGAGCGGCTGTCCAGAAATCCCATGTCTAAGTTTGGGTCATTGATAAATTTGATTCAGTATTTGCTTAGATGTGAATGAAAATTGATTCATGGCATGAGGGAAGCGAACATATCCCCCGTTCAAAACCTCGATATTAGTGGAAGTAATTGACTAAGGCAGACAACTTGAAGTGAAGCGAGGAGGAAGTCTAAAATAATAATAATCACAGCCTGGCTCTAAGAGCTTCTTGCTCAACCCAAACACTTGTCCTAAGTTTCCCTCGTTCCCTGGCAGCCCACCAATCGAGGATTGCCGATACAACTTCATCCTGATGGCCAGTATAATTATGATCGGCATCTTCAATCATATTGAGAACGTGTGTTCCTGGTGTCCTTCCGCTGAATGCGCGAGTAAAAATCATCGCGTCATAACTATTTCGACATTGCTAGTCAGGAGACCTATAGAATAGACGATAGGTAACGACAACTCACGGAGGAACAGTACTGTCTGCAAGACCGTGCAATGTCAAAACGTCCACGTTCTGTGGAAATTGATCCCAGACTATCGACGTGTCCCATTTGGTAGTGGTTTCCAAATCTTCTGGGAAGATTTTAACGGTCACTGGTTTTTTAGCGACTGTGACTTTCCAGTCATAGTAACCTCGTTCCTTGAAACTTGCCTTCCAGGCGGCAGCTGCAGGTGACTCTATTGTCGTAGAAAGCATTAGATAAGGAAGTTCAATAACTCAGCGAGAAAATTATTACCGAGTATTTTCTAAATTAAGAAGTGGCATGAAAAATTGAACATAGAAAAGGATCCGGGTAACTCACATGCATTCTATATCGTCCTGAGGCGTTTACGAAAGCCGAGATATTTCTCCCCTCGTCGGTGGTGCAAATCCAGCGTATGGCCGTCATGGCACCGCGAGAGTGACCGACTACCAGGTCGATCACATACCCATATGTGGATTTTAAATAGTCCACAACGACCTTGAGGTCTACCAAGTCTTCCTCCATAGCGCCTTGACGCCACGTACCCGAGGTCTCGTGATTTCCTCTTTCGATAGAGAAAAAAAGGAAAGGCACAATCACATTTCAGATAAGCTGTTTTCCCGGTCATTTCAGCGAAAGTGCTACAGACCTAAAATCAAAACGGAAAGAGTCCAGTGGCAACTTCAACGCTAGGCGCTTCTGAAACAAGTAGTCTTTGTGCCTGAGACGATGACGTTACTTTTCAACTTTCAACTGAGTGCTCCTTGTATCGGAGATTCGGAGGATTTACGTACCCCATTGTCCCATGTAGGATCTGTGATAATAGAGTCATCAATGGCAGCTCAAAATACGTCGGATTCACTCACCAATGCCAGCTTCCTTCCTGCAGTTGGGCTGGACGGCGAAAGCTGTTGCAAGATACCAACAATCGCACAGTCCGACTGCGCCGGATGGGGAATACGAAGCTTCGTTGATGTGGTGGCGTTGTTTGTCATAGCCAGGTGTTCGAAGTGAATTTAGAGCTATCTGGAGAAGGAGAAGGACATAGAAGCATTATATGTGCCGGCTCGGTTAACGTAGGTTGCCGGATCAATGTGGCACGGGTTTCCCCACTGGCAGCCGGCGATCGCCAGCCTGGCGTTGAAAAAAAAAACAGTGGCGAAGCCCCAATTGGCAATAATCAATGGCACCAGACAATGGCTGTCAGACAAGTAAAGTAGATCGGGATTGCCGATAGAAAGTACTTGCAAATTCATCGACATCGCGCAGGCGGCCTGGCTTTGCATCGACTGCTCAATTTGGCCCCTTTCGCATTTTGGTGGGTCGACCACAGGAGTTTATCACATATGGATTTATCTCTTGAGATTACTTGATACCGAACACGTCGGACAGAGCTGTATGCTCATCACCATAGGACACCTAGGACACCACAAGGCGGATTTTTGTGATCAATAGTCTTAACAGATGTGGGCATTGAAAACATCGTAACTTCTTGAGTACATACTGCTCTGAACAAGAAAGAGATGCCGTGCAAATCATTCAACAACCTTCTTACCAAGGATCCGGTCCTTTGCACTTTTGGCTCCGGCTGCGTTGATTTTACTTTTCTTTTTCTCTCCAGGTGCCCCACTGCGCTTCTGCTTCAGCTCCTCATTCGTCACAGAGGACACAGCTGAGACTTCGGCTGTAGTTTTCTTGTTTTTCTGCCTGACGCTCCCGGTGGCCGTGGTGGAAAGAGACTGCGAGGTCTTTTTTCTCAATGCACCCTTGGCTGGATTAGCAGAATCCAAGGTCTGTGTTTCAACTGGAATGCCCGACTTCTTCGAGCCTTTGAAAGTCGACTTGGTCTCAACGACCCTTGGAAGGTCGGACTTCGTCGGCGATTCCACGGGCTCCGGCTGTCCCTTTACACCCTTTGCCTTTTTCTTCGGGTGTTCACCCTGTTCCTCCCCCTGAGCCCTCTTCTTCCCTTTGCCCCGAACTTTCGGTTCGGTCATCGTCATGGAAATGTCATCTGTTCCCGATTCGCTAGAGTCTCCCTGACCCACTTCGGTGCCAAATCCTGTCCACTCTTCTTCGACGGCAGATGATCGTCCTCCGGCCTCATCGAGAGTACAGCTCCATATCGGTAGACTGACGCTAGAATTAGTTTTGATGTGCAAAGCTTGTATATTATCCCAGCCATTCGCAATGTGTTTCATGATTGCTGGTAGAGCCACCTTCAGATTTTCAAGTATTTGCTTCGGGGTCTGGGAGAGTGTGGCGAATTTTACCGACCTATCTTGAAATAAATATGAGTACTGAAAAGTAGAAGCGGGACGAACATACGTGCAAGTGCCCCGATTTTGATTCATATAGGTTGACGATACTGCGCGCTCTAGCTCGCCTTTGAGATCCTTACGTTTTAAGCAAACTGGGATCGGCTGTCTGTTACCCATAAGCACTGAACAAAATGAACTTGAACAAAGAGAGTCACTTTTTCGCTTCAAACCATTTGACACCCAAAAGTTTTGGCAATAGAGGAATAATTCTTTCGTCCGCCAGGAAGAGACCATTTTCTTTCAACAGTGCTCGCCGAGCCTCGTAAGGTCTGAATTTGCCCTTCAGCTTCTCAACACCAACCACTCTTGATATAAACTTGATATTGTGTGTCTCGAGGAGATCTTTGTATTCCCGCTGCGGGTCTTTTGTAATTAAACATATTGATGTCGTTCTGGGGTCGATTATAGGATGAACGATAGGACTGACTCTCCGACGTCAGCGTAGACCATATAATGTATGAGTTAACTTACATTTTAGCGGGCTTAAGTTTGAGTCCAGAAGGAATTTTCTTGACAGAAACATTTAACCAGATGTGAGGTTCTTTTCTGGGTAATAGCTCAGTCTCCGCCAGCTTCTTCTCTTTCTTGGTTTCATGAGCATAGAGGGCATCGACAGCGAGCTTGCATTGGTTCACGGAGACTCGCCCGTCTATGAGTTCTGTCTGGGCCATCAGACTAGAATATGTAGTATGTCGACGGCAAGAAGCGCGCCCAAAAATCTGTGTATTGACGGTTGTTTGGCAGCACAATATTCAAGTACTCCATCTTTCTCTTCAATCAGGCCTTCGCAACTCCAGGGTAATACGAATTTTGCTATTAACACTACTAGCGTTGAACGCATGTCTGACAGCTTGTTCAATAGAATGATTGTATTGCCGCCAGGCTGAATAATCATCTCTGGCACGTCACCACTGAGTGCTGAGTACTGACGCCTATGTTGCAGTATGGAAAAGGGTCGAGACTACCGTTTCAACTACCATTAATCAGTCAATCATACAGGTTGTCCAAATACAGAGGCTGCCAAGGTGATAATGGCAACACTCTTTCAGGAGAAGAAATAAGAGACACAGCATCTGAATGTTTAACCCTTGAAGCTTGAGTATCTGTGTCCTTAACACAACTTGAATTAGTAAACCAGTTCAATCGTCAATATCACCGGGAAGTCCTAAACTGGAGCGATGTCAGATACTCTATGGTTCTGATCCGAAATTGATACATACTTACTTCCTGACATTACAGTGGAGCAGATGTCCATTGGCCACCACAGGAGATGGAAGTTTACTTCTTGATGAGTTACAGGTATGGACCATGGCGCTCACTTCAACAAGCATACGCAAAATACTGACATTGCAAAATATCTACAATAGACCAGGGGTAAGACAGTTTCTCAAGAGAAATTTCTAGCATTTAGTAAATGTGAGGTTTCCTGATATAATCATGGGGATAGAAACTTATTAAGATCAAGTACAAACACCGGCATAAGCCATGATCTGGTTGCCGTACAGATCCTATTACCGAACATATCAGGCTTGTGTAGTGATGATAAATTCGAAAACTACATGCGAAGCAATTTTGTAACTCTGATTTCCAGGACAGCTTGTAATCCCTGACTTCAGGCGCCAAGCGCTGAAACGTCTCCTAGGAATGTGGACCTAGCTGTAGTCCCCATAATTATCAATATATGTATATGTGGGATTATTAGCATGGATCCATCGAACACTTTTACGTGAGATCGTCAGAACGGTCTTTGGCCTTAAATAACTTTTCTCGGGGCCCGATGACAACGCCTGAGGCAAGACTTAGAGCTCGGCTTTCGTTACAGTTGTCAATGGAAGTTAGTGGAGGAGTATATGATAAGACCATTTGAGAGGTAAGTTTAGCGAACAGGGGTATAGTATAGCACCTGAGAATTGGTCCCTTTCAGCCCCTCATTCTGACCAAACAGTACCATGCCCTCGTCTTCAAGTCGACCATACTTCCAGAGCGGGCACCTCAGTATAATCCTATTGGTGCTGGATAAAGTTCTAGCCAACATCGTTCCGAGGAGACAGTCTTGTGCTTCCAGTCATGTTAACTTCCAAAAAAAAACGACGCTCCGGCAATTCCTGAGTGTAGAATCTACTCCGACCTGGCAAGGTGACCTTTTACGTTACACATGCAACTCTTCACGCCCTTTTTTCAGATGTATGATTATTGCACTAAGTAGGCCTTCAAGTCATGACTCATGGATGGAAACTTCACAGCTTGTGAGGCTATATCGTGATCCGTTGAGCAATGCAATGAGAGGACTAGACTTATGCAAAGGAGAGCGTAGTAATCAGTTTTTGAAACCTTACATATGGTGTACCATGTAGAGAACACTGGCATGATGCATAAATCGTACCTCAAGGCCCTAATTACCAACGGCACGGTGAAAGATAATGATGATAAGGTGTGTTAGTAAGGTTCAGGTGAGTGCAAGAACATCAAGCAGGTAGTTTGTATTGGGAAGTTTTCAGTTTTACAATTGGTAACCGTTAGTAACCGTATAAAGCGGAAACAAATGTTGCAGTTGTCTTCCCAAATAAGGACGGGTCACACTCACGTGAGAAACGTAACCACGCGTTTCCCAGATTCACCGAGTTGAACGATACGAGGACCAAGTTAACCTCGACATAGGTCGGAATGCTGCTTACAACCCTTTTCCTTGCTCCACTAGCTTTAAGTAAGCAGCGATGGCTCAAACTTTCTTAAGGCACCTATTCCTTATTATGAACACTTCTATAAGGATGCTCTGCTGAACCTACTGGTCAGGCTGTTCTCACCAGCCCAAACCAATTTCGATCGAACTTACGTCCGGGTAAATGCGAAAAAATGACTTTACCTACAGGCGTGACACATGAGGACGTTCCAAGTCCACCCCTAGAACTATTCCCTCTTGTTGTGTCTGGTCCAATCAATAACCGGGTTGATCTCGTATTTTTCTCAGACGGGTGTAGGTCACTCGATTGCTTTACAGAAGTGTCTTACACTACTTTAAGATCTTCCGGAAGAGCGACATAAATTTGTCACAGATGCGACTCGACTTGCTGAAGATATCTCTGCAAATCAAACATTTGCTACCGTCAAACCCCTTCTCAACTTTTGGGCAGCTTTTTCACCAAGCAAAGAGGTTAATTGCTCATAATCTCACAACGTATAGTACAATAGTAACTAACATCTGCTGAAAAGAGCGGAATAGGTGTCGGCGGAGAGCCAAAGAAGTGAGTGGATTTTGGAATCGTCATGTATGGCTTGTGGACATCCAGTAGTACGCCGTTCGGCCTGTACCGAGACGGTACAGAACTCAGAGGAGTATACTACAGCAAGCCTGAGGTTGCAAGAGCGGCCTGCGACTCGCTCGGAGATCAGTGTGACTATCCTATCTTGTTAGGTAACGTAGCGCTCCTAAATGGAATTAGTACTTCCACCCTAATAGATTGCACAGGTAACGATCCCTACTATGGTGGTAAGCGTTGCGTGTTGTAAACGCATACAAACTTGTAACTTCAATTTTTCCCCGTAATAGGTTTGGGTGGTGAATTCACGTACGACCATTGAGTCCATGTTATGTATCTCGTACTCAAGAACCATGCTAGCGTGATAACTTCATCGCTCGCCAATGGCCCACTTGTTCTTCGTCACGAGTTGGGTCACTCTATCATTGACGTTGGTGAAGAGTACGATGGCGGCTTCGCTTACTTCGGAGTCAATGCCTATCATAATTTATCTCAACCTGTCCCCTGGGCGCATTGGCTTTCTTCAGAACAGGCACAAAGTCCTCCTCGAGTTGAGCGGTCTGTAATGCCCGTACAACTCTATCCTTGGACGCTGCTCAACACCTCGACATCATGGTCAACGACATTTGTATCTTCGGGCACATATACCCGATATCTCGTGAAATTCTCACTTTCTGGACTTCCTGAGGCCAGCGATCTCAGGGTTGAGCTAGATGGAGTCGATCTGAGTTGGATACCCCGGAAGGATATTGGTCTGGACCGTTGGCATTATGACATACCAAAGGACATAGGCTTGAACGGTGGACAACACGAGGTGAAGTTCATCCTGCTCAATCAGGAGAGGCAAGGTGTTGCCCAATTGTGTAGCGTAGAGGTCCTCGAATATGGGACGGAGGACGAGTATGTTTTTTGCGCAAGCTGAACCGTTTGTCATGGCTTATCGTCTTTTAGGTTCATATCTATTCCAGGAAATTACGGAGTCTATCCAACGTTTGTATCGATGCTCATTATATTTTGAAGTCAATTCATTGTTCCCTTCAGTTTCTCTGAAGACAACCAGACGTCTTACAGACCAACAAACGATGATTGCCTTATGCGTTTGGTCACCACGCCTGGCTTTTGTAAAGTTTGCATCGAAGGGCTATGGCTCTCTCTCTTGCGTCGCGTCAACCTTATCGATGGCATTCAAGAAGGTTGTGAACAGGGAGAATTGAAAACAAACGAGAACTCCACTTTCGGATGGACAAAGACCCTTGATCTCAAACTAGTTCCACTCGCCCAGTTCCGCTCGCACCAGACGCGCACGCAGGAGAGCTATACTATCAAGTGGTGGAAAGACCACAAGCTTCTCAATGACTTCACCAACCAGACGCGCCTCGCTTTAAACGATTTGGAAGCTATAGGGACATATTCTATCAGTGTCGCTTTCGCCACTGAGGAGGTACGCCTGGATAAGGATAACTTGTTAACTGCTAATTCCACATATCAAATTTCAACTACTTGTGGTTCTGCTTCGACATAATCCTGATTGCACAGCTCGAGTCCTGGTTGGAAGGGATCGTTATAATCCTGATATGTACAAGTACCCAAAGTAACATCGACTGATTTTCCGGTCAGGTTCGATATATACCAGGTTCAAGCATCTAAAGAATTGCTTTGTGCCATTGGCAACCGTTGAAAGGCGCTTGTGACTTTGGTGTTTGATGAAAGGCATTCCATAACACCAAACCATCTTGAACAGCATCATGAGCATTGCGCCTCATTGGGATGCAACATAGTACGACAATCAATTTTTTTGGACATTGAATATGGTGGGTGCCAGGCTGCGAGTAAGCTGTCAATCGACATGCATGAGAGCAGTCAAAATTATACCATATTTGACGTCTTTGAAAGTTCTGTCCTTCACTGTAACTTTTATCCTTTTGAACATTGATTTACATACGACGTAGACAATGTTCTCACCATTACGTTTGCGCTCGGGCCTGGTACCTGCTTAATTGGGCTGAAATATAAGTAGCGAGCGCAATGAAGAGTTCTGAGCATGAATATAAGTCCAGACCTCTCCTCATGAGACGCTTCAGTGCAATGTATAATTTCACGATTTATTAGGAACGTAAAAACCAAGTTCAGGAAGGTGTGATATTTATTTGATATGGGACAGAAGCATTTTCTAGTCTATTTTTTGAAAACGTCCGAGGAGATTTGATAGTGATATTCGAATACTCAAAATCCTTATCGGGCGGCAGAACAGGGCAGAACTCAGGTGCACTTTACAGGGTAACCAGGACCGCCACAACGTTGACTGCATGAGGTCGGAGTGATCGAAGTTCTAATAATAAACATATCTTATTCGAGTGAGCCAACTACGATATAGGAACTATCCGCCGCCGCAGCCAATGATGTCCTGACAAAAAACTTGCACAGTTCCCAGTCTCGGGTCCTTCACGTCATGAAACCCGTGCTCAAGATCAGCCAATCTAATTACTACTCCCCATCATATTCAGCAAAGCACAGCAAAGGGCGCCTGAATCAGAGTCAAGCGCCGAACGAGAAGGCGGTACAGTACTTCTCAGGACGTCAAACCTTATTTCCATCTCCATTAACCTGGATCAAACTTGAAATGCGTTATCATCTGCCGCAGTCGTTCCTCTCCAAAAGTACTGTTTTTGATCGGAAATCAATCACTTTCACTTGCGTACAATGATTTGTTGGCCCGTTTAAAGGGGGAAAGTGATTAGAGGGCGTCAAATTCGCTGGAGTTTGCCAAACTGGCAGTGTATCAGTTGGTGACCCCCATTGCCAGAAGAAGCTAGCGGAAACGTGAAACTCGAGCAATGAAACAACTCAGGAACAATTCAGTCCAACGGGGCGGTCCGAAAAGTCGAGCGACAGGAGTCCTGTACTAATGCCTTGTTCTCCAGTCCGTCGTGCCGCGCGGCATGGGCCTCGAGTGATCCTTTCGGCGCCTTCTGCCAGCGCATGCTAAGTACCTCCACGATCCCAGTTCAGTCATAGACCTGTTTTGTCCCGGAACACATCTCGCGAGGTGTCCGGAAGAGTCACAAGCTCTCCCCCGAGCGAGGATTGGCATGTTCGTTTCTCATCCGGAGGATCGTAAGTATAGTTATGAACCCCTGACTACATCGTGCACCGACATCGGACTTGCCGCCACGGCCATGTGCTGGCAACGTTGTACTGACTTCGAGGCCATTCGATGCTCGTTTAGGAAATCTCAAAACACGAGATAACGGACGAAACTCACATATGCCTACTTACAGGTAATTTCTGCTGCGAGTTAAGGCATAGAGTTCCTTTAAACCCACCTAAAGTGGCGAGTTTAGTGTTGAGCAAACTTGCAGACCCAGATTTCGCAACCATTGGAGTTGAATTCGGCTTGCGAAAGATCTACATTCAAGCTTTAGACTACGGGTTTTGTGCGCGTGAAGCTTGTTAACTTTTAGTTCGGGAGGTGTTGAATTCCAGGTAGGTGGCTTTGAACCGAGATTTAGTAAAAGTACTTCACAAAAGTCCATTTGATACGAGGTTTGTGATGTCTTTGGAACGGTGAGAGACCCACAACCATTGGCCCATGAGCCAAGGAAGCTCGAGAAGGGCCTCATTTACGGCGGCTATAAAAGGGATTGTGATGGCTGATATATATGATAAGCGGGAATAGCTCTCACGGTCAAGAATTTGTAGTTGTTCGCCGCATCTTGGTGGCCGACACTTGCTTTGTGCCGAGTAGATTTCCATTCCTTCCTTCTGTTGGCCCATCTGGCGTTCAGGAGCTCTGTCTTTCTGTCTGGCGGGCCGAGGCGGTAAGTATGGCTCAAATACAGACTGTACGGTATCCGAATGGCCCGTCTTGGGACGAGGAAGTTGTACCTGCTCTCAGGAAACGTATGGCTGCACACATGCAACTCTTGTGAGTATGTTCCTAACTACTCGCATCGCAGGCCTCGAAAGCGAAAGCCGGACGCTCGCGAAGCGCATGTCTGCAGTGTCGTTGACGTCCCAGGACGACCACTACATATCAATGCACACCGACCTGACAACGGCCACCACTTATATCAATGCTAGGGATACCCCATCTTCTCCTTTTCTTCAGAGTAATGCTAGTGTCATGCGCAACAAATACCAGAAATCAGCGCCCCGAACAACATTGGACCGAATACCAGCCAACTCGCGACCGATTGGTGTCAGTCCGTCGAAAAGAAAGCTTTCGTCTCCAACCCCGGGCTCAGCGTCACACTTTCAACGCTCAAGGACCTACTCCCAGCCTTACCTATCGGAACTCGCCTACGGAACAACTCCCCGCCCAAAGACCAAAGGCAGCCCACCTGGCAACGATAAGTTCATGCATAGCCTTGACGTTCGGCCGACGCGAATACCGCAGCCTACAGGGCGCTCGCCTCCTCTTTCGGTAACAACCAACGTCTCCAATAAGGACCGCGGTCTGTCGTTTCCGGTTACTAATGGTCATCATGCCACGAGTACCCCCACCACCCCCGTGTCTCATTCTGCCTTAGCAGAAAATAGCCGGTACGCTCTTACTGCCGTACCACGCGCCACCCTTGCCGTAGACGTAAATACCAACGTGGGCCTCGGCCTCCTGAATGAACCTCCACCATTCAACCCCGCTTCCGCATCGTCTTCCAAGACACCCTCCCAACGGTCAGCCTCCCCGGACATTGGACCTCCGCGGCCTTCAACAGAATCCGAAGAACGCCCATTTGAGCACTGGTATCGTGGTGAGGTCTCCCGTAATGGTGGGGTTGGCGAACTCCGAGTCGGCCGGCGGCAAGAGATGTTGGATATCGCGAATTACGGGCACACAATACGGGCACGAGAGCGTGAACGATACGAGGGGGCAAAGATGAGAAGGAAACGAGCGGACAGCGGGTCCTGGCTTGGAGATGGCAGCAGAGAGAGGGAGAGTCTGCATCTCGATGATGAAGACGTAGGGCGGGCTGGGAGAGTTCTGGATGAAGCGCCTTTGACAGATATGGACGGGTCAGAAGGAGGGCATTTCGTTGATGAGGATGAAGTCTATGGCCATGGCGCGCGCGACAAGGACGAGAATGAACATACTTGGAGGCAAGATGACAGCACCTTGGACGAGGGTTTGAGCCGTGCCACGTTGAATGGAACAACCTCACTGCAGCATGAAACTCATGGAACGCACAGCAGCCCTACACCCACCACCATCCTATCCAAACAACCCGATTCCCGAAATGCTGCCACTCGACCGTCAAAGATACCCGCACGTTCTCGTCAATCATCCGAGTCGCGCGTCGTGACTCCAACACCGATCATCCGTGGCACGAGCGAGCCTCCGACGCCTTCCTCATCCCATACACCACCGCCACAGTCCCGACAGCGCTCGCAACAGCAAGTGAAGGCCACGCCAAATAAACGGGCTGCATCGAAGCCAAGAACGCCGGCTGGGAAACCGCGTGCGAAAACAGTGGCGTCAAAGAAAGATTTGGATGAGGAGGCAAAGCGCAGGAGTGTAGCGCGATATCCGACGCCTGGATATGACAACGACGAGATGATGATTGACGCCATTCCAGAGTGGACCCAGCCAGTACCGCATCAAGGTAACTGGGACGATGTGAGTATCATTCTACCACCTTTAATGGTCTTTCCTCTTAATCCTGTCTCACCATAACCATTAATGCTGATTTATGTAACGCAGGTGGTACTTCCTGTTGTGGCGCGTAAGAGGGGTCTGGACGAGCACTACCAGAAAGTGGATGGGAACTCTGCGCCGCGGATGGTCCACACAACGCCTGCCCCTGTGTGTTTATTCGTTCTTCTCCAACCCCTGCCCCTCTGACCTTCTTTTCCACCCTTCTAGGCACCTGGAACCTTTGGCTATGACGATTCAAAGAATCGGCGAGTACGCGACGTAGAACCAGAATTCATCGCCATGGACGATCTCGGGCATCCGAATTCCAAGTTCCTAAACCACATCTTGAGGAAGAAAAGCCATCAGTACCTTCGCTATACCAGACGTACATCGACCCGAATTCCAAGTTCCTAAACCACATCTTGAGGAAGAAAAGCCATCAGTACCTTCGCTATACCAGACGTACATCGACAGTCATGATCAGACACGGCTTCCTACTCGTACGGCCCCGTCGCCAGCGCCGTTTTCGGACTATGCTCCTGGTCCTTCGACGAAGATGAAACCTCCTGCTCCCATAGCCACGACCGCGGACCTGGGGAACCGGTCAAAGGCAACACAACAACTACCGGATGACCGGGACGAAGAAGGCGGCGGATGCTGCAAGTGTGTTATCATGTGAGTTGTATATGGTTGGTCGACTTCACGGATCCCTTGGGACGGTTATATGATCCCTTCCACTCATTCGTCTTTTCAATTCTCTGGATATTTGTGCTGTCATTATTATGGTTACCACCTTCTTTATTTTAATGCATACTATACTGCCTATCTTCTCCCTTGCATTCATCAATCATTCATCAGTTCTCTCACTATGCTTCCCAGATTAGGCGAGTTCGTACGAAAGACTATATGTCGTTCGTTAGTCATTCGTTTAATACCTTTTTCTTTCTGCATACGTACTGGATTGTACACTACTGTCAATGTCCCTTTGGAAAGTTTCCGAATCGCGAACTGAGAGAATCTCCATGTTGAATACTTAACACAAGTAGATATAGACTGGTAACTAACCACCAGCAGTTGATATAGATTCAGCAGGTCGTTGGATCTTCTTGGTCATCGACTGCACGTCCGGATCCACCGGGCTGGCAGTGTTTCTGAACCATGCTTGCCGAACCCTCGTGGGTTGATGCGTGCATACTAAAAGGTAATAATTGTTGTCGTATAGCCAACCATTAAAAAACTCATTCATATCCGCTATGAAAAGGGCGCGGAAAATGTCGTAATTTGCCAAAGTCGAAGCGGCAATACATCTATTTATGTAGTGAGTCATGTAACTGGCTGTGAGGCACCTGAACCGATATCAAGGTAGTGTATTAGGCGTCATCCAAGGCTCGGCTGGACGTATTTGTCTGAAATGTCGAGGCCAAGCGTAAAGTCGTTTCAGTGATTTTTCCAAGGTGTGAGAGGCAAGAATATATATCTGCTTTCGCCGAGTGCACCCTTGACATTTCTCCATGATCACTGACCGTGAATTATTGGTGTACCAGTCTTTGGCACCCGTTTGGGTTTTTACAACCTCGACTCCTGGACTAGTTCGGACAATTTGTATCAACAGATGTCTCTAATCTCTCTTATATTAGTAAACCTGTTGCAAGCCGAGGATATGGAGGTTAAGGTGAAGAGTTTGACTTCTCATTGCGCAGTTTCAATACCTCGAATAACATGAGTAGTAATTACATCTCCTCTCGTCCTTCATCAAAGATCTAGACATATATATCTTTCAAAATCGTGCACTGCACGTACACCTTCCTGCCTTGAAAGTTTCAAGAGGAGAAGTAACAAAGTTTAAATCAGAGTTGGAGTGTTTGGTTGTTGCGCAGCGATTGGACCTCTTCGATGCTCCAGATGGCAAGTGCAGTGGTTGCACCGTCATTTTTGATGACGGTTGGAGATGATCCATATCTAAAAAACCAGCCATTGTCCCACGAACCATCTTCGCACTGCTTAGAGAGGAGAGATTTGAGATCGCGTTCGTCTACGAGATCCACTACCGTCGCAGCAATGATTCGAACAGCAAGAGAAAGGGAATCCCCTTCTGTACCGAAACGTTCCGTGATCCGCTCTTTGAACATCGGCCCGAGGCGTGCGCGCACCTCCGCAGAATTCTGAAGGAGACGGGACAGGAAGAACAGGAAATGGTCAGCACCGAGGTAGTAATATGATCCTGAAATGTATGCGCGATTTTTGAGAACTTGCTCAATCCAGTCAAGTGTCGCTGATAGTTCATGGCCTCTTCCGTTTTTATAGAAGAGGTTGAGCACGTTTACGCAGACAATGGGATCTATAGAAGATAGTTATTTAGCAACCCCGTTAACTCAGGAAAAGGTTTCAAGTTTTACCCATACGAGGACGATTGTGGTCAAAGTATACTTGGAGGATCCCATCCGAGTCCTGGTACTGGAGCATTTCATTCATGATTTTATGTTTGGTGTCCGCACCAATATGGGCTGAGACAGTAAGGCCGATTGAAGTCGTATCAAAGTCATTCCTGATGGGCAACTGTCACGTCAAGTTTCTACAGGAAAATCGAATAAAACACACGGATAACATTCCGTAGTGAGTACCGCACGACCTTGGAAGAAGTTGAACAGTCCTGGAGACTCCATGGTGTAATGGACTAGAGACCTTCTCGAGTACATCACACTTTACAATATGTATGAACAAGGACTAAACTCACTCATCACCCGTAGCTAAGAGGATTAGAAGTTGTGAAAAGTTCTGAGAAGAATCATTAGTTAGATTGCATTGGGTAAGGGTGAAATTCACGGAGCATACCTCCATAATTCAATGTTGTTCGAGGTCACAGACTTCAGATTCTTCCTGTTAGAGGATAGAAACCTCTTTCCACGGAGAACGGGGTTTCAATGTTGTTCGAGGTCACAGACTTCAGATTCTTCCTGTTAGAGGATAGAAACCTCTTTCCACGGAGAACGGGGTCATAGCATAGATTTTTGAGGTCTTTAATTACCTTGGCTTCGTCGTCGAAAACAATTCCATGCATTCCGAAAGATCGCGCTGTTAAGACGTTCTCCAACTTGTCATCTATAAATATGGTGCGGGAAGGATCGATACCACTCTTCTCAATAACGTGTTTAAAGAAACTAAGGTTTGGCTTGCGCTGACCAGCAGAAGAACTTGAAAATAGACCATCAGTAAACTTGCATCCGACATAAGATAGGTTAGGTGGGAAACATACGATGTGAATATATCATCAAATAGCGCCCATTCTTCTGGGGTCGCTTTCACTCTTAAAATCTCCCAGTCCGGCGCTGATATGTTGGACATGGCATAGATTGAGAGGCCCGTTTCCTTGAGCTCTCTAATGACCTCCAGTATTTTCTCGTTGCTCTGCAGAGAGTCCCTCGAAATTTGGCATGTGTTCTTGACGGCAGCAGGTTCGACTGCAAATTGCTTCGCAACGAGGGAGTACACTTGGGCCTCGTCCAGATTGCCCTTTTCATACTCGAACCAGTGAGAAGAGGAAAGGATTCTGCGGAAGAGGTTTGCAGGAAGAGGAGATTTCGGGGATGAAGACCAAGTAAAAAGTACGTCGCCGAGATCGAATATGATAGCATTATAGAGCCCAAAGTTTGTAGAAGCATTGCGAACATCACTGGAAGCCATTGTTCACTAGGATATGTAGCACACAAAACGTTGAAGTTTTCAGGTTTTTATACACATCCCTCTGTTTAGTTTGTTTTAGTCATTGAGGAAGACTTTGAATTTGATCTTGGCTCCAGCATCTGTCAGTGGCACCATACGTAGGTTGCATTGTATTGATAGGCTCCAGAGTCTGTCAGTGGCACTGTATTGATGGGAATTTGGAGTACTATGTTGGACGTCACAACGGCCACCTCAAACACTCAAACGCAATATCACATATCCATTGTCTGGCCGCCTGGCCACCACTGCTTTGTCCGATACAAAGACAGTACGTTTCCATTGTTATACCGCACAGATATATAAACCTACCGCATACAATCAACACCCTCAGTCGATTATACGAGACTGAGGGTGAGTACCTACATATACATACAGCAAACATGACTTACTTACTGTCCGAGTAGATTAAACTAATATTTGATCTAACTAGGTACAGTGCAATATAGTCGATTATACGAGACTGAGGATTAAACTAATATTTGATCTAACTAGATCTGCTTAGTCTTGGTCTGATTTCTAACATACTATGCCTGGCTCGCGAGATGAGGAAGGAGTAGGATGGTCGCGAGGGGAGAATCTCACGGATGCTTACTAGGCACAGACGGTTCCTGTAATGCGGGGAAATAGATGTATTTGTCACCCTAGCTCTTATGTTTTAGGCCTAGCTCGAGTTCGAGACAGACATATCAGTATGTATGCATTCTACTAATCATACAATGTATTCTCCACTATCAAATGCTGTACCGCAGCGATGACGACCCAAGTAGTGATGCATAGCTTGGAATGTGTTGCTGATGCATTTCTCGCTACGTCTTTTACGCATGGACCCCAAAATGGCTCCCTCTATACGTTGATGCATTTCCCGCCCTGAATCAATAATACATGAATTTGATGTCATACCATCGTCGCTGCAAATCATGTACTTTCTTTCGTCTCGGGATTCCGCCGCATTTCCTATCACGCTTTATCATGGTCACTTGCACGCCCTCAAGCGTCAGGTGTCCGTACAATAAAAATTAACAGGATCATACAGAGCTTTCATTTTAGGAATGTCACATTTTTTCATCAGCTAAAAACTATAAGAAATCCAGAATAGAACATAATGATGGAACGCGGAGACTATGAGCATTGTGTCAAGCTGTCAGTAATACTGTATGGTTCGCCAAGGACGTTATTCAATGAATGACCATTTCTGTTCGCGAAAAGTCGAGTGATCAAGTATGGCTAGTGCCAGGCACGTTTCACGCTTTCTGATCCGTCAACATTGTAACAACTCGGACATGTCGGTCGTCTATGGCAAAGAGTGAAATAATTAAACTATTGCAAAAGATAGCGTGGTGGTAATTCTTAGTACGATAACGGAAGCTATCCGGGGTAAATATAAAATAATTAAACTATTGCAAAAGATAGCGTGGTGGTAATTCTTAGTACGATAACGGAAGCTATCCGGGGTAAATATAGGACGTTGTTGTTTTAGTCCATCATGTGTTCCGGTGCCCGACAACCATTCCACACGCCAACTCGGTCGCACATTGCAATCTGAAGAATGGTCTGGGGCAATCCCCCTGAACCTATGGGGTCCCCGCCGCCACGGCCCACATCGTCCAGCTCAATGAGCTCGTCGGCTTCCTCTCCTCTCTCTTCTCCCCGTTTCACGCCTCTTGATTCCTCTGCTGCGCTTATCCTCGTCCACGACGAAGACACCCAAATACCCTTTCACCTCGACAGCGATGATGACAACGAAGACGATGATTACATATCTCATTTCGATGTCCACAGACCATCTACGCCGCCTCTCAGCCTTCCCTTGTCTTCTCTACCTTCTCGTTCCCTACCTCAGGCTTGGAGCCATGTTCTTACCGCATACTCAGACACCTCTAAGTCATGGGTTACCTTCGCTTATTGTGTTTGCTATATTAGCGGCATTTGCGAGGCAACTCTTGTACATGCTCTCTCGGTATACACGATACCTTCGCTTATTGTGTTTGCTATATTAGCGGCATTTGCGAGGCAACTCTTGTACATGCTCTCTCGGTATACACGATCGGCAGAACTTGAAGATGTCATCCTTCATCTTTTTGCGAGAGGGCGAGGGAAGGAAAAACGTCGCAGCATCCTAAGGAACTTAGTTAGGACCAGTATAGGCGCTCTTAGAATCCTACTGGCCACAGTTTATCTACGCGGTGTGCAATCCCGTTATTACAACATGATGGACCGCTCTCATGCTTAACTTTCAGAATCGGATCATATCTTGTTTCCGCTTTTATCAAACGGCGCTTCGTTAACTCTTTGGCTTGGCCTGACAGTTGTAGGTCTTGCAGTCGCACCAGTATCCTTTGCTCAGTCGATTGCTTCGAAACGCATCATTTACACAACATGTCTAACGTTTGTCACGTACATCATGTGGTTAATATGTATTGCCTATGCCTATGTGCATCACATTCCGTTGGGAAATGCCGGCTGGCTACGGACTACATCATGTGGTTAATATGTATTGCCTATGCCTATGTGCATCACATTCCGTTGGGAAATGCCGGCTGGCTACGGACGGGAACCTTCTGGCAAGGTCCTGGTGCGTCCGTCTATTCATTACTAATCCAAAACCTGACCTTGGCCAAGTTACAATTGCTTTTGCGTTCACATCCTCGTCAACACTGTCCCTATATACATCTCTAAGGGGTTCCAGACAGCCTATAACAACGGCCAAGCCTTCCAAGTTCCGCTCCTTTGAACTCCTTTCCGTTCTGTCCGTCATACTAGCCTTCTTCTTGACACTGCCGCTCGTGATCTTCGCTGCCAACCCGAGTGTACCGGAGACTGTTGGTTAATCATTCTATTGATTTTACTTTGTGACTTATACATTTTATAGTCAATAGTATCACAATCCCCTGTCCTCCCAATCATCCCACTGCTGAATGTAGTCATCCTCGTCCTCAGCATTCCACATCTCATTGTCTCCATACCCTCTCTCCCCCTCCCCGACAGATTTCGCCACTTGACGTCGTTCCCCACATCTAAAATGCTCCTTGTGATCCTTGTCGCCGCCCTGACCCTCGTTCCCGCGAGTATTTCAGCCATTCTCGATAACATCCTTCTTCTCTCCGCCCTAACAAGTACCTATTTCCTCCCTGGCAAGTATCCCACCTTCTCAATTCTGTCCTGAACATATAACTCAATGTTCGCCCACAGCCGTCCTACACGTCATTGCGCACTTTTTCGAACGCCCCCTCACCATCCTGACACCGCAGCGCGCCCAGTCGCATGAGGGAGATCGAAGTGGCACGGACGAACTTCTATTGCGCAAGGAGCGCGCGTTGCAGAAAAAACAGTTTAGGAAGCGCATCGCGTGGGATCTTGGCGTGTGGCTGCTCCTCCTTGGCGGTGGCGCAGGCTTCGTCGTTGCGATTGGACGCGTCGTCGGAAAATGGTGAGGCTGCGCAAAAAATTGAAGAGAGTACGTTTGGGTCTTTTGCTCGTGTGGTGTTGATTCTGTATCGTTATTCTTTGCTCTGGTGGGATTGTGTGGTTCGGGTGCTTGGTTTTGAGATACTGACTTATCCTCGATTCTGGCCGCTGAGTTGTATCATTATAGATTCATCTAAAATTTAGTATCTATGCAATATTTGCGAAGCATGCATGATTAGAAAATCATAGTAGTACTGCGATTTCCAATAAAGTTTGTTAAATTATACACAACTTATACACAACTTACTGGCAGCACGGTATATTAGTCGAAGTTCAAAGTCAGACGAGTCCAATTGCCTTCTAAAGACTGATAGGTCATGATACTTATTCACTAGGTACGGAAGGAAGGCAGGACTGAAATTACGCGATATCGATTATGAACTCACGTTGACTCACTACTGCAATGATCTCAACGACTTTAGGTTTTTACTATGTTGTTTGAGCGACTTCGACTGCTCAGTACTTTCTAGGCTTTGGAACGCTACCTCAGTTTATCGTGCTGCTCATTCGATCCATAAGGAGACTACGTATGGGTGGCGCAAGTGTGGCAACACTAGAACGCCTGGTCCAAAAGGATTCTTTCAAGACCATATATTACAGTCGCGTTTTCGATGACCCTACGCCACCATCCTTGTTTCGCTACGATCATCCAATTATTCTATGTACTATAGTATTTCTTCCAAGCGTTCAGAAATCGCGCCACAGTTGTCATCACACCACCACATATGTCATAGGAACTCGACGTTAGTATTTCTTCCAAGCGTTCAGAAATCGCGCCACAGTTGTCATCACACCACCACATATGTCATAGGAACTCGACGTTGAAACCAATGCAACTTCAAGAATCTGTACCAGAGTACTTGATATATCGAGCAGCTCCTGGGCGCTAAGCTGCAAGGACCTTGAGAGAAAAAAGTAAATTTGAGCCAAGCCCCTGAAGAACGTTTGGTAAATTGCCGGTGTTATGCATTTATATTTTTCTACCATGCGTTTCACTACAGTATAGCTATACCTGTTTACTCTATATGTAATATTATATACTTGCGACATGAAGAAGAGGGAGAAAAAAGTTATGTACATGATGATAGTGTGAACAGGAAGGGAATCGAAAATCGAGTGAATGAAGTTGCCTAAAACAAAGCGTCCGAAGTGTGTGTGTAAGATGGTAACGATTGCAGCCTTGATACGCGGATCTAAACGGCATCAGAGCCGTACTGGGCGCGTAAGTGTGTGTGTAAGATGGTAACGATTGCAGCCTTGATACGCGGATCTAAACGGCATCAGAGCCGTACTGGGCGCGTTCGGCGTGCATGCGGTTGCGACGCGCAGCTGCGTTGGGTCTGTTGAAGATACTGTCTTCTCCAGTGTAAAGTAATAAATCATAGAAGCCCGCTCCTGCGAGGGCGCCCAAGAAAGGTGCCATAATGGGACACCATATCCAGTAGTGGCTGTGGCGATGGATTAGCTCACGTAGAAGAATAAAAAGAAATGTGTGAGTAAACGCACTTGCGGTATGTATAGACAGCTTTTCCGTAGCCAACCATAGAGGTAAGGAGACGAGGGCCCAAGTCACGGGCGGGATTAATTGCGAAAGACGTTTCCATTCCCCAAGATGCGCTGATACCTATGACGATGATGAAAATGACGAGGGGAGCAAGGCCGCTGGGAGGTGGAGAATTGCGCTTGTCATTCAACATGAAGACGAAGATGACGAGCACAGCAGTAGCGAGGAACTCGGAGAAGAAACATGACACCGATGTCATATAATCCGCCTGTGAAAAAAAGGTGAGAAGGAGTGCGCAGAGAAAGGGAGATTTATATTAAGACTGACAGCGTACGTCCCAAAAAAGCCTGCAGTCTTCAGCGTGCGGATTCCTTTTCCGCCCTCATATATGTCGATAGCGTGGAAATAATTCCAGTATACAAATGCAGCACCCATGATACCTCCCAAAAGCTGAGAAATAATGTAGACGGGTACTTTTCTCCAAGGGAAGCCACGGTATACGGCAAGAGCCAAAGTCACCTGGATACTCATATGAACAACAGCAGATCCTAAGCAGAGAAAAAGGACATACTGCAGGGTTAATGTGCCCACCAGAGATACCGCCCGATACCCAAGCGCCCAGTGCGAGTCCAGCAGCCCAGCCAAAGCTGACAGACAGGTATGACTAGATGTATGACGTAGTTAATCAGCGTTCTGTGATTGGCGAGATCCCAAAAAGACATACGCCTTTCGGGCTCCCAGCGACTCCGGGATCGGATGAGAGGGCAACCTGACAATTGACGCCAGCACCAAAGATGATAAGAATGCATACGCCGAGGAACTCGGCGACAGGTTCTCGAATCATGGCCCTATGGCGGGACGCGTATTAGCGGGCACGAAAGAATTTTGAGATTTGCAACAGACCGGTATCTAGACCATGCGTTTGGAAACTCGTGGTCTTCTGGAAATGTGGCAGAAGTATCCTCGATATGCTGAATATTAACCCGCTCTTTACTTTTTGCCTGTTGAGCAATCCATTGGCTGCTGCTAGCGTCGTCTGCCATGTTGTCGAGAGATTGTGGAGAGAATAAGTGCTGAGATTCGTTCTGCCGGTCTGCATTTAAAGGCAAGGGAGATGTATTGTGACGGAATGTCAAGCGAGGTATGTAATGTTGAGTCACTTGTAGGGATGTTGAGGCCCGAACATTATCGGGCTTGCGATACAATGACCGATCAGACATATTGAAAGAGAAATGGGAGAACCATCATTGAGGCATTTGCGGGCGAAACGACCCAGAGTGATCGATGGTGATCGTTGTCGATCGAAACTTGTTGTCTCAGAGATGCCGTCATCCTACTGAAGCCAAAAGAAATCCATTGTGCTGACGACATAGAACTGATGCACCCATACAGTACAGAAACACTTCGTCAAGTCATCCGACACAGGAAGATGTGTCGTGGCGCATAATCTCATAAAAAGTCCAGTCTCAGATGTCTATGTCATGTGGTAGGAAATATACAGAATAGCTTCCGTCGAAATGTCTGACAGCGGAACGAGCCAAGCTCACAAGGAGGAATAACCAAAAGGGGATGATTGTGAGGGTCATAGGTGCTTCATGAGCTTAATTTTCGAGCATTGACGGAAGGTTCCAGTGTGAGCTGCGAACGGTCATTCGCACTGAAACCTTGCTGAGAATGATCAAGCTCGGGAGACGGCCAAAACAGAAAGAAGCGCGTCGGCGTGATCACACGGAAACAAAAGATTCATAATCTGCCTTTTGTAAATAAGAATTGATCCAAATTCTGAGTCGAAAAGAAGTAATATTTACCTTCAAATTTGCGTTGCGGTAACATCATCAAAATGTTGCCTTTCGATAAGATGTACAGAAATAACACTAGATATTATCGTAGTCCAAACCGGGTTTTCAGCCCTTCGGGTATTAGTTCCGCGGGAAGCATTGTCACCACCTATCTAGATATTATCGTAGTCCAAACCGGGTTTTCAGCCCTTCGGGTATTAGTTCCGCGGGAAGCATTGTCACCACCTATATCACTGAGTCAACGTAAAACCTTCAGTTTGTACAATAAAACTGACCGTCCGGGCGATATCCTCTCCTCCGACTTCCCATCCGCTTTCTGCGACATTAACCATGCACTGTTCGACTAGTTGCGTGGCCAATATTCCGACACCAAACCGCTCTCCTGTATGCTTCCGCCACCTCAGCAAATTCCGGAGGAGTTTGACTCTCCTTGAAAGAAACCGCCTCCGCGCGGGAATCGCTTCTGGTTCAAATGCGGGCAATCCGCGCCGCACGGATTTGAATTTCGCCAACAAGGTCTCAGTATCTGCAATAGCCGTCTGAAACGACGTCACCACCGCCTTGAATAGCGTCTGAAATGATATGGTTAGTAACAAGATAGTCACAGCGGATTGATTGCCGAACCTGTAATTTGACATTGCCGCTCTCGACGCTGGCCTCAACCTCCTCAGAAAGATGGACAACGCGTCGCACATGGGTTTCTGAGTATGGGTCGAGTGCCCCGCCTGCGATGACCGCTGCTATCCTGGGTATCACAGCAGTGGAAATCATAGACGCTACAAGATCACCATCTGGCCCTAAATCCTCGTTTCCTTCTTCTCCCTCATCCGAGTTGGGTCGTGAGTAGGCATAGAGCCTCTCGTACCACTTGAAACTATCAAGACTTCTCGAGTCCTACGACACCCAGTGAGCAAGGCACGACTCGCGACAGCAGCATTGGCACGCGCACCTCAATACAATCCCACCAGACGCACTCCAACCTAACCCAAAACTCCCACACACTAACAACCCCAAGCCCGCCCCAAGCACCAACATAACTTTCGGTATACTTCGATCTCCAAGTCCCCCATCTCCCCTTCGCGGGATCGATGAACTCCGCCGCCTTAACATCCGCCAACACCTCATTCGTGCGAGACTTGAGGGACTTCAGTGCGTCTCGATACGCTGACTGGTCATGCGGCGCCAGCTCCGAATCAGTCGAGTATCCCTCTTCCTCTTCTGTCTTCTTAGGCCGCCGCGCTGCCCTGCGCCTCTCACGGGCTTCGCGACGCTCGCGTTTTTGTGCAGCAGGACTGAGGCGGGGAACGACACTCCCTAACTCATCGGTTTCTTCGGCTTCAGGTTCTGGTGGGGAAGGTAGTGGTCCAAAGATAGTCGACAAATCATCCTCGTCATCAAGTCGTCTGCGTTCATTGATCATGTCGAAGCGCTCTTGGAGTAGAGAAATGTGCTCTTCTTCCAGCTTTTCAAGAAGAGGGTACTAGGAATATTGATCATGTCGAAGCGCTCTTGGAGTAGAGAAATGTGCTCTTCTTCCAGCTTTTCAAGAAGAGGGTACTAGGAATCGTAAGTCGGCAGGCTCGTGTCTTTACTGCAAGTAACACACCTTTTCGTCAAGAAACCCAGCAACACCATCAAGCCATTCCTTGAAGCTTTCAAACCATGCACGCTTATCCTCTGCCTTGCCAACCATCTCCCGCATCTCCATCTCACGTTCGTCGATCTCTGTCTTTTCCTTCGCCAGCGCACTCAAAGCAGCAGTATTATTCGCATGTGAAGTCGTCAAGTTTGTAAGTTGCTCTGTCACCGTGCTATGGCTGGCCCAAGAGTTGGTATAGGTGCGGCAGCAGGTACTATGTGATTTCGTCAGCGTTAATAACCAGAAGATCACGAGGAGGCCCAAGAGTTGGTATAGGTGCGGCAGCAGGTACTATGTGATTTCGTCAGCGTTAATAACCAGAAGATCACGAGGAACAATCGTACTCGGTGTGGGTTTATAGACCTCCTTGACCTTTGATGGGGTGGATCCTCGAGAATTTGTAGCTGCGTGTCCGCCACGGCGAAGCTGCTCCTGCACCCATTCCGTGGTCTCCTCATCCTCATCTTCAGCATCTGCAATCATCTCTTTCATGGCATCTCGTCGTTTGGCAGCTTCGACTTTCCTTGACTTCTTGCCAAGAGCAATTCGTTCCTGGGCACTCGTGTACTCTGCAAACTCTGTTGGAGTGAATATAGGCTTGATCGGGGAATATAAGCGAGAAACATACCATCGTCTCCCTCACCCAGCTCGTCCTCTTCACGCATTAGACGACTCATTGGGTGCGGGCCTTCGGGCTCATCGGTTCTACGTACTACTGACAGAGAAATGAAGTCTTCTTCGCCGGACAGGCCTGTCTTGCGGAGCCGCTCACGCCGCTCCTTTGCGGCCTTGATGGACGAGTCAGTCGGGATGATTGCTTCAGCTGATGCAAATTTGTGAGATGAGAGAATATTGAATATTCATAACACTTACAGAAGGAAGAATCAGCGTCATCTAGCACAACACTCGACACTTCATCCACATTCATTGACATGTCCGCATCGTATGGGTCAGACACAGGTGGTGGTCGAGAGGATGGTGTGCTAGCTTTCAACTCTTTCAGATACGCTTCGTTATAACTCGGTCCACTTTGTGAGATGGTAACTTTCTCCAAATTGAGAGCAACGCTACTGCAGAGTTGCGTCAGACTCCTGTTACGACCTTGAACAGATACATACGCAGGATGTGTCCCCAACGCAAGCTTTCGGCTCAAGTTGGACTTCTTGACCTGAAAGACCTCCCCACTACTCTCCTACGGCACAGACATTAGCGCGCTGTCCTAGATGGCAATTGAAACGCCGACCTCATCGTCACCACCAAAACTAAGCTTCGACTTTTTCGCGCGTTTGGCCTTGTTCTTCAACTTCGAGGCCAAGGTGCTCGGTGATTCCTCCGCTGTCTCCTGCACCGCATGCTCGTCGTCCTTGTCTGTTACCTGACGCGCCCTCTGCGCCGGCTTGCTCTTCGAGCGTTTGAAGATGACGGGTTCCATTCAAGGACTGTAGACCACGTGACCAGCGAAAGACTGTGCGAAAGATCAAAAAATTCCCACGGATTGGAACTTGCCTAGGGGTTAATATGTCTTCTGGAAATCGACCGCGTCCTCGTCCTCGTCCAAAGCCCAAAGCTCCCTCAGAACATGCAGCTCCTGCTGTGGGACCGTCGTCGTCGGACAGTACCCCGAAGCCTGTACAGATACAGGTTGTCGACAGTGATGAGATGTTCATGCGGAATCGGAATAGGACGAGCAATACATGGGCGAGGTTGGAGAAGTTGACCAAGGGTACGCGCCAATTTTGATTTTAATATATAAACTGATAGTAGTAGAGGTAAACACTGCACGAGACAGCGACAATGACGAGGAAATTACGACGCCGAGGCGGAAAAAGGCAAAACAGAAGAAAGACGAAGCCGAGCCGTGGCAGAACAAGAAACACATTAATCGGTAGGTCTAGTTTCTTTTGTTTCGTCTAGGCTGATACAAGACAGGCTTCTTTCTGAAGAGATGCCTTCCAGCGACGAGGAGGACGGCGTCGAGATCGTTGGCATGTCCACGACACCAACAGGCTTCTTTCTGAAGAGATGCCTTCCAGCGACGAGGAGGACGGCGTCGAGATCGTTGGCATGTCCACGACACCACGCGCGCCCAGCGCGTCTCAGCAGAAGCGCTCGCGCTCGCGCTCTATTACACCTCCATCAGAGCTGCCTCGTTACCAAATCCAACACATGCGTGCCCTGGTCGAGTACGTCCACCTACGCGTCTATTCCATCGTGACGATGACAATGTATCAGACAAACACTCAACGCCGCGCCATCGCCGCCAACACGAAGCCGTGACGACGACATTGAGGTGAATGACGACGCTCTATTCACTAATCCTGAACTCGCGAAGCTGGCCAAGTCGGTCAAATCCCATGCGTCGGCTCAGGTAAGATCGCCGGTTCCTGAGGAGAGAGATACCGTTCAAGTAGCGGTGAGGTGGAAACCGCATCCTCTGAATCCAGAGGGAAGAGAAGCCTTGTGGCTCTTTAAGATGAATCGGGTGCGCGAACCTACGTGATGTATCGGCCTAGTCGTGTTAACACAGTCTAGGATGACAATTTCCAAGACCTTTTTGAAGCAGCAGCGGAGGAAGCATGTATCCGGGTCGACAACCTAATACTCACCTACGAAGGTAGGCGCATATACGCGTCAGTGACGCCCATGGCATTTCAGATGTGGGGCGAGGTCGAACTGGGTGAGTCCCATGCTCGTCTCCTCAATACTACCTGACGTTATTCCCTTCAGTCGGATGCGACAAGGTCACGCACGAGTACCTACGTACTCATCCAACAAATGCCATACCAGAAATTCTTTCAGATATTGATGCTCCTTCTCCGTCACATACCAGAGACGACGACGACGACGATGTTGAGAGAGCACAAGAATCCGAAGCTGAAGGCGAGACCTTCAAATTGATTTTACGTTCGTCACTGTCCACAAAGGACATCACACTTACTGTACGGCCAACAACGAAGTGCGGTGCGATCGTTAAGGCATACCTGAAGAAAGCAGGGCTAGCGGACCGATACCCTGGTCTGTTCGATGGAGGAAAGAAGGGCGGTGAGGGGATGAAGGACCCAAGACTTTGTATCGACGGGGACAAGATGGGAAACGATGTGGACATTGGAGATGCGGATTTAGAGGACGGAGACATGATAGAAGTGGTTGGATTGTGAATCAAGGCCAACGGTTGTCTCAAAGTTTCCTGTACGAGCTGCTATATTACAATGCATATCATACCCACTGAACACGGTCATTTGACAAGTGCAACACGTTCTGTACTAAATCCTCATAGAATATGCATCCTACTGCCACCCATCGCTCGAATTTCGTACAAGGATCCGCGCGTTGTTTACGAACGCGCGGATGAGCTCGTCGAACGCACTTCGCTCATGTTCGGGCAGATTGACGTCGCCACGCGTCGCGGCCGTGCAAGGAGTATCTCCGGACGCGCGATCTCAGCTCGAGCTCATACAGTGTCTGTATCTGGAACAGTATCAGGACGCGAACTTCCAGGGAGAAATACAAAGGAAAAGACGCAACAGGAGCCGTGGGCGACGACGCAGAAGTCACTTTTGTCAGATCGCTTCCAGGGAGAAATACAAAGGAAAAGACGCAACAGGAGCCGTGGGCGACGACGCAGAAGTCACTTTTGTCAGATCGATATTGAACTCTTCATGAGCATAGCTCATTCTATCTTTTTTCCTCGTATGGGTGGGTGTTCCCAGCGGGTGTTGCACTGTTTTACTTTTTCTTCAACAAAACCAAGAAATGAAACAGAGAAACACACCGGGCACTTCGAGACTAACACTGACCCGCCAATCTGCTGCCCTCTTCGGCGAATAAACATTCAAGTCCCCCAGCCGCATCTTCCTTACGCACGCGGTGACTGTTCCGGTCTGCTCATCCCGCGTAACACGGACCTTGTCCTGCGGATGTCCCTCGGTGTAGAACGAGTCGACAAGGTGGAGGTGGGAGTACTTGAGCTGGGAGGACGAGGAGGAGTGGGAGGTGGTCATGAGGTTGTTGAGGAGCGAGTTGTAGTGCTTGTGCTGGTTCTAGTGGGAGAAGGTTGGCTGGGGGGGAATTGGAGTGGATGTGAGTGCGACGCACAACGGACATGTTCGATTCGAAGCGGCAGTCGAAGCTTTCTGGTGCTAGTACTGCTCGTTCCCTTGGTTAGTGTACAAGAAAGAAAGATACTGGGTCGTACGTACTACTCTCGACGAGAACAGGCAGACTGAGTCGCTGTCCGCTGGCTTTGTCTCTCAGTACACCGATCTTCGCCTCGACTTCGACAGTCCCTGCGACATCCGGCCTATTTACGATCATATGGTGCACAAAGTCTGCAATCTCCTTGATGAACTCATCGAGTGGTTCAACGCCGAGTATCGAGAGCGAGAGCGGAGGAAGGGTGTGCGGGTCGCGCATGTGGCCGTTGGTCGGAGTCGAGGTGGCAGGGCGTGCCCGCTTCAACGGCGGGGGAGACGCCGAACGAGGCATCGATACCGTTCAAGACAAACCACTACATTTCTCTTATCACAAACTTCTGTGACGTTTCTCTTCTCATCACACAAGAATATCATATTATAGAGTGATTCATTAAAAAGCTACGGTAACGATATAATCCCAGCCTCTTCATGAGTCAAAGATCAGCCGAGGCCAACCTATAAACAAAAGATTTCAACATCACTGTAACCGAGTGCAGGCGCAAAAGAAACCGACCTTGTGAGGGGAACCAGTAGGGGAGACGTCATTCAGCCTTTGCGTGTCCAGGGCAAGCAGGCGCAAAAGAAACCGACCTTGTGAGGGGAACCAGTAGGGGAGACGTCATTCAGCCTTTGCGTGTCCAGGGCAAGACCAAAGTTAGCCTTGACACCCGGGCGCAAAACCTGAGTGTAGCCAAGAGCAATGACACCAGCATTGTTGATTTTAGCTTTGACGAAAGCAGAGTTGTCGAGGTAGCTTAAAAACATATAAGGACCTCACCAGATGGCCAATGGATGGATACTCACGCCTTGGTACCAACCTCGATGGCAACACCACCGTGGGTAGACTTGGAGTCATAGATGGCTTTGGCACCGGCCTCGACATCCTTGCTGACACGGTGGTAGTAGCTGGCAGATGGGTAGACTTGGAGTCATAGATGGCTTTGGCACCGGCCTCGACATCCTTGCTGACACGGTGGTAGTAGCTGGCAGAGAAGGTCTTGAGGTTGTTCAAGCCATGCAAGGTGATGGCGTAATCAGGAGCGTGAAAGCCGACAGCGGCAGCGTACTTGGTGATGTTGCCCTCAGTAACGTTGTAGGAAGCCTCACCACCGAGGAGGAAGCCGTCGCGACCAATGACGGTATCAGCGGTGAAAGTGGGGCCCTTACGAAATGAAATTAGCTTGACACATTTGGATTCGAACCGTTGAACCCACCTTGAAGAGATCGAGGGAGGCGCGGGAGTGGAAGCCAGATTGCTTGTAGGCAGCGTTGAGGACGGCAGTCGTGACGCTCTTTTCCGGGAGAGGGAAGTGAGAAGATCGACCTTGAGGCCCTGAGCAATAGTGTTCTCGAGCTCGACCTGGGAGCGGAGCATGTTGGCGGTGGTCCAAGTGTTGGTGACGGTGAGCCCGTGCTTGCGGTGTTCTCGAGCTCGACCTGGGAGCGGAGCATGTTGGCGGTGGTCCAAGTGTTGGTGACGGTGAGCCCGTGCTTGCGCTCGGACCACTTGGCCTCGATGTCACCCTGGATCTGGTCGGCACCGGAGGCACGGTTGCCGCCGACCTTGAAGGTGACATCGGAAGAGGTCTTGGTCTTGGCCTCGAGATTGAAGCCCTGGAACTGGAAGTCCTTACCAAGGAGGTCGTTGGAGGACTTGCCGAGGTCCTGCAGAAGGTCAGTGGAGAACGACGCCGACGACGACGACGACGACGAGGAGCATACCTTCCAGGAGGGGGGAACGGGCTGGGGCTGTCAGTGGAGAACGACGCCGACGACGACGACGACGACGAGGAGCATACCTTCCAGGAGGGGGGAACGGGCTGGGGCTGGGACATGGTGGTTCTGAAAAAAGCTCTCCCCGACGCTCGCCGGATATGTGGCGATACCGTGGGAATTTACTGATCTCTGGGGGAAGGTCTCACGTGACGACGAGGAACGACAGCCACGTGACATAGCCCAGAAAGGTAATTTATGGAGGAGATGAACACGTGACGCAGCCCTGAAGAGGCAATTACATGGAAAAGTCCAAAAAGCGGTTCTATTGTTGGCAGCCCTGACGCGTTGTTTCCACGTGGGACGTGTTGCTTGCGTGTGTTTGGCCACTGTTCAAGCTGCCTCGATCCAGTACTTAGGCGAGCGCCCACCGTCGTTCCTTGTTCTTGTCTTTCTTGTATTTCTAGTCCCATGGAGTCGCCCCTCGCCAACGACGTCTATTCTCTTTCCGACCAGGTTCTCTCTGACAGACTCCATTTTATTGAAGAGGTTCCGTCCTTCCGCTTTCACTAAGTCCACCGTATTTAATTTCACGTCCATCTCTAGATTGGCTTTGGCAACTGGGGCAGCGTTGGCTATGTAAGCCCAAATCTAGCGCGCGCAATGGCCAGGATGGTCGTCCAGACGTCCAGAAAATTGCTGTCAAACTTGGCTATGTAAGCCCAAATCTAGCGCGCGCAATGGCCAGGATGGTCGTCCAGACGTCCAGAAAATTGCTGTCAAACTCGTCCATCGTTCAAAGACACCAACCACCGCCGCACGCATCCGATCACTGTGAGTAATGTGCCGATGCCAGATAACCTTTCTGACACAGAGATACCAGGTGGAATGAGATGAAGATCGTCAGGACATTCAATCGACCCACATCCTTCTATCGTTCCCTTTCACTCCTTCATAATCACCCCATCTTACGCGTTGATCACCATGTAAGTGTCGACCCACATCCTTCTATCGTTCCCTTTCACTCCTTCATAATCACCCCATCTTACGCGTTGATCACCATGTAAGTGTCTTTTCCTGTTTGAAAGCCTCGCAAACACATGGCCGTGGCAAGTTCACGCGTGCATTGCCCATCGTGCTCGTGTTTGCCGAGTTCCTGGACGCAATCTCTGATGATATCATTTTCGATCAGGGCCTACCTCCCCACGCTTGTTCCCGTTGAAGTTGACGAGCTTAAAGCTCGAGAGTGGTTCCGCCTCCTTCTTTCCGGTGTCGAGTTCCTTCACAAACGTGGCGTCGTTCACAACGACATCAAGTACGTCGCCATCAATCTCACAGCGATAGCCTCTCTGAATGCCTGCTTCAGGCCTGCAAATATTCTTTTGTCTCACGAGAACATTCCGGTTCTCGTTGACTTTGGTTTCGCAGAGAAGTACGATCTCACGTCCGAAAACGCCTTCCATTCCAACCTTTCCTATGGAACACCCGAGGTACGCGATTACGACCTTGTCGACGCGTTTTTTCTCATTATTTCGCGTTTTGCCTTAGTATCTATCACCGGAACGCGCTCGTGGCCTTCCGCACGATACACGCAAGTCGGACGTCTGGTCCCTTGGCGTGACTTTCTTTGAAATTCTTATCGGACGCACTCCTTTCGACACGATACACGCAAGTCGGACGTCTGGTCCCTTGGCGTGACTTTCTTTGAAATTCTTATCGGACGCACTCCTTTCGAGAATCCTGAAGGCGAACAACTATCGACAAAGGAGGATTTGGAACATTATTGGTCCCGAACAGCGAGTCTCCTGCTACACCATGTCTGTCCATTCCTGACAAAAGTCTTTTTTAGCTTCGAGGAAAGTGGGTTGGTGACTGGCACATGTCAAAGAACATCGAGAGGATGTTACGTAGGATGATTGTGCCCAACGCTGACCTCCGCTGCACTGTGACTCAGGCAATGAACGATCAATATTGGGTCGACCACAAGGAAAAGGCGACTTCGTCGCACCGTGCGTACTTGGCAAACACATCTTTCCACAAGCTAATGTATCGTTAGGACGCTCTTCGAGCTATACATCCTCAATGGTCTTTGAAAAAGACGTTGTGAGACTCATGGAGCTAATGTATCGTTAGGACGCTCTTCGAGCTATACATCCTCAATGGTCTTTGAAAAAGACGTTGTGAGACTCATGGAAGCCGCTCGGTCATATCCTAATTCTCTGAGCCCACCTGGCGTCGACCTTGCTCGGCAACCATCAAAACATATTACCCAAGTTCCTCGCGTTCCACAGGTGCGGTCACAGCCCAAGGTACCCGCGACGAAACGTATGTTTTACCATTTCCCTCATACCCTAAAATCTAAAGTTTCTTTTCAGCGACTCCTCGCAAGCGCGTACTACCCACTGGTGAACTATCCCCAGTCAAAGCCTCCCCTCCAAAAGTTTCTTTTCAGCGACTCCTCGCAAGCGCGTACTACCCACTGGTGAACTATCCCCAGTCAAAGCCTCCCCTCCAATCTCCCCCTTCTCAAGGGCGGCCGGCAAAGAGAACATCCGCACCTTCAATGCTCTCGCAGCCTCTACACCCTCCCGACGTCCACTCAGCCCACTCGTCAATCGCGGGAACGCCTCCATCTTGCGTGCCACGCCCACAGGTATAAAGGACAATGAACGTGGGAAGAGTCGCGTGCTAGGTGATTCTACCTCTCGTCATCGGAATGCAGAGAATGCCGCTTTGCACACCCCAGCGAAAAGAAGGATCCTGTTAGGGATCGTGTGAGGGAGTGGGAACGTGAGAGGGAAAGGATGAGGGAGATGGCGAGGTTGGAGGAGATTGAGAGGGATAGGGATGAGCAATGGAGCGGGAGGAGGAGGAAAGGGCCATGAGTTGGCCAAGGAGGTGGCTGAGAAGAAAAGGACAAAGGGGGAGACAAGGGCGGTACCGCTTACGCCATCTTCTTCTGAAGTTCACCTGTTGAGTCTTTACTACGGGTAGATTTTTAGCCTTCGTTTCATCATGGCACTGATTTACATCACGGCTCTCTAGATTCCTCAAACGTCCGACCGTCGTCAGCTAATGGATCGAGTATAAACATCTCAAGCATAACATCCGCAAGTCGATTGGTAGATATTTCATATCACTTCATTTCTTGGGTCTGACTATTTATGCATGGCAGACAAAACTATGAATCTTTATAAATCGACTGCTTCGCACTGACAGGCAGATCCACACCTTTGCTAACATTGTCTTCGGTGGACAACGAGCATCGCTCAAGGTGTAAGAGCGACGACTGACAGGCAGATCCACACCTTTGCTAACATTGTCTTCGGTGGACAACGAGCATCGCTCAAGGTGTAAGAGCGACGAAACGAGCGCATCCTGGGAAGATGAAGTTCGATTCCAGAATGGTACTTGCTTTACTTGATTAATACTCGCGAGAGATCGAGTTGCTCACGTTTGTTCTTTAGCGCCTTCTGGATTATCTTCGGTGCGCCAGGCGGCCGAGGACGAACGCATCGCTGCTGATGCGCGGATGGATCGCCTGACCATCTGGATGCGCAACGTGGAGAGTACGTTGGTCACAAAGGTTTCTGCAATTCAAATTGACAAACAACGCTATCTGTAGAGGTTGTCGAAGATGCCCGCCAGACCTTTGCCTCGTCTTCGACCCACGAACTCAAAACTCTGCCCTCCCTTCCCGTTGCCCCTCTCTCCCACTCCCAGGGCCGCACCAATCGATCACAACAACCACCGCGCAATATTCTGCCCGCGAGCCAAATTTTTCCAAATGACGGAAGCTTCACCACTGCGAATGGCTCCTATGTCGCGACTACTGATACCTCCGTGGAACAAGATTCGGAGAACCACAGACAAATGCGGCTGTCGGAACACGATACCCCTGTACGAAAACGGCGTGCAACGGTGTCGGACTGTTTGCCAGAAAAGGTTACTCAGACACCTTCTGATCCTGATGCAGACCCTCCATCGCCTTCGAAGCGGAGAGAGAAGAGCAAGTCACATGGAAATTTCTTACAATTGCACATTGCTCCTATTTCAATGCTCGATGCGGAACTGAACAAAAGTAAGTTTTGCAATAACATAAAAGTAGTGACTGGCTGAAAATACCTTTACAGCCCCACTACCTGCACCTCCTCCGTCTGCGCACCGACTGTCAGATGTTCTGGATAGCAGACTATTTATCGCACCTCCCTTGAGCCCACTGCCCCCCTCAAGCCCACGCGAGGAAGACCAGGAAATTGATATGCGGAAAATGTCCCTTGTCAAGGGCTCCAAATCCTACAACGATCTTGACGCCTCGCCTCTGCACGTCGAGCCCTACCCTCCCCGCCCTGCAAGCATGCAGACTCCGCCTCCTGACAGTCCAACACAACGGCGCATCGAAGGTGTCTACGACCGTTTCCTCATGGCGACCTCTGGCGTCAAACGTCTAGGCAAGGGTTATCAATCCGATAATACTGGCGCCGTATCGATGACGACGTCGGGGATCCCTGTGTACCGCCGACAGGAGAAGAAATTGTTCCAGTCGACGCGAAAACCGATGCCGCCGGCGGTGTCGAGTGACAATATGTCGACTTTTGTTGATGAGCTGGGTGTTCTCAGCCATGGGCCTGTGTCGACTGATGCTCTTACTGGGCACACGATACTTAAGGACGACGGGAAGACGACCGTCGCTCTTGTCAGACGGGCTTTTAAAGCGATGGTGCCCAGTAAGACCTCACGAAGGTCGTCGCGCAACGCTTAATTGCTCCATATATATCGTTCACATCTCCTGCTTTGCAACTTTCGTTTTTTTTTCCTTATCCCTTGTTTATGTTGTATTTCTGTGTATATGAATCCTCGGTCATGACTGACGTTTTTGTTACAATTATAATCCACTCCTTTCCTTTGCATCTTCCTGGGTTTTAGTTGCTCCTCTTATCATTGTCAAACTATCATCATTCATGCTCACGACAAACATCTCCTTTTACATCTCTCTTTCATCATCTGCTCTATCTCTGTGGTATCGCGTTATTTTCTTTTTACGACTCTGTCACATTCTGCAGCTTGGTCTGCAGCAGACTCTTACGAGCACTCACGAGTAGTATCAATTTTCGTTTTTTTTTTTATATTTTTCTCGGATCCCCCTTACGTGCATGTCATTCCTTCATACACCATCTCATTCGATGCATGAATTTTACGAACAGTTATTTCAAGTATTGTATACATGTCTCTGTATGTGTTGAATGTTCCTACGGAAGCGAAAGAAGAGACTTCGAAAGAAGAGACTTGGAGAGTGGAGAGCAGCCGAAATTGGCAAACCCATGACCACAACACGGCCACCCATATGGCCAAACTTGGGCCGGACGCGACTCCAACTGAAAAGCGCGTCTCGGTCCCATCTCTCACCTCTGAATACCATTTAACGGGCCATTGTCCTCGTACTGGCTTGCTGTCTTTCCTTTAAATCCTTGAAACTGGAGTCATCTCCCGTACTTCCCGCGAAGAACGATCGACACCCTGTTTAAACATACCAACGGCGTCAAGGGCCTGCGTCTATGTCAGCGCTCAAATCTAGCGGCTCGAAGGCTCTAATGATTATGTTCGTGCATCTTAGATCTCGCTCTTGAGTAGTGATTCGTGATGACCGGTGTATTATAGCAATTGGGCGATTCGCTGGGCAAGGGTGCATTTGGGCAGGTGTATCGTGCGTCTTCGTGATGACCGGTGTATTATAGCAATTGGGCGATTCGCTGGGCAAGGGTGCATTTGGGCAGGTGTATCGTGCGTCGATGTGTGAAACCTTGCAGAGTCGAGATGCTGATTTGCATTATAATAGGTGCCTTGAACTGGGCTACCGGCGAAACTGTCGCTGTTAAGGAGATTCAGTTGAGCAATATCCCAAAGGCCGAGCTTGGCGAGATCATGGTGAGCGATCCGAACGGTGGCTGTCTTGCGATCTCATATTCTGCCAGTCCGAGATTGATCTACTCAAGAACCTGAATGTAAGTTCCGTGTCGTGGGCCCGCCCTGGAAGAGGCACTGACGTTTGGTACCAGCACTCGAATATCGTCAAATATAAGGGTTTTGTCAAGACGCGTGAATACCTTTATATCATACTTGAGTGCGGTATTCATGCATATGTCCTCTTGTTCAGTATCCTTACTTTGCCTCTTAGGTTCTGCGAGAATGGTTCACTGCACGCTATCCTCAAACGATTCGGTAAATTTCCAGAAAACCTCGTCGCGGTCTATATATCACAGGTGCTCGAGGGATTGGTATATCTCCACGATCAGGGTGTCATCCATCGAGACATCAAGGGTGCTAACATCCTCACGAACAAGGACGGAACCGTTAAGCTTGCTGATTTTGGTGTAGCAAGTAATACCACCACCGGCGTGAGAGATGATGCCGTCGTTGGCAGCCCATATTGGAGTACGTTGTTGCGCAAGTCTCTTTCAGACCTATCTAATGGTTCACACAGTGGCCCCCGAAGTAATCGAGCAGTCCGGAGCAACAACAGCCTCTGACATCTGGTGTGTTACCCCAACGGCTTTAATGTGTTGCATCTCTCACACTCGCGTAGGAGTGTCGGTTGTGTTGTTATTGAGCTTTTAGAAGGACACCCTCCATACCACACTCTCGACCCTATGCCTGCTCTCTTCAGAATTGTTCAAGATGATTGTCCACCGATACCCGAGGGAGCTTCTCCCATTGTCAAAGACTTTCTATACCACTGCTTCCAGAAGGATTGCAACCTCCGAATATCAGCAAAGAAACTTCTCAAACATCCATGGATGGTTTCAGCGAGGAGGCAAATGTCAGACGAGAAGAAAACTCCAGGCGATAGTGCGGAAAAGTCCTTAACCGGGCAAGACACTAAACGGCCTTTGAGTAACTATAACTATGATGAAGCGGTTCTCAAAGTACAGGAATGGAATGAAGCGCTTAAATGTACGTAGAGCCACTATAATTGATACCGCCCCTCTAACGCCTAGTAGCTCCTTCGCGACCTTCGAAGCATCCTAGCCGCGTAAATGCTCGACCTCAATCACCAACTCGTCAGCCTGCGGAATTTCCTCCTCCTCTGACCAGTTCGTCTGGTTTCAATCAATCTAATGCCCGGAAGTCAGTTTCTGCTCCAAATGTCAAATCTCTGGGTATGAATCTTGTTGATAAAATTCAACCTATCTCTTTCGTCTTGCAACCACCAGAAGAACAAACTGACAACTGGGACGATGACTTCGAAGAAGGGATATCTTTCACGAAACTACAAGGTGGGTCTTTGGTTCCTAAAGGTATGAAGACCATATGACCATGATGTAACTAGTGGCTGGTTCGGAGCGACCGACTTCAGAAGAGGAGAAACCCGAAGGAGAAGATAATGCTCAGACAATCCGACCCGGACGAAGTCCTGGGTCAAATGCTGTACCCCTTGCGCAAGCTCCGTCCTCGGATATAGCCCCCATCGTCGAAGACTACTCAGATCTGGCTTCAGAAGAAGACGAAGAGCGGCTCAAGGAAAAGGTGGCAGATTTTAAGGTCGGTACCACAGATTACTTCTTCTCAGTACTTGCAAGGTGGCTCAGCGTCTACAGATGAAAAATTCTCTACGCCGTGGCCTCTTCCATCCCGATGATATCAAAACCGTTGGATTGGCACCAAGTATACCAGGCCCCTTGTCTGCACCTCTTCCTACACTCAACCGAAAACCATCACGCCCTGCCTTGAACCCGGTCACTGCCCCGGCAGGGCCGTCCTTTGGTCCAAATTCAGCTGTAGTGCAGGGTTCCCATTCTCGATCCGTGTCTTCGACACCTGGCAGTGGTGGGTCTTTCGGACGTGCTGGGGCCCGGCGAGCGCAGGAACAGGCTTTCGGAAAGTACGCCGAGGATGACGACGAGAACTATGAAGATGTGTTCGGAAAGCTAAATGGTTCCTGTGTGTATACTTCTCGATTCATCTGTGGATGCAACGAAGGTTCTTAATCTCAGTGTCCCAGTAATAGGACAGCCAATGCAAACATTGCAGCTGAATACTCGGCTGTCTAACAAATCCTGGGTAAGAGTTCTCCTCATAATATAAGGGCAAGCTCATCAATAAAACATAGTTGGGGGACAACTCGGACGATGAGGATCCTTTTGCAGAGGTTTGCGCTTTCAAAACTGGCGATGGCTTCGACTCATGCGTTCCTCCAGATTGACGAAGGCTTTTCTGAAGATGACCTGGAGGCGAATCTTCAGCGAGACAAATATGCCAGGCTCTGTAATACGGTGAACCAGCTCATCGATGAGCTTAGCGCATCAGCCCCTGATTTCCAACTCCGTGAGGCGTGTGACCAACTTGTAAGGACCCATTCTCTCTCTATCAAACCAAAATTCTGGATTTTAACTTGTACAAAGCTCAACATCTTCGAAGAAACACCAGAAATACAAGTCCAATTCGTCTCGTCACATGGCATGCTCGCTATTCTGGAGGTTTTGGAAGCTAAATGTTCCAGGGATGTTATTATGAAGCTTTTGCAAATTATCAACCAGGCAAGGTAGAATTTTTTAAATCAGTACTGTTGCTGACGGCATTTTACTTCAGCTTGTTGAAGATCTGGGCTTCCTTGAAAGTTTCTGTTTGATTGGGTATGTTTTGAATTCAGCTAACTACTAGGCGTTGACGTTTTTGAATAGCGGCATCCCTGTCATGATGGGTAAGTTTATATTGTGTGCTTGTGCTGTCTTATCTGACCAAGCTTCAGAATTCACGTCAAAGAAGTACCCTTCAGAATGTCGTTTACGGGCTTCGGAATTCGTTCGTCTGCTCTGCCATACCTCCGCGCTCACTTTGCAGATGTTTATATCGTAAGTTTCTGTCGAGTCGAGTGACCACAATCATGCTCAAACATGTATAGCTGCCGTGGCCTCAAAGTTCTGGTCGATCTTCTAGACGAAGATTATACAGAACAAGCGGAGCTGATTGTTCACGCCTTGAATGGCATTGGCAACGTCTTTGAACTGCAGAGCCCAACGACTAAGAATGACTTTTGTAGAATGTTCATTCGCGAAGGACTTTTGGACCCCCTTTCTGCGGCCCTCTTGAACGTTATGAGCAATCGCGGGCCAGTAGCAACCGACATGAAGCTAAAGATCATACAGATACTACTGGTCTTTTCGCAGGTTTCTCAATCCGACATTCACGTTCGTAATGCTTTAGGAACAAGGAAAGTCATAAGACGTGAGTCCTTGCTTACACTTAGGGGAATAGAACTCAAGTTTCATTCCAGGCCTACTCAGATCGTGCGAACTCCTCGAGCCTGAGTGTCTTGTGCTGATGCTGAAAGCCGTAAAGCACCTCTCAATGAATGCAAACCTTTTGGATGTCCTGCAGAATGCAAATGCGATTGAAATCTTGATTCGCATCCTTGACGAGCAATCCTCTGGACCTCATAGCACAGTAAGTCTTCCCTCGTTATCTTCATATCCTATTGATTATGTACAAAGGAAATGTCCAATCACATCTTCCAAACGTGTTACAACCTTTGCCGGTTGAATAAATCTCGACAGGAAGAAGCCGCACAGGCGGGAATACTGCCATGCCTCAAGCGTGTGATTGAGACAAGCTCGCCTCTCAAGCAGTTCGCCCTTCCTATCCTTTGTGACCTGGCAAGCGCTGGTAAAAGTTGTAGAACCTTCCTGTGGCAGCATGATGGCTTAAAGATGTACTTGCAACTTCTTGATGACCCTTACTTTCAAGTCAGCGCTCTGGAAGCTATCCTCTCCTGGTGAGTCCGTCTTTCTTAGTGTTGATACATCTATCTCATGCTACACTATTTGTCACTAGGCTTCAAGATGAAATGGCCCGAGTCGAGGATCAGCTCATGACACCTGAGGCTGCGGATGCTTTACTCAGATGCTTTGTTTCAGCCAAGGCCAACTCTTTTGAAAACCTTCTTGACCCATTCCTCAAGATTATACGCTTGTCGACACCTATAACCATTAACATTGCAAAGTCCTCTGCCTTTTTCCGACGCATCATCGATCGTCTTGGTCACAACAGCAAGGCTGTCGTGCGCCTCAATTTACTTCGAGTTTTGCGTACAGTGTGCGAGGTGCATCCGAATCGCGCAATGCTTGTGCAGAAATACGGCTTATTGGGAGTTGTCGAACAGCTTAGCCGGGGAGGGGGAGATGGTGCAGTGCTTGTCAGAGAACTAGCCAGAGAAATTGTGCCTACATTGAAGCCCGGGTTAAAGCCTGCTGTAGGAAAGGTCAAGACTAATGGCCCAGACAATCCGGGGCGAAACGGTGGATTAGCGCCGAAGCGAATGCGAAGAACAGCCTCTGAAACATCTGCTACACAAATGCGCAGCTCGATTTATGGAATCGAACCCAGATTACGCTCTGGGACTGGCGGCAATGGTGGAAATGGAGATGCCTCCACATCCCGCCTTGGTCCGAACGTTTCTCGGTTTTCTAGACAAAAACTGGGAGATATATCTTGGCAGGCGGCGGATGGCAAAGGAGGACGGCGATGATTACATTTCTGCTTTTGATCTTTTGGAGCCCTTTTTCGATCGTTTTTCTAGGAGCAGCATTACATTTGAACACACTCATTATCATTAGCACACACTGTAACACCTTAATGCATTTTTATTTATCGGTCCGCTTGCATCCAGGTAAATTACATCAATTGTGAGAACATTCGTGACGTAATTGTCAGGCTCTTTGAAATAGCTGATGATCTAGGGGCGGACGAAGAAAGACATGAATATATCTTGGATGACATAAATATTGCATAAATGACGGATATGCTAAACAGGCATGTGGGGAGCTTTGGAAATTAAAGAGACGGACAGTGAGAGGCACGGCTAAAAAGAAACAAGCAGCATGGATTATGAACTACATCACCAGGACGAAGAAGTAATTGAAGCTGGAGAGAATGATTTATATTCGTGTTCCTAATAGGAAGGGCGTGGTGCTGCAAATGAAACGAAGTTTTCGGGAGGCACGGAGAAAAATATGCGGATGCTGAATCACGGCAAGTAACTTGTTCGTCTACTGTTTCAGGGGAGCCAGGATTGCCCGGCTTACCCTAGGTAGCGTATCACGGCCTCCAGTTACTCACCACGACATAAAGTAATTTATGGAAACTTTGATAGAATAGATTGCAAGGGGTTTTTGACAGTCTCATCAAATGCTAGCCTGAGTGGCGTGAATGCGCAAAAACTTACTCAAAAGTTTCTGCTTGCAAGAGATCCATTGTCTGCAGTTTCTTTAATTGCATCTTGCTGCCAGTAGAAACCTTGACTAGATAATCTCCAGCTGCGATCAAGTCTTGGTTGCTTATTTTTGCCCTGCCCTGTCACAAACAACAAGAATGACATAATGGATTCTCGGGAGATTCCGAGTCGTCAAACATGCTCCGTGGATCTGTGTTTGAGGACGTACAATGTAATGCTCATTAACTTGACTTCCATACTTGATTTTCATGTTACCCGTCTGTGGTCAGTATACCTGGATACCCTTTTACATCGGTTTATGACAATATACGCATCCAAGGTATTAATCCTTTAGACCTTGAATGCCTCATCCGGGCCGGCATCATGTGATGAGCGCGCGTGCCCTTCAGAATTGCTTCAAACACCTCAAAATCCTGAAAACGCACCCTATGGAGTCTCTAGATCCGATTACCCTTCCTGTGGTTACAATTGATCCTACATATCCTAATGTTATACAGGATGTCTTCTCAGGAATCGTCCCCACAGAAAAGTTCTGGGTATCTTGCTACAAAGCCTCACATCCGTCGGTACATGCCAAGATCAAGGCCGAGCTTCATGCAAAAAATAGGGATCTAGTAGTCACATCTGTAGATGAAGGTGATCTTAAGCTCGATCGAGCGGACGACGGGGTAAGCAACTAAGTGAAATTGGTGCTTTTCCCAAGACATCCTGACGCGTTTGCATCGAGACAGAAATTCATCGTCTCATGTGAAAGTCTGGGAATACAGAACACACCAGTGCTTTCACCGATACAAGAATACTCTGATATCGAACGTTCGAATCCTCAGCGAGTAAGTCGTGCTTCGGGATCGTTCAAGGGAAAACTGATAAGATCCCGATCATACAGCCCCAGAGAATAACAGCATTTGATGTGTCCCCTGATGCTTCGCGCTTCGCCACTGGTTTCCTCGATGGATCCGTTTTTCTATATCCCACTTCTTCTGCCTCTTCTTTTTCTAGATCCGACCCTGCCCAGAGAATTACACCTACAATCTCCGAGCGCGCCATTTCTCGCCCACACTTAAGCACTGTAACACATTTACAGTTTTTCCCGTCCTCACGCGTCCTCCTATCTTCAGGCGCTGATTTTTCCCTCGTTATCCTACCTGCTGACCTTCCTGAACCGTCTTCTAATGTAACGACAAGCACACGCCTAACACCCGTTCGTACTCTTCGTGCTCATACTCGACCTATTACTTCAACCGCCATGATTGGCCCTGGCCGCAACATCATCTCGACCTCACTTGATGGTTCACTGAAGCTATGGGACATACCGTCAACCACTGTTCTTGCTTCCATCTCGTCGCAATTTACTCAGCCCATTCTGTCCGCTACTCTTGCTTCCGTCTCATCTAATCCACAGTCTTTGATCGAAGGAACGACTGTCTACTGCGGACTTGAAGATGGTTCGATTCAGTTGTTCGACTTGCGAGCACAAAGCAGTGTCGTACAGACTTCAGCAGCACGACGTCACGGCGGTGCAGCTGCTTTAGCTCACCACATCTCTCATAACTTCCTTGCAGTGGGGTCCAGTAAGGGGCTCGTCAGCATCTTCGACACGCGATCAATGGGTACTACCGTCACGAGCTTCAGACGGGGAGAAGGTGGCGCTGGAGTCGAAGACTTGGCATTCCTTGCAGGGAGTGAGGCGAAGCTAGTGGTGGCGACTTCAGACGGGCTACCGTATGTAGCTGACGTGCTACCTGATGGCCCAGGTGTGGCGAGTGAGCTTGTGGGTGGTGACTGTGATCCTGTACGATCAGTGCGGGTACGAGAAACTGCGACAGGTGTGCAAGACATATGGAGCGCTGGGGATGATGCAGTGGTGCGGTTGTGGCGCTTGTAGGGTTCCGTGCTTCCATGCTCTATCATATGGAAATATCTTGATACAACAAGATGTGTATTTTCTTGATTGACCTTAGACTTCTCTTATTGTCAAGTTAAAGTCCCTGTTCAATGCGTAGCACGCCACATACAACATAGCACTGGCTTATTTACTACCGCCTGATTTTGCGATTGGGGCGTGGCCCTTGAACACGACGCCCAGGAATCACTGGAAGGGGACGAGATCGCATTATTGGCCGAGTATTAACTGCAGGAGTCTGTCCCGGAATTTTAGGAAGGGGACGCAGTTTCCTGACCGGTTGGTCATTGTCGGCAGGAGCTGGAATAGGAGGGAGTGGCCGGGTGGGGGCTGTAACTCCCGACGCCCTTCGATAATATCGATGCTCTTTCGCCTTGTCTTTGAAATGATTATGACCCCCTTCGCCGGGAAAGGCTGCGGGTCTATTGGCCCCTGTATCAGAATGCCGTGCATTCCAACGTATTCCAGAACTCTGTGTATCCTGCTCGCTGGTCATACGAATGAGGCTCTTAGCTGGTTGGGATCTGACGCCGTCCATCTCAGCACAGTTAATATCACTATCTACAGGTTTCTTCTTATAGAACGTGGAGTCGCAACTTAGGGGAGATGAGCGGTGTCAGGCATCATATTAGACAGGGAAAAATGATCGCAGTCTACTATTCATTATTGACACGACCAGCGTGATGTGCGGCATTATCTGAAGTGGGAAGGGAGAAGGAATACAGCGGAGCAAGAGAGAAGGGATATAAGTATCAAAGCAACAAAGCGCATCTCGGTAGTGGGACTTTTTTCTGGTGGCACATCCTGAAGAGGGGAAAGACCAACGTTCTGAGGGACACGAGCAATCATTCTACCTTTCATCTGCCTTTCTTAAGCACAATTTGTTTGCATCATACGTATGATTCACGTCGATTGGTATTTAGCTCAAAGCATATAGTATGTATAGCATCAGTTACAGATCCAAGTTCACGTCGTTACAGAAGTCCAACGTCGTGATCGGCTCCAAGTTAAATGACGAAGATTCCAAGAGAGCAGCACTGCCGCAGTGTCAGCCCAGAGTTACAACAGCGAGTACGGCTCTTAACGGAGATCAGGGGCTGTACTTCACAGTTGCCTTTGTAACATCGGTGTCTGTCGCCGTCATCAGGTGTCGAAGCCATGAAGAGTAAGTGTAAAGAGTAAGACGGAAGTGAATGGACTTTTACAAGTACTAGTAGTACCGGCGAATCGAGTTAGCGTCTGCGTCCAGATTAAAGATATCCAAGTATTTTTTCCAGAGTCGCGTTTTTTTCTACGATCTTCAGAGTACACGAAGACAATAGTGCCATACTCCAGATTGCCGCCTAGGCCGACTCCTCAATGAGCTGTTGGCATCGACGACTTGGCAGAAGCCAGATGGTTGAGAGAAGCCTGCAGATCAAGACTCTTATTTCCCCAAGTTACATACGTGAAAAATAGACTTGTCCGGTTATTTGCACTGCATGTTCAGGTTTATTTCCAACCATCATGATGGATGTAGTTCCGCTTCCACAACGCAAAAAGCCTAATTTCTTACGAGCCACCAAGGAACAGCTGGATATTCTCATGGCTGGATTTGCAGTGTCTAATATCTCTTCTAAACCCCATCTTACAGCACTCAGCGAAGCTACCAGCCTGTATGTATGTATCTCATGATATGACTCATACTTACTTGTAGGTCAAGCCCAATCAAGTGGATTGCTTCATGGTTTACACGGCAGCGTAAGAAGGTATCCAATGCATCTGGGCCCGTTGATATTCAGGACAACGCAATGACCGAGAAGGTCAAAGACCCAGCGACAGTGGCCGCGATGTCTACTCAGGAAATCGCTACTTTCAAGACTGAATACAACGAATCTCCTCCCTTGGAAAGTCTCGCACTACCAGTTGACTCGGAACCCGAACAAAAACCCGAACCCTCGCAAAAATCAATCAAGAAGACGCGGAAACCGACAAAGAAACGAAAAAGCAGGCCAGCTCCATATCCTCGTCCTCCTTCAAGCCCACTTAAGCCTCCGTTCGTATCTGCACCTCTGCCTTCCCGATCTGCACCATCGTCCTCTCAGTATCATTCTCTAGAAGCTCAACCTCAACCAGCTGACCGCGCTTCCCCGAGCTCGACTTTCATATTGCGTGAAATGGTCCCTGTGGCCTACAAGCCAAAAACTCTCAACGATGACTCTATTTCTCCCTCTGCAACTGCCGTCGACCCTTCGCTTTCTGATGTTTCTCAAGTATTTAGCTCGAATCCGACCTTGGCCACGGTATCGAATGAAATCGCACCCCTTCGTCCTAACTCTAGTCTCTGTCATAACGCGACCTCTTCAAATACCGACTTCAGTACCGAAGCGCTCTATGCTGATACTGGTGCCTTTTATCTTGGTTCCGTGTATCCTTGGCAGGATTCAGTCCTTAGTGAAAATCTTCAAAGAGGGAACAACAAAGACAGTGAAACAACAATACAGAAACCTCAGGAAGCCCTCAATCTGTCCAATACCCTTAAACCAAGTGCTTCGGCTTCTGCTCAAAGAAAGTCCATGCCCGGTATCGGTCGCCCTCTTCGACCACTGTTGCCTCTGAACTCGCCACCTTGGAATACGATTCCGGCTTCTCTTCAATACCTGGATAATCCTCAATCCCTTTTAGGAACACTGCAGATGCAAGGCGATAGGAACACTAAAGAGAATCTGCCAAATAATCCTCAACGTGCGCCTCTTACATCGTCCAAGCTCCGTTCTTCTGGTCAACGAACTCTGCCGCCTTTGTTTACCACTGCAGATCTGACTATCACAAGAGCCCGACGACCAGTTCAAGCCACAACTACTGGTGCTAGTCCAACTTGCACTCGAACTTCTCAGGAACACAGTCTTGCTGCTGAATCAACAAGCTTGCCGCTTGTCGCCCAAGATGAGAATGAAATTCATTTTAATGATCAGCCTGGTTTTCTCTTTGATTCTACTACAGCACCTCTGAAGTACCTTGATGTTATAATGCCATTCCCCGATGAAAGCGTCCCTATGGACGAAATGATGAGCCGCTTGCTCGACCCGCAACTCGTGGAAGAAGATCCATTCCAGGCGGCCATGGGACTTGTATTCGCTTCACAGCTTGGACTGGATTGGGATTTTACATGACGAGGAAAGTCTTCATGTCACTGGTCTGTTTGCTGTGTTTTCAGTGGTGCCAAGTTGTCAAGTCCATAGTCTTTCGCTAATACATCGCTTTTGTATGTTGTTATAAACAAAATTACTTGAAAGGAGCGCCGACTGTGTAGGCGACCAGCGCATCGTGGACTTTGGCAATGTTGAGGCTCACGATATCCAGAGAGCAGAACCGTTGAATGGACAGTTCACGTCATCGGATGCCGGTCTGACCCGGTGTTTGAAAGTTCGAGAACTTGAAAGCCGACGCTCGTCCCGTCATCCATGTCGTTCGTCGCCGCTACTCGTCAATCTATCTCGTCGACAGCCCGTGCGTCGCTGCGGACAGCGTCGTCGACGTTCCGTGCCGGCGCACGTCGCATGAACTCATCACATGCTACCTCACCCAAATCGGACAAACCCTGGATTGTGTGTTACATTCGTTATTGATCATTTCCACCGAGTCTTATGGCGACATTTAGATCGTGTCTTCATTAATCTTTGGCCCTGCTGTAAGTAATACGCAACGTCTATGCAAATCTACTCAAGGTCTCAAAACTTTCTAAACAGTTTCTCTACCTCGTTTCTCCTTCTGCCCGCAAAAATACAGGTCATGTCCACAATGACGCGCACGACTTCCCTGGTCACAAAAAACACGCGGTTGCTAAGCAAGCTACGCCCGAACTGGAGCCCGAGCCCGAGCCCAAGTCTGAACCCGAACCCGAACCCGAAACCCCAGCAGCAGAGCCTGAGCCAGTCCTGATGAAGGATGACGAAGGGACCGAGGCAAATATTGCGGATTCCCTCGTCGCATCGGTGAGCCTACTTCAGTCAATGGAAAGTCTTGGCTAACTCCGTCAACAAGACTGATGACGTGCCCAAAGCTGATCCCGTCAGCCAGGAAACTACCTCTGAGGCTGCCCCTGAGGCTTCTGAGGCCCCCGCAGCACCAAAGGAACCTGAAGTCAAGAAGGACACAAGCGGAACATTCCAAGAAAGCGGGTCTGAGGGCCCCACTGACCTTGGTGAAGCTAGGAAGGCCGCTAGGGTAAGTGACATCTCCATGAACCAGTCTTCCGGGCGTAGTGATGCGATTTATCTTGATATAGGCGGGAATCGAGCCTAAGAAAGCTGAAAGCGAATCTTCTTGAAGAGCTTCTTGTCTCGTATACAGAAATGATAATTGAATCGTACATGTTGGATGTTATCTTCTGCCATTTCGCCTGTGTGTTTTCACTGGGTTACAATATTACACCTACGTGCCCGGTACGTTGCATGGATCTACACTCCAAATGTCAGGACAGCCGGTAGTCAATCAGATGAGTAAGAACATCGTAATACGGACACATCCAGCACCTGCATTACCAAAGGGACTATCTTTTCTCACCAGTTGATTAGATATGGATAACAGGTGCGCAGTATCAAACGCTGAAACTTGACTCTCACGGGGAGTGTCCCACGTTTTGTACACCGAGTATTCGTGTGAGCTTGCCAGCGAACCTATACTCCTTCCATCCTTGTGGCAACCATCACTTCGGGCTGCTTGACTCTGAGACGATCGTCATATTCCTTCTTTGAGACTGTACAAGATGGATCCACCAGCTTCGTTGCCTCCTGCAATTCAGGCAAGTCCCAAACATTACCGCCATGTTTCATTGGTTGGATATCTTACGACGTCGTAGAGTCTGATTGACTTATCAATGTCACATCCGATTAAATATCTGACTGTTCTCATGGAACGAATACAATCAGACAATCCGCTATCGCTGCATCCTCGTATCATAGACCTTTTATTGCGACAACTTGAGTCTCCACTACCTCCCTGTTATCCACTAACCTACGAAAGCAAATTTATATACTCCTGCTTGTATCAAGGTCGTATTAATATGGCGCTGTCGGGATTACAAGGTCTTTTTGTCGCGGTGACCACTGACCTGGAGTTCGCCAAGACGCTTCTGCCATCGTGGTCTATGATTTGGCAGTGGATTAATTTCATGTATCATTTTGTCCCCTGCCCGGGCAGAGACGACTGTAAAGAACCGACGCAGGACGAGCGTACCGGGTTATACCTCTTGGAACGATTACTCGTTGCGTTTTTCCACCCATCCTACCCGATTTCTTACGAGGTCCTATCGACAAGTGGGATTCTCCGGATAATAGCTGAAATGTACATCCGTCAAGGTGTTTGCCCGCCTGATGCTGATATTCTTCCCCAAAATCACCTTGCCAGTCTAGGTCACGCGCTCCAGACACTTCTAGAGTCCCCGATTTCGAACAAACAGGAATTAGTGGATTTCCTTGGGTCTAATAATTCCGAGTTTGCGAAACGGATGATTTATCCTGTTCACCAGGCAGCTTACGGAGGAGCGTCATATGTGGAATGTTATCCTTATGTCGCGGATGCCTCTTCTTCCCTTTTAACCCACATGACCTGTGTCTATGAATCACTTCCAACCAAAAGGATTGTGTGTGATGTCTGCCATGCACTTTCTTACTTTATTTCACTATTCATTTCCGATTCTGAGGCTAAAAGACGATTTCTCGCAATTGATTGCATCGCATCTTCCCTTAAACTCCTGGCGACATACCGTTTAGTTGCTCAAGACCATGTTTGGATTGTCAAACTGCTTCGCTATGACTTTGTTCTCTCTCTACTCAAAGGTGCACAACATTGGGACGCAAACGATGTCGGAAAATACTGCGAGCTCTTGTTGAGAGAAATTGCGGTATATTCTGTCTTTCCTGTGGTATTAAAGCCTGCTGGCAAGGTATTGGAATCCAAAGATGTTCTGATACTGGAAAGAGAAATTCCAAGAAACTGTCACTTTTTCTTGGTATGGACAAACTGGAGGCAGTTCATGAGAAATCTTCAAGAGCGTAAAAAGGAGTTTATTCTTCTAGGAAAATATCGGAGGACATGTGGCTATCGACAGGTATTTCTTGCCATCTGTTATGTTCAGTCACAATGTTGACAGCGGGTTCAGTGTGGCATAGCGGAACAAACAGTAATGTACAAATCCTGTGGTAAGTGTAAGGGCATACGATACTGCTCTAAATCATGCCAGAGAAAAGATTGGGCAGTTCACCGAACAATGTGTGGCACAGATGAAACCAGTAAGGCCAGTATTATGCTGAACCCCTTTCACTCATTCCATGTGAAGGATGTACCCCCTTGTTATCACAACGTACACTTGGCTTTATAAATTTCCTCGCTGAAAAGGAAATGAGAGCTCATAAATCTGAAATCATTCGGCGTCGGAATGAAATCATCTCACAGCTCACAGTGGAAGAGCCACTTGCACTGTGTATCAACCTTGAGGAAATGGGGTTGCCAACGGTTCACCTGTTCTCCGCATTGGGCCACCCACCAAGATTCTCATCACTTCCTCCTATCCAACCACTTCTTTTGCCATATATCATTATTCGCTACGGAAAAGCACAGCGGCAGTGTCCTGGCGATGCTAGTCTAGCTGGGGAATTGTTTGGATGGTGTGATACTTGAGTTGGTGGTTACCCACTCAAAGGTAAGTATCTGCAAACAAAAGTTACTGAAATTCGTCCTTCGAGACAGATCGAATCACTTGAAGTTGTATTCCTTGACAAAACTTATGACCACCCTTTCCAAAACCCCTGAAATCTCAATCAATTAGCAGCAAGGAATGTCAATGCCGGCTGACATTTGTTTTGGCAAGATTTGTACTGATTGATGGGAGACTGGCAATATTTCTCATATGATGCACACAAGCATAGAAGAGAAGGCGCTGACTTGGGCTTACTCAATGATTGTAGATGTAATATTAACATTATGGTATTGATTGTAAGGTATATTCGTTGAGAAAGAAACAAAAAATCACTGTCCCGGAGAGACTTGAACTCTCGATCTTCCGATTTGAGAGTATAACAGTCGGACGCCGTAACCAACTAAGCCACGGGACAATTACTCAAGGCTGCTAAACGGTGCATCATAAACCGTTAGCCCTGCAGTAAATGTATCACCATCGCTTGCACTGTTTTTTTTTTTTTTTTTGGAGGAACGTTACCCTATTACGAGTAGCTCTGTGACCCACGCCATAGTCGTGTCCCCCAGAGCCCGTTAGCGGGACGGTGGGAATTGAAACCCCCCTCATAGCTTATTTAAGCTAAGCCCATTGTGGTCCGGGAGGGAATGCATTTACGCACACTGTTTTTAACAGTAGTGTGGGACTCGATCACTTTTTGGACAATACCCACTAAAACCCCCCAGTCACTTGCACTGTTGTTCATTTTTTTAACCGTTTCCTTGATTTATTGCAAAACGGCTTTATGGCCAAACAAACTATGATCGAAGACAGTAAGTCGAAAAAGTAAACTATGGGAAGTTCCTGCTGGAGCATCTGCATCACTTGCCAATATTTCCTACCACACCAGCCGAAATATCAGAAATGAAGTAATTTTAAGGACAAAAAGATGAACGTACTAAATGACGAAGTCATTAATTATCTATGGGTAAAGTATGTTGTGTTGACGAGACACCTATTGGGGAGTGAGGGATGACAATAGGTATGCGTTGAAGAAGAGTGACATACCAAGTTTTTGTAAAAAACTGCGGATCAAGACGCTTCTCTGCAAAGAGACAGATGAATCAATCGATGCATGGTGAGAGAGCGACCTAGTGCTCACCTGTGCAGTTGCAAGGATGCACGGAAAAACTTTATCCCCTCGACCCTACTGTTCTCGGCGAGCATCTGCCAAACTTTGGCGCTATGCCGAGAACGGTCTCAAGTCCAGATGCTTGTCACGCAGAAAATACTCCTTACCCCACAGAACCCCGCATTTACGTTGAACACTTCCGCACAATTTGGCAGCTTGAAATTCTGAAAATAGTTGGGAGCGGAAAATGTCTGTCTAAATATATGTCTATTAATATTTCATTTGATAGATTCTTTCATCAGCTGCGGCAAGCTCCTTGTCAAACAATACTTTCACTTCGCTTTGGACGCAAGTGAGCACACCTTCGCAGCAACGACGAAGTGTACCTGGATCGATACCACGTAGAGGCATACTGTTATCGTCACAAGGAATGATCCAGTCCGAGCGTGGTACGCAATTGCTCGAAATGATTTTCCACATCGTCTCATAAGCAAATTGGCCATAGGTGCAAGTGGTTTCCCAATTCGTACCAAGAGCGGAATTGAACTCCTTCCTCCAACATGTACATGCCAGACAACTGGTCTTGTTGCTCTCAATGAGCAGTTCTGATTCATCCTGCAAAAGTCCCAGACCAACATCCTCAGATACGTAGAGAATCAAACCAACTTCTGCATGGACGTGTGGAGTGATTGTGACGGATCGCATCATCTCAGAAACCCACATTATCTCGTCTCTGAGTTCTTCGGGACTAGCAGCGAATTCCTCCGAAATCACGGTCGAGTATCGACTCATAATTGTTCCCATCTTCAGTGTACGAGCTGTACCACCCAGTCCGATAGCGGGGACCCATGTGATGTCGATATATTTACCGCGCTTCTTCCAGAATTTAATGAGGACTCCGACACGGAGATATTGGGCCATTTTGTCAAGGTGTCGTTGCAGACGACAAGCAGTTCCGTCATAAAACCTAGAAGAAAAGGCAATATCGTACGCATCTAGCACTCTTCGGCAGATTACAACAAGCTCCTTAAAAGTGCTTATCGCGTTTTCGGAATCATCGAAAGTGAATGGAGGTTGGGAGGTTAAAATGATGCTCTTCAGTCGATTGACAGGGTCTTCTGTATCATCGGATTTGTTGAATATTCTGCGTTCCATATTCAGGGATGTTTTCAGGGAGTCGCGAAGATGACGAATCCGCTTATTGACGCTAGCCTGGCTATACGTGGCAAGAAAAGGGATCATACTCTCGAAGCCCTGAGCCTGTCTCAAGTCGTCAAAAAATGCTTTCGCGATGATGGCATCGTTTTGACTGTAAGAGGGTGGACTCTTTGCTATGTAGAGTTTGGCTTCTTTCTCCCACCAGAATGTGGCGAGAGTGGGATTTGATTCACCAGTGGCTAAAAACAGAGCCACTATATCGAGCAGGCGTGCCTTAAGAGGGGAATTCGTGCGTTGGTAATGCCTCGGGGGTATTCTCCTCTCCAAGAAGTGCAGATCCTCCTCAAGATGAGACTGAATTTGCGTGATGGGCTCTAACGTAGAGGACATTGGGCATGAGTTTGGCGAGAGACAGTCTTTATGACATTTCAACTCCGAATGAGAATTTATTCCCAGCATTTAGCGCCCTTCCAAAAGGCAGGCACTGCATGCAGGAGGCGTATGTTGATGTGTGACTTCAGTGTGACCTTAAGCTCGTGAATTGGGATTAAGTAGGGAAGGAGGGACAAAGCGGGCTGGCCTTGTTCGTCACGAGAGCGCGAGAGAGGGACAGGGTGTGGTCTTTGGTTGAGGTGGCTGTGCATTCGTATCAATTTTATTTTTCCACCACAACTACCACCTGCTATCCCGGTTTTTCCACCGCCCTCCCGTAATCGCTCTGTTTGCGTTTTAATTTTCTTATCTTTTCATTTCGTACTCGTATGTATTACAAATAATGATGATGACTATATACAATAATAATAATAAAATCATTATGTAATTGTTCATGGGGACGGGCACTTACGTAATGGTTTGAAAACAAGAATGGTCAAAGGAATACCATGATGCACTATGGGGGAGTCGAACCCGCCGCTTGTGCACAATATAGAGAAATATCAATTTATAAATATTCCACTGAACTACAGCAAGGGCTTACTATAAAGATATGATGTACAGAGAGATTGGTCAAAAGACAACATCACACGTCATTAGGTCAGAATATCGAATTTTGAACTTTCAGCTTTATACGCGTGATCTAACCATTATATATAAGAGTGAGAGAATAAGAGAATTACCATACCAGGAGTGTGCGTAAAGCATTTCCTCAGGGTGGACGCCTAAAAACAGACGGACTGTCTGTAAACTAGCGGGCTATGAGCTATGAGAACTAACCCCAAAGGGCAAAGTTTGTTAGTTGCAAATAGCTACCAAACAAGGTAATGCTCCTCCAAAAAAAAAAAAAAAAAGAGAATAAGAGAATTAAAAAAATAAAAAAATATATAAATATATAAAATTAATAATCTTTTACAAGGTCGAGAAAAAAGAGAATAAGAGAATTAAAAAAATAAAAAAATATATAAATATATAAAATTAATAATCTTTTACAAGGTCGAGTTCCCCTAGATTTACCCCAGATCATGTGATGTTTTAAAAGTTTCTATAAGGTTCCTTATTAGTGCTTGTATTGTCTCATTTACTTTTTTCAATCATTAGTAAATATTCACGACTTCAAACTTGTCTTTGTTACCATTGTCTGCTACCGCTATTCAGACTATTTTGTCATATTGGTATGTTTTTCTTACTACTAGTGCTTTAATCCTTCATAATGTAATCATTTCCTGCCGCAGCGCTGTCTGCGAGCCTGTTATAGGTGTTGTCTTTATTCATTTCATGTCTGCCTATTGTAATCTCTGTCTGCTGTAGTGCTTGTTTTCTGTTGCAGTACAATTTTGTGCTGCCTGTTCACTGCTGTTCCTTGCTTGCTGCTTGTTTGACTACTATTTCACGCCGTGTGTTTCTTGCATTGCACTGTTGGCTATTCTGTAATCGCTTGTCCACCACTAGTGCACGTCATCTGCTCATTTCTGTTCCAACAACGTTGTGTGTTTGCTACTTTTCTGTTCCACTTGTCCGTTGTGATTTCACCTGTCTGTGCTGTTTTCTATCGTTATTTTTTGTGTCATTTATATTTTTTATAGTATTGCTTTTCAAGTTTTACCTATGTGCGTTTTGTCTACTGTTTTTTTTCTTTAATTTTGCTTTCTTTTACTGATGCTGTTTTTTTAGTGGGTGTTGTAGTATCTTTTTTTATCTAGTCATCTATATTAGGTACTTGTGAAATCCCACTGAAATAAACGTGAACTCCCACCGAATTTTGTGTACTACCACTGAATTTTGTGCACTACCATTGAATTTTGTGTACTACCATTAAAATTAGTACTCTCACATTATTACAGCATGTTTCCCTTAATAAAATTGCCATGTCATGCATCTAGAGTACTTGATGAAAAAGATTGCCCTCCTACGCATGTTGAGTTTTTATCTGAGGAATATCCAAAATATTATAATACTTTATACTTTCCAAATTCTTCTAGTTTTGATTCTTCAAATTCTGTGATTGAATGGTTGACTAATGTTTTTAAAGATGAAAATTCCACATCTTCCTACATTGTCACTTACACAACAGGAATATTTACTGTATGCAATCTTGGAGAGAGAACATTTATTACTTTGGATTGTTACGATATTTGTTCTTCTTTTTTTCATCCTCGCAAATATTTTTCTTCATTTCGCACCTATCTGCACTATAAAAACCACCCCACATGGTTGTATTATACTCAAGATCATTATCTTACATCTTTGAATGAACTTTCCTGTAAAGACTTAAAATCTGCATTTAATTCAGAATTAATTATGCCTAAATGTTGGAATAAGGAAGCTCTTGCTAGCACTATTTTGTCTCACTTCTTGGAATATAGGCAGAAATGTCTTACTCTTACATCAAATCAAATAAATGAGCAGTTATCTTCTTTTTTTCCAGATTCTTCTTCTGAAATGCTGCCTAAACTTTTTTATAACATTGCTCTTCAGTTATTTGGTGAGAAAGTTTTGCACGCTTTACTAATCCCTGAAAATCCTTTGTTACATTACAAGAATTGTCAAATACATAAGCCTGTATTGCATCAGTTGTTGGAAACAATAATAATGTGAGCTTGTTACCTTCACAAACATTTTCAAAAAAATCATTGCGTTCTATTTTAAAATGTATTCATCCTTCTCGCCATCCTTCTTTTGCAAAATTACATAGTGAAATGGTAAAAGCTATTATTGAAAGCTTTCGCTCTCGGTGCAAAGCATTGATGTCTTGCAACATATCAGATATTCATCAATACATTACTTGCTTATTACCAACCTATACTATATTTCCTTCTGATTTTTTCAAGTCAGTGTATTTGCTGTTAGAAATTGAATATAGTACTAATATATTTGTACATTTGACAACCAGCATAAAAGTTCGAAAGCAAAATAATTGCTGTTAGAAATTGAATATAGTACTAATATATTTGTACATTTGACAACCAGCATAAAAGTTCGAAAGCAAAATAAAAAAAAAAAGAGCGAAATCTTCAAAAACAAATTACAATCAGTATAAATGCAAAATATCAAAGTGAAATTATTTCTTCATGGCCAACTGTTCCTTCTGATAATCTTATTATGAACTGTGCACATAAATATCGTGAAGCAACAAAATTATTTCTTCATGGCCAACTGTTCCTTCTGATAATCTTATTATGAACTGTGCACATAAATATCGTGAAGCAACAAATTGGATTATTCCTCTTATTTGTGCTGTATGTGCTCGTCAACGAGATAAGTCAATCATTCATTCTATATCAATTGATTCCAGTAGTGATCTTTATAATCTTAATTTATCTGTTCTAAAATTTTCTGATACTCGTTTTAATAATGATTTTATACATTTGCCTCAAAATTATGCTAGGTTGATGTTAGATGTTCATGGTATTAAATCAAATCCAAATTTAATTCAAATTTGCAATGACTGTTATTCTGAATTGCGAAAGAAGCAGATTCCAAAATTTTCTTTAGTAAACAAGTTATATCGTGGAAATTTACCACAAGAATTTGCAGATCTAACGTGGATTGAAGAAATGACATGTGCTGTTTATTGCAGTAGTGCATATGTTTCTCGTCTTTATTAATCATCAGATCCTAAGCAACCTTGAGTTTTTCATGGTAATATTTGTGCATTGATAGGACCCCATACAGGTTAGGCGCATCAACGGCAGGCTCGGCACCGGCTCCGGAAACCTTGCCGCACTCGTTCCGAACTTAGCGCACGCGTTCTACCTATTTTAAGCCATTTCTGACGGCCGCGCACGGCAAGAAGCAGATCCAATCAGTGATAGCGCCGATCGGCAGACAGAATGACAACTGACAGATGGCATCAGTCACTGACGACAGCGCTTAGCGAGAAGCTTGATGATCTATCAAAAACTGACGGACAGCTTGGCGTTTGACCTTGGCGTCTGACACCGCTTAGCGTCTCGATTTGGCGCCTGACATCGCTTAGGTACTCTAACGGACAGAAGGGTGATGGAGTGATGGTTTAGCTTCGCGATCTGTCGCCTGGCGTCGCTAAGGCTCTTGAATGGACGGTAGGGATCTGAAACCATTGGAGCTACCCCTTTGAAATTTTCCAGTTTACCGCACTCTGGCGTCATTAGCCACTGGCGACGGCGAACTCATTGTAGTATAAAAGTACTTACTGACTTGTACATAGGACATGATCATCAGACGAATAGACCAGAGTTTCCCCCTTTACTTCAGTCTCCCTTACGCTCAAGAGCTCATTTACGCTACGGTCGGCAACGTCAAACTCATCAGCAGTTGTAGACGTTCGCCAATACTCGACATACTCGCGCCTTGCAACTACGGCAGGCACTATCGACGCTTAGACCTTGCTAAGCTTACCGCGCTCTTGCCGTTGACCTTGCCGTGTTTACTTACCGCATTTTCCTTAGGCGCTTTACCTTAGCGCTTACCACTTGCCGACCCCGTTACCGACTTTTACCCTTTTTCACAGACGCGTTCTCTGGGACCTGCCCGGGACTCCCCATATTACTTTTAGCACGCCCAACGCACACTCTTGGTATGGTAACACTTTAGCTACATTTGTTACTGACCAAACTTTGGGCGTCATCAAATTGGAGCCCACCGCGAGGGATCTCTAGGGCAGAATTCCGCCAGAAACCCGTCTCCAGCATAGGCGCCGCCTGCTAGACCAGTCGGCAGAAGGCATAGCTCCTTCCCACCCATCAACCCCACAACCACCTGGTGCCTTACCGGGTCTCTCTCTAGCCCAGGAACTACAGAACGCCACTGTAGACGCTTTTCCTGATCTCTTCCCGCATTCTCTCGATTATAGCGCCGACGACCCCTTAGCGTCGCCCTTTGCCTTACCGCAATCAGTCACTCCCATCACTCCTTTAACACCGCTTTCTCAATTCGCCATTTCTCTTACCCCGTCGCCAATACCTAGAACTCCTTCCCCACCTCCGCTAACAGAACTCGCCAACACAGTCGCTATGGAACAACAAGTCCAGCGCATGCCGCCACGCAACCACTTCTCAGCACCGAAATGGGACGAGTCCAAGCCACGGGAGCTCTCCCAGTATTTCAAGGAGTTGGAGTATCTATTCAGAGATTGTAACATTACCGACCACACGCAGATGAAGGAGTACGCGGCAAGATATGTATCGTATGACACGGCAGAGACGTGGACAGGTTTAACCGAGTTTGCCGCCTTTGTTCCTGCCGCCCCGCCAGCTCCAGCTCAAGGCGCTTCGTATGAGGACTGGAAGACGGCAGTAATCCAGCTGTACCCTGGCGCAGAGGAAGCTACCCGATACACGGTAAACGAGTTGCAGAAATTAGTTCAGGAATCTTTCGACAACGGCACTTCTTCTCTTGGCGCATTCTCCACATACTACCGTGAGTTCCAGAAAATTGCTAGGTGGCTTCTGCAGAACGGCAAGCTATATATTAACGAGGAGCGTCGCCTATTCCAACAAGGCATCCCGACTTCACTTTGGACTCGCATTGCTCGTCGCCTAGAGATAGTTCACCAGGCCGTCGCCTATTCCAACAAGGCATCCCGACTTCGCTTTGGACTCGCATTGCTCGTCGCCTAGAGATAGTTCACCAGGCCCATCACCCTGACGAGCCCTATAACGTTGCCGACGTCTTTGAAGCCGGTAAATGGGTTCTCAAGGGAACAGACACTGGCGTTGGCATACCACGCGCTAGGACGAGCCCACCCCCTGAGCGAACTAACGGTATCATTCCCATCCCGCCTCCTGCTGCCGACTTCGTTAAGAAAGAGGAGCTCAATGCTGCTATTACCGCCGCTGTCGCTTCCGCTATGACGCGTATTGAAACCATGATTACCACCAACCTGACTGCTAACCGACCCGCTAACGTACCCGCACCTGGCCCTTGCCACTTCTGTGGGGAAATTGGCCACACCATGACTAGAGGACGCTGCGCGACTTTAGAAAACTACATTCGGCAAGGGAGAATTCGACGGGCTATCGACGGCAAGATAGTTCTCACTACTGGCGCCATCATTCCCAACTACCCAGACAAGAAGTCCTTCCAGGAGCGAGTTGATGAGTGGCATAGGCGCAACCCAGGACAGATCGTTACCGGCACGCTTTCCGGCAACGCCAACCCCGACCCAGAACAGGCGACTCAACAGCAGATGATTCACAAGGTTTTACATTTCGACAGCGTTGGCGACCATCCTACATTCTCGTGGGAAGAGCGTATCGCCAAGCTCCAACAGGAGTTGGATTCGCTAAAGAACCAGGTCTTTGATGGGGTTGAAGTTAAGCAGCCTAAACAACCTCTTAAAGGATACAAGCCGATGCCTCCCGCTAGCAAGTTACCGACACCTGCTCCTGCCGCACCTCCTGCCACTGCCCCTGCTCCTGCTTCAGAACCATCGTCGTCCGCTACCGCTCCCGAACCGCCTTTGCCGCCTCTCCATCCCTACTCAGGGATTCCCGACCGTTACCATGCTCCCGCCCAACAAAATTTTGCCACTCCTGAGAAACGTCCTGAGGGTGGCTACCGACCTACTGCGCCAATTTTCGATATCGAAAAATCCAACCACGTCTTTAACCGCATTATGAAAACCGCCGTCACCTTATCTGTAGAAGAACTTTGCAGTATTGCTCCCGACGTCCGCAACCAGGTCAAGACGGCAGTCACTCCCTGACGACCTTTGGCGACAGCCGTTGCCGAAGTTGATGAACTCGACGACGCGCTACCTGGTTTTTCTGTTACCATTGACTCTCCCGACACCGATGAACCTCTTGCCGATCTCATCGCTAACGCCACCTCTGTGGACCCTGTGGAGACCTACCTTAGGTCTGTAGACCATGGAGAGGACCCCGCAATTCTTACCGTCACTCAAGAATCGCACGCTATTCGCTCAGTAGCGCTAACCGTAGACAACAAGCACGAAGTAGAGGCAATTGTTGATAGCGGGTCTCAGATTATTTCTATGGCAGCGGAAGTCGCTAATGATCTAGGCCTTATTTATGACCCTACCATTATACTAAACATGCAGAGCGCTAATGGTACGGTGGACAGATCTCTAGGCCTCGCCAAGAATGTACCGTGCACCCTTGGCGACATCACTTTTTATCTTCAGATACACATCTTACGATCACCGGCATACGACTTACTACTCGGCAGACCTTTCGACGTCTTGGCGCGATCAGTCGTCAAGACAGTTACCGACGAGGAAACGACCCTCACAATTAGCGACCCTAATTCCGGAATCCGACGAACGGTGCCAACGTTCCCTAGGGGACAACGAAAAGGCGCCCTCGCTAAGCCACCGGAGTTTACCGACCAACACGCCAACGAGCCTCCACACCGGTGTTTTCACAGACCATCGAGGAGGTGATTGGCGACGATCACGGAGATGTGGCGCTAACGCTGGAATATGACCATTCAACTGGTCTTGTAAATATTATATCTACCGCTTGTCTTGACGATGAAGTTTTGCTTTCCTCTACCGTTACCAACGCTGAGCTTTCTCAGAAAAACCCAGATATTACCGACTCCTCTCTTGCCTACTTGTACCTTACCGCTTCCGAATCTTTTCAAAATATAGCGTCTACCGATACTTATCTCACCACTCTTCCCGGAGCCTCGTCTCCTGCCGTTCTTGGACTTGCCGCTCCTCAGGCTACAGTTCCCCTTTCCACCTCTGTTTATAACCAGGCTAACGCTCCTAAAAGGAAAGGGGTACAAGTTAAAAAGAAATATAAGCCAGTTGCGCTTAAAACAAAACCCATCGCTACGCACTCTCCCGAGACTTTCAGAATCGAGCGCCAGATCATTGGCAACCCTCTTGCCGACATACCGACCTTATCACCGAATCCGCCACCCTTTCAGCCCACAGGACGTTTTACCGAGGAACGCCAACAGCAGTTCGCCAAGGAGCACGACACAGGATTTTTGACCAAAGATGAGTTGAACGTCCTTACCGATCTTGTCGCTAAGCAGGATAAAGCCTTTGCTTGGGAGGACTCAGAACGCGGCAGCCTACGTACGGATTTCTTCCCGCCAGTCGTCATCCCGACCATTCCTCACGTGCCGTGGACTGAGCACAACCGACCATTACCGCCTGGAATCGAAGCCGAGGTCTGCCAGATTATTAGGACTAAGATACAGGCTGGCGTCTACGAGCCCTCTAATAGTTCTTACCGCTCCCGTTGGTTCTGTGTTCTCAAAAAGAACGGCAATCTACGCATAGTTCACAGTCTTGAGCCGCTGAATAGAGTAACCATACGACACTCTGGCGTACCGCCTTTCCCTGACCACTTTGCCGAGTCCTTTGCCGGGCGTATTTGTGGCGCCACCCTCGACCTCTACGTTGGCTACGACAAACGCCTGATACACCCTTCTTCCCGAGACCTTACCACTTTTCAAACTCCGTTTGGCGCCTTGCGCCTAGTCACCTTACCGATGGGCTGGACAAACTCAGTCCCCATATTCCACGACGACATCACTTTCATCCTCCAACCCGAGATACCGCATAACGTCCTTAGCTTCATCGACGACGTTGGCGTCAAAGGCCCCAAAGACTGGCGACTCGTAAACGGCTTACCGGCAACCCATCCCGACAACTCCAACATTCGCTTAGCGCTATGGGACTTTTTCCAGCTGCTCAATCGAGTTCTCCAGCGTATGAAGTATAGCGGTGGTACGTTTAGCGGTCACAAACTCCTCCTTTGCGCGCCAAGGTTCAAAATACTTGGTCACATCTGCACTCCCGACGGTCGTGTTCCCGACAAGTCTCGCTTAGCACTCTTGGAGCGCTGGGGTCCTTGCCGCGACTTATCTGAAGTTCGCGCCTTTCTTGGCACCGTTGGCGTTCTCAGGATATTCGTCAAGAACTTTGCCCATCGCACACACGCCCTTAACCGACTCACCCACGCCAATGAGCCCTTCGAATTTGGGCCAGACCAGGTTACCGCGCAACGAGACTTAGTAAAAGCTCTGCAGGACGCCAAGCCCCTAGTCCCCATCGATTATACCTCTGCCGACCCTGTTATCTTGGCGGTGGACACCTCGTACATTGCCGTTGGCTACTTCTTGTGCCAATGCCTTAGCGACAATCGGAAACAGCGACGCTACAACCGCTTTGGGTCTATCATGCTAAACGACAGAGAGTCTCGCTACAGTCAGCCTAAGCTAGAACTCTATGGGCTCTTCAAAGCCTTCCGGTCGCTAAAGATGTATTTGATTGGCGTGCGGAACCTTATTGTTGAGGTCGACGCTAGGTACATCAAGGGCATGCTGCAGAATCCCGATATCCAGCCATCCGCTAGCATGAACCGGTGGGTAGTCGCCATCCTCATGTTTCACTTTGAGTTGGTACACGTCAAGAGCTCTTTCCACGGCCCAGATGGACTCTCTAGGCGACCACGGCAGCCTGGCGACCCGGCAGTGGACCCACAGGCTGATAGCGATTTCGAGGACTGGATCGACCGCTTACATGGTTTCGTGCACCTCATACAACAGCCAATCCCCCTACTACGACGGCAACAGCCTACCAGCATCTTTTTACATCCCATCGTCCCTTACCGCCCTGAGATCTTTAGCGCACCCCTCACGTTCTACACGGCAAGCATCCACAGTCAAAACTTGCCTCCAGTAAAAGTCGTACAGGAACCCCAGTCGCTAAGAGAAGACAGCAGAAACCTGACCTACGATGCCGTTCCCCGATCCGCCAAGGCAAAGGCAGAGGACAGCCGTCTGTTAATAGTTGAACAATGGCTACAAGACCTTAAGCGACCCACAGGCCTTACCGACGAACAATACGCTACCTTTATCCGCTATGCTACCCGCTTCTTCTTTACCGACAGCCGACTTTGGCGACAAAATCGAGATGGCGCTCACAAGCTGATCATCAAGCCAGAAAGTCGCTTACGAGTCTTGCGCGCTATGCATGACGAGCTAGGTCATAGAGGTCTGTACGCTACTCGAGCTTCTCTACTAGAACGATTCTGGTGGCCACACGCTAGCGCCGACATCGCCTGGTACATCAGGACTTGCCACCTCTGCCAAATTCAACAGACACGCCAAGTGCTCATACCGCCCACCGTTGCAACGCCAGCTCCCCTCTTCAGCAAAATTTACGTCGATACCATGCACATGCCCAAATCTGGTCGTTACAAGTACATCATTCAAGGTCGTTGCTCGCTAATCCACTGGCCTGAATTTCGAATGCTTCAACGAGAGAATACCGAGGCGGTCGCCAAGTGGCTATTTGAGGACGTCATTTGCCGTTGGGGAGCGCTAAGAGAAATCGTCACGGATAACGGTGCGCCCATCATCAAAGCGCTAACATACCTCGCCAAGAAATACAACATTCACCACATTCGAGTATCTGGCTACAACAAGCGCGCCAATGGCCTGGTAGAGAGACCACACTTTGACGTTCGGCAAGCACTCTTCAAGGCAGTCGATGGCGACAAATCTCGTTGGAGCGAAGCGACCTATTCAGTGTTTTGGTCGGAAAGAGTTACCATTCGTAAGCGCATGGGTTGTTCTCCTTACTACGCGGCTACTGGCACCCATCCGTTACTTCCTGCCGACATTATAGAAGCGACCTACCTTCAGCCAGCACCCAACAGTATCTTAGCGACTACCGATCTTATCGCCAGACGAGCTATTGATCTCCAGCGAAGGAAAGAAGATTTGGAGCGACTCCACGAGGTAGTCTTTAGCGCACGTCGCCAAGCAGCATTACGATTCGAAACCGAGCATAGCGCTACCATCAAAGATTACAACTTCCCGAGAGGAGCGCTAGTGCTCATGCGCAACTCCAAAATCGAGACCTCCTACAACAAGAAAATGCGCCCGCGCTATCTAGGACCTTTGGTAGTTATCTCTCGTAACCGTGGAGGCGCTTACGTGCTCTGTGAACTAGATGGTTCAGTGCTACATCGACCTGTTGCCGCTTTTCGCCTATTGCCATACCTCGCTAGAGAACACATTGACTTGCCGCTTGAAGCGCTAGATATCGACACCGCCAAGCTTAGGGAACTTGAAGAAACCGAATTATTGGACGATGATGACTTGCCGACCCTAGTTGAAGAAGAAGAAAATGATTAGAAAAGAATATATATTGATAAGCTCTTTCTTTCTATTACTTATCTTACTTATCTTTCTTGCCGATACTTACTGTACTATATTCCACAGACAATTCCTTACGTAGTCAAGTCGCAGCGCTAGCGTGTCGCCAACGCTTAGCGCCTTGCGCAACTCTCGCCAAGGGTTTTTCGCTATGATGATTTACTGAGCGTTTCCCTTTTCTCAAAAATTTGTCTAAGT
>JAMWFC010000005.1:663112-779944 GCA_027475525.1 Macrolepiota albuminosa | reverse complement strand
CCTAGGTCTGACCCGGGTACACAAAATACTGAACCTAGAAGCGACCTATTTTATATGGACACTATAATTAACAGAGTGTCATGACCCCTCCCCTCCGGGCCCACCCCGGGACACCCCCGGAACACCATCCGGGGCCCTCTCTCCGACCCCGCAGGACACGCCCCGCCATCATGACCACCGACACCGCCATCACGCGCATTAAGGACCGCCATCAGCCGCCGTCAGCCCCAATCAACGATTGGATCACACGACTCATTTCCGGCTATCACGCATCACGCATCACAGCTTCCTCCATGCCAATTGATCGCACGCCCCACACACGCGATCCCGGTATACAGTCCCTGCCGCTACTCAATGACCCCCGGAGCCCATCCCAGACACCCCGGAACCCCGAGACCCGGTCCCATAGTACTTATAGCATAGTTCCCTGTTGTATTTGCTAGTCTTGATATTACACTGCTTATACTGTTTTCATTTGGTTACTTGAATTGTTGCGTGCCCTCTATTTGACTGGTATGCATTGACTGGCACGCTTGGATAATTGCGTGCTCTAAGACTGGTACGCACTTCGCGACTTTAATTTACTAACTTGGTCTCGTCTTAGAACCTCCGGTTCACGACTCGACCCCCACCCGAATTCCCCAACTACTCACCACTCAAAACCTCCGGACCAAGTCTCCTCTCCCGGGAGTACCCCTGTCCACATCTTGAACCCTGGAGTCCTAGCCCCAGAGTTCCAGACACCCGAGTATCCGTGGGTCAAGTCCGCATTGTAAGGGTGATTGCTTTCCCGGAAAGCCCCTGACTCAGCGGAACCTGACACAGAGTAATAAGAAAAGATGAAGATGATAGTCCACATTCACCACTAGAAATAATTAACAAATGGAATAAGACTCTTCAAAATCACCTCCCTTCTCTAGTAGAAAAACCTGATTTGAACCCCAGGTGAGCAGCACAGCGGGCAAGAGGGCCTTGCCAAGGACGTAGGCCATTAAGCCACTTGAAACGCTACTCCAAAAAAAAAAACTTACCCCATTTTTGAAATGAAAATTGAATTTCCAACTAAATCCCACACACATGATTATATAAGCGTTCATCTGGACAAAGGATTATATAAGCAGCCATCCAGATGAACACTTATATAATCATGTGTGAGGTTTAGTTGGGAATTTAGTTTTTGTTTCTATTTCAAAAATGGACAAAAAATTATATAAGCAGTCATCCAGACGAATGCTTATATAATCATGTGTTGGGGTTTAGTTGGGAATTTATTTAATTTTTATTTCTATTTCAAAAATGGAGTGTTCGTCTAGATGAAGGATTATATAATTGTTTAGTTGGGAATTTATTTAATTTTTATTTCTATTTCAAAAATGGAGTGTTCGTCTAGATGAAGGATTATATAATTGATTGTCAAACTTAATCGGTGTATAGATGACTGAGATGATTGAGGTATTCCTGATCTCCAGAATCTAATTCTAACAACATGTTCCTCAATTGTATAGTTTATTCTAATCCATCCATCTGTCCACTCCGTCCTCCCCTTGCGACAACTACTCAACCTGGTTGTCTACGTGACATACACATACCGCAATCTATTCTGATTTCTGATTCTTTGACAACTCCACACTTATATTATTTCGTATGTGAATCCTACTTGTGATATACTATTCCACCCCTTTAGCTAGGAGAGTCCCCTCTGAGTCGGATGTCACTAAGGCGTCATAAGGCGTTCACACTTAGGAAGATGAATTCACACTCCGCTACTCTGTAAAGAACTAGTCAATGAGACTGAGACGCGAAAGCCTTTGCTTTGAATTGACAGGCATGACAACTGGCTTGACCTTTTGCCATAAGGGACTCAGCAATGAGACTTTGTCTCACTCTAGACTAAGTCAAAAATACATTAGGTAATGTTTGTTCTATGTCTTATTTGAAGTATTAGGATAGCTGGTCGCGGTAAAAAATCGTATTGTCTGACTAAAAAAGGACTCTACGCTAAAGGGTAGAATACATTTGACAATTATACGAAGTCTGCTTCGTCTTTTACTTCTTCAATTTCAACATATTCATCATCTATTGGCAGATCAACCATGTCTTTAATCCACATCGGCAGCGAACGTACTGTAGCAGCACAACGATCAGCTTCTTCAGGGTCAGCAAGCAAAATAATGTCTTGGATGTTGAATGAAGTCATGTCTCCAAAGCGGCCCTTGTAGACGCTGACTGTGAATGTAGCAATAACAGTGGACCAGTTTGCCACATCAACGTATGCATGAGGCAATGACTGATATTTTTCAAGGTTGAATTTTTGGTGTCGCCCATCATAAACTGGTACTAGAATCATTATTTAATTATAATAAGCCATAATAGAAAAAAGTGAGTGAATTTTATGGCTTACCTGAATCTCCATATGGTCTTACTGCATCAGACCAAGATAACTTGGTGTGGCTGCGATTACCCTTCTTTGTTGGAGAAGCAGGAGCTAGTCTTGTGGATGAACCCGGTTTGTCTAAAGAGTCGTTAGCTTTCTATATTAAGTGATGGTCGTTAATTATACTGTATACCTGAACGACTCGTGCTCTTTCTTGTGAGCATTGTTGTAAGGAAGACGCCATCCTGTTGCGTGATTACTGACAAATTCTCCTTGTTGGAAACCGCTCCAATAAAGGCCATTGCACGAGGAAACGTGCGATCTGAAAAAGCAACTGATATATAATGTGGGTCTCCTTCGTCAACCAGATGGCTAAACATGATCATTCCAACAAGATAAAAGACGGAAAAATTTCGCTTGGCTGTAAAAGATCTTTTTCGTTGGAAGACAAATCCTTGTTGGAAGTCTTGAGGATTAGCAGCCACGAGATTGACGACTTGAACGCTACTTGATTTAGGTACACGAACGTCCAATTCTATAAGACGACTTGCTATACTAGGAAAGGAGTATTCGAGATTGACAACAGCCTCTTCGGATACTTGGGAAGTTTTGGTGTCATAGCATGTATAACACTAGGAAAGGAGTATTCGAGATTGACAACAGCCTCTTCGGATACTTGGGAAGTTTTGGTGTCATAGCATGTATAATTGATTGCTTCTAGAACGATAGGTTGTGTGTCGTCGGACTTGGCATCTTGCCTAGAGTAATATATAAAAAAAGTCAGCTGATAAAGTGAAGTGATCCAAATATTTTGACTTACATATTTTGTGAAGTCGAATCGTTTATGAATTCAGCGTAAGGTAGTTCAGATACAACATCTTTAGCATGTAGCATTCTATAGATTATAGTTCAATTAATTGCGGTGGTTGCAAAATATTCAACACGTACTGATTGCTGGCACTGGCAATATTTTTTCCTTTATCAAGAATATAACTCAAACCGCTTTTGTCTGTCTCTTCCCTACAATATCAATAAGCCTTATCATATCAAGAAAAGGGGTACGATTGAAAACAAACTTCGAGTCCGACTTATTAATATCTTCTTGCATGTTAGCTTCATTGGAAGTCATTAAGGGGTACGATTGAAAACAAACTTCGAGTCCGACTTATTAATATCTTCTTGCATGTTAGCTTCATTGGAAGTCATTTGCTTGTACTTCTTCTTTGTTTTCTGCTCTAACATGGTAGCTTCGGTGTCTGATTCAGATCTTATTTGTCGTTTCCTGTACCGTTACTCGTTAGAATCAAACACTAATATTGACAATGAAAGTAAAGTAACGTACTTGGCTGAAAGTCGGGCCATTTGGTTGACGCTATGAGAAAAACTGAAGGCAAAGGTATAAAGGGAGGTTCTTTTCAACCTGATTGTTTTAAAGCATATTTGTTATCCTCAAAAAGCGTTTTCACACTTACCATATTTAGAGCAATAACAAAAACAGTGGAGTCGCCGATCATTTTTAAGCACGTTAATTTAACTAGAATTAGAAATTATTTTCACACTTGTGTTGATTAGAAGTCGTTTATTTTGCTTTCAACATTGGTTTTAATTTAACTAGAATTAGAAATTATTTTCACACTTGTGTTGATTAGAAGTTGTTTATTTTGCTTTCAACATTGGTTTGCTAAGATCAGGTAATTTTTAGTAAGTTTCAACGTGTTAACAAGCAATGTGGCCTATTTCTATCAAAAGCAGTCTGGTAATTTTTAGCAAGTTTCAAGTTTTATGTTAGCAAGCAATGAGACCTATTTCTGTCAGAAGCAGCATCAGAAGATCATCAAAAGTATCTTCGGTGGTGTTTGCAACGTCATTTTATATCAAATTAGAATTAGAAGTATAGAATAGAATTAGAAGTAGCATCACAGGATCATCAATAGCATCTTTGGTAGCGCTTATCATTGGTGCAACGTCACTTTACCTGTTAAAATCTATCAACATCAATTAGAAGTTGTATCATGGGATCACAAATGTGTACTCTATAATAGTGTAATCGATGCAAGAGGCAACTTCACCGTGGTGTATCAGTTTTTAAATGGTAAGACACTTATTCTTATATAATCATCATAGAGGACAACACGCTTTACTGCAAGTTTGCCGATGCCATATTTATATAGTTTCATTCAGATGTTCGAAATGGACAACCATCAAATGCAATCACTGTCGCAACTTTCCATGGATAAGAGGATTGAAATTTTGAATTGCGAAGATGCAGGAAAGTCAAAATACACATGTGATTTCTCATTATTCTGATGATGTTTTGTATTCATTATAGTCAATCAAGCAACTTCTTTTGCGAACTTGCGACTCGCAGGTGCCTCCCTTTGTCGCCAACTTGCATACTATGATACAATGCAGAAAATTGAAGAGGCATTTGAAGTCAAGTCTGTCACTGGTGGCTTTAAATATCTTGTTTATTGTGGAACGGATTCGGAAGTTTTGCTTGATTTTTCTGGCTTTATTCTAGAGTTCAGGCTTCCTCCTCTTCTAAACAATTATTGGTCTGTTGCTATATTTGCTGTTATTATTCAATTTTAACTTATTCAAGCTATTATTTAGTGTTTGCCAAAACGAATCCAATTCATTAAATTACTTTGTTACCATTATCGCACCATACAATTGCAATTACTTTGATGACGATTTAGCAGCACTAGATCTTATTTTCTCTTATTTCGATGGAACGTTTGCCGAAGGTGATATGAATGCGTATAAACCTTATCAAGTTCTTCCGGGGACACATGCTATTTGCCCAAGGACAAGGATTTATACACCAAAAGGGCAGAGTCATTTGCTCACTGAAATAGCACTTCCTGAGGCGGTAGACGATCACGGCATTCTTACTGGTCTACTTCAGACTGGTAGATATGTACATACTGATGACAATATTATTGTCTTTTACAAACTAGTTCCTAACCATAAAAGCAGGTAAGTTTGCTTTTATTGATCGATTAATTGAAAAATAAAGCAGTCTTTATAGGCAGACGTACAAGCAGATTGCTTATCCTGGAGTTTTTCGCATCAGGCAACTTGTTGAAGCAAGTATCAGTTTTATAGGCAGACGTACAAGCAGATTGCTTATCCTGGAGTTTTTCGCATCAGGCAACTTGTTGAAGCAAGTATCAGTTTTTGCACCGTCAAGATTGGGTGAAAGAATGCACCATTAATTCATCTAGATAAGTTACTTCTTGTCGCTAAACATGGAACTACGGTGAGACCCCATCGAGTAGAGTTTAAGTGCTATAAACTAAAACTTTTACTATCAGTTATTGGAAAATGAGCTAGCTAATCAGTCTCGCAATCTTGAATCTGCAGTATCTCGAGGAGTTCGGAAGCGTCATATTGATATTGATGAAGATTTTCCACTTCGACCTACAAAGCGTACAAAATTGACTAGTGAGGCAGATTTCGATGAGAATGAAGACTTTCAAAGGGAGGCGCAGTACCAAGATGAATTGAATTAGTATGCTACTATAAGTTGCTTTTTAAAGTACATGCTGAGAACTCTATATATTCTTCGAATTGCGGTCTGAATGAAGTGTATGTAATTGTTGAATGCAATTGAATATATTCACTTTGAATGAAATAAAAGAAAAACACAGTTACATGCAAAAACAGGATTGAAAACTTCGCACAGAAGACCCTCACAACATTGTCTAATCTTTCAAATGAGAAAAAAATCAAGTATTATAATTTTAGGAGTAAGACTTGTTTCTTCTCACTCAGCTGTTTGCCCATACACAAAGTCTTACATTCCATTTGACAATCTTCAAACACATTGCAACGATTTATCGTCGAAAAAGCTGAGATCCATTACTTTTGGCTACTCTTATCCACATAGGATGCTTGTGCCCAAGAGCTTGGAAATATTGAGCTAAACATAAAATTATTCATTGATATGTTGGGTCATGGTTCCGAGATATAGCATAGATAGATTGTAGATCGAGGTTATTCCTTGCATGTCAGAAAATGTCTTCAATTTTTGAAGCCACGTGTTTAAATATTTAAGCTTAAGCTTTTTAAGCTTTAACTAAGATATGTGCTATGTTATCGCTTATTAGGAATAGGAATATATCAATTAACTTATCTTTCAGTAAGTATATTCATCATTCAACGAGAAGGACTAGTAAAACATACCAAGTTCTGACAAATATCATGACATTTCGTCGTCCTTATCAGAGCTGCCAGTCATGTCTACTCGTCATAGTTTCAGAATAGAACGTAAATTCACAACCACTGCACTGCCATATGCACACTGTACATGCATTCTTTAACAAATTACCTAACAAAAGATGAATTTTTGAAATCAATTTGACTCATTTATACTAGCAGCAAAGTATGACACTTTCTTAACACTAGAGATCTTTATTTAATAATATTAATGAGAGTGCCATGCCAACAGCAAAATAAACATGGTTGAGTACTCATTCTCAACACAATTTTTGGATTCGAACCAAAAGTCATTATCTAATTCAATATTACCTGCACAGCCCATCTCAAGATTGACCAGGTGGTACATCTCAGATCACACACTCAGACTATTAGTATGTCCAATTACCTCTTCTGCGCAATGACTATTTTTTGATGATGTGCCTCCAACAAACAACCACCAACTTGAATCCACAAATGCCTTCAACAAATCACGCAATGACTATTTTTTGATGATGTGCCTCCAACAAACAACCACCAACTTGAATCCACAAATGCCTTCAACAAATCACGCAACAAAGACTCATCAATCCACTTTGTAAATCCAACGCCCTTCCATCCACCAACGTCTTTTGCAGTACCACCTCTTTGAATAAACACACCAAGTGCTAAGCGCTTATTTCTCAACCTTTTCGAATTCAGACCAAAAAGTCATTGTCCGATCCATCCGATTCTCAACATTACCTGCACAGCCCAACTCAAAGCTGACAAAGTGACATAACCTTCTCAAATTATTCAGTACGTCCATTACCTCTTCTATCTATATTCTAACTCAAGGCTAATCAAGTGACGTAAACTTCTCAGACTATTCAGTATGTCCATTACCTTCTTCTAACTCAGGACTGAACATATGGCATGAACTTCTCAGACTATTAAGTACGTCCATTACCTTTTCTGCAATTGCTATTTTTATAAATAAAGTTGAAAAATACCCCTTAGTATACTAGTAACCTAATTCAATTGACATTATCACCATCGATCTCATGATTTCTGTAGAAGTCTTTTGCAACCATCTCTATATAATGCGACGACGCCTGGGAAATGATGTGCTTAGTCAGTTTTGACAGTTTCTGACTAAGGCTGACAAATACTTCCTTTTTTGTCTCTTTTTTTTGGTCAGTTGGAAAAAGAAACAGTATATTAGTTATTATTTAAGTAATAAAAAATGTGTATATTAAATATTTCATTGTATGCTATCTCTCGGACACATGTGGAAGGTGTCCGGAGTCTGTGGATGTGGCCGAGGCCCAAATGCGATTTAGTGGACACCAGTTTTCACGCCTCGCGTGTTCTTTACCCAAACAGCACCAATTTTTCCACGGTTTCAACGTTGTAGTGAGTAAACTACACTACAAAGTAAGTGTTGATTAATTGATTGATGTACAAATATTAATAACCATTCTTCTAGCAAAACTTCGAAACTCGATTACAAAGTAAGTATTGATTGATTGATTGATTGATTGATATTAATAAATGATCAATTTAGCTACAACTTCGAAACTTGATTACAAAGTAAGTATTGACTGATTGATTGATTGATGACCATTAACAAACATTCTTATAGCGAAATTTTCAAACTCAACTACAAAGTAAGTAATGATTGATTGATTGATTGATGATTCTTAACAAACATTCAATAGCTCGACAACTTTCAGCTATTGATTGATCATTGTAAGTGATTTTTGATGTATTTGGGCTTAGAAAATGCTTAAAAAATTCGAAAAAATCACAGAAAAATCAGGAAAAATTCAATTCAGCTTATAGTGAAAGTTTGGGCTATTGTAGTAAGTGACATTTATTGTTTTTGGGCTTTATAAATGCTTAAAAAAATTAAATAAAATCAAGAAAAATTCAATTCAGCTTATAGTAACACTTGGACAACTTTGGGCTATTGATATACTCATCATGTAAGTGTCTTTCAATGGTTTTAAGCTATGAAAATGCCTAAAATATTATTCTTTCAGGCAATCTTCAACTACTCATCCTCATAATGAACCCAGTACTCCTGAAGGTCAAAGACAGCAGGCTAGGATTCAAAGCAGGCTACAACAGTTACAAATGACTGATCCTGATGAGCGTCGGGCAAATAGAAGTAGAAGATCTACTTCAGTGGTTATACCACTTCATTATGGAACTGGGGATATGGGAACTGGGGATATGAGAACTGGGGATATGGGAACTGGGGATATGAGAACTGGGAATATGGGAACTAGGGATATGAGAACTGGGGATATGAGAATTGGAAGTGCTTCTAGCTCTTTGAGGAGGCCTATTGGACCACCAACTGTTGCTGAGGATCTATTTGCTAGGGCTATTCCTGAAACTCATTTACCTGAAGGATGGAATGCTCCTTTGCAAAATCCTATTCCTAGAATGATACCACCTCTACCTCTTGCTGCACATAGAGCTCCTTATGTGCCTTCAATAGTAGCACCTCTACCAGCTGCTGTGCATGGAAGAGATAATAGAGTGGGATCAGTCAATCAGCCTGTAGTTGGTGGAACTGTTATGAGTATACCTGAAACTCATTTGCCTGAAGGTTGGGATGCTCCTTTGCAGAATCCTATACCTAGAATGCCTGCTTTATATGGGCCTGCTTTACCACTACCACTGCCACCTATACTTGGGAATAGAGAGAGAGAAATTAACCAGCAGGTTGCTCCTATACAAGCACAAGCATTAGCAGCATTGCAAGACCAACAAAGGTTGAGGCATATTGCTGCAGCTGAGGAGCAGGATAGACAACAGCAGGCACTAGCAGTATTGCAAGAGCAGCAAAGGCTCAGACATATTGCTATAGCTGAAGAGGAGGAGAGGCAACAGGAGTGGCAAAGGCAACAACAGGCATTAGCAGTATTGCATGAGCAACAACAGCTCAGAGAGCAAGGAAGACAACTACAGATATTACACCAGCCAGAGGTGAGAGAAAGATAACTTTCAGATGTTGCATTGACTAAGAAAGATTAACAGGATGTAGATCTCAATCCTGAATATAGGCCTTTGAATGAGGCTAGGGCTCAAAGGATCTTAGAAGGCTGGGAACAAGAACATGCAGCTGATTTGGAGGAGGACTTTGACAATCTAGATGCTCAAGATCTGGATGATCCTGTTGACAATAGGAGACAGCCAAATCTAGCAGCAGAGCAACTGGAACCTCCTCTTCATCCTCCCATTCTACAACAACCTATAAATGCTCTTCCAAGAGGAAGACAGCCTAATAATGATCCTGCTGAGAATATAGAGGAGGACTTAGAATATGTGGATCCACCTGTGCAAAATCTACCAGCACCTCCCATCCTACAAAGGGTTGATCATATTCAAGGCATCAATGCTCTTCCAAGAGGAAGACAGCCTTATATAGATGAACTCTCAGCACATTATCTTGGTCTTATGGATGTCATATGTCCACACTGTCAGGCTCTACACTGGGATGCTGAAAAGCTCACCAGTTCTACTAGACATCATACAAAATTTGGCATGTGCTGTCTACAAGGCCAGATTGATTTGCCCAGACTTGCAGACGCTCCACCAGAACTGCTTGGCTTACTCCAAGGTCACCATCCTCTTTCTGATGCTTTTAAAGCATCTATTCGCCAATACAATGCAGCCTTTGCATTTACATCTCTGGGAGTCAAAATTGACCAGGCAATTACCAATGCTCCTGGACCATACAGCTTTAGGATTAATGGAGAGCTCCATCATCTGACAGGTGCTTTGCTTCCAACTGAAGGTGATCATCCTGTGTATGCACAACTCTACTTCTACGATCACAATCAACAATTGGCTTTTCGTCAGGGAAGCAATCCTAGATTGGATCCTCAGATAATGGCCTCTTTGCAGGATATGCTTCATAGAGTCAATCCCTTTATTGGCTTATACAAGCTTGCAAAGCAGATTATGACAGAAGTTCCTGAAGGCCAACCACAAAGGCTTTTTGTTCAACTTAGGGCTGACTTTGGAGACCATCGATGCTATAACAACCCTAATGAACAGGAAGGAGTTGCTGCAATTATACCAGGAGATGGTTCTGAAGAACGATCAGATCACCGTGACATAGTCCTGCATTTGCATGGAGGTCAATTGAAGCGAATCAGCCATTTACACCCTTTTTATACTCCTCTGCACTACACGATCATATTTCCAACTGGAGAACATGGATTTCATTTAAACATTCCTTCTCAGCTGGGACCACGAGGGCAACGCAGAACACAAAATATCACTGAAACTGCTTACTATGCATACCGACTTCAGCAGAGATCTTTAGAAGCTAATGCCGCTTTGCTTTGGAGTGGTCGATTGTTTCAACAATATGTTGTCGATGCATGGGCTTCAATCGAACAAACAAAACTTAATTGGGTTAGACACAATCAAAGAAAGATTAGGGCTGAAGTCTATCAAGGAGTGGTTGATGCGGCTATTGGAGATGAAGACTTACGCAGGCAAAGTCGACGTGTGGTCCTCCCCTCTTCTCATGTTGGAAGTGAACGACATATGCAGCAACTATTCCAGGACTCTATGGCTATTTGCAGACATTTCCATAAACCAGATCTCTTCATCACCATGACTGCCAATCCAAAGTGGCCAGAAATTGAAGAGGCTCTGTTGAAAGAACCTATGGTTAATGGAAAGAGGCAAACAGCTTCTGACCGTCCAGATATTGTTGCCAGAGTATTTGAACTCAAGAAGAATGCTCTTTTGAAGGACATAAAAGATGGTCTATTTGGAAAATGTGTGGCATCTGTCCATACCATTGAATTTCAAAAGAGGGGACTTCCACATATACATATCTTGATCTTTTTCCATCATCATGACAAGATCAAAGATGCAGCTCATGTGGACACTATTGTTTCTGCTCAAATTCCTGATCCAGTGACTCAGCCTCAATTGTATCAGGTATTGGCTTTGCTTGAATTATCAATGCAGTAACTGACCTTTGTTATTAGGTTGTTACTACCAATATGGTTCATGGTCCATGTGGAGCAGATTTTCCCAATGCCAAGTGCATGGTAGATGGCAAATGTTCCAAGAGATATCCCAAGGAATTTCAAGAAGCTACACAGTATGGTGATGATGGCTATCCCCAATATGCCAGACCTAACAATGGCCGCTTTTTTGAAAAGCATGGTCGTCGTTATGACAATCGTAATGTTGTCCCATACAATCCATATCTCTCAGCCAAATTCCAATGTCATATCAATGTGGAAGTCTGTGCTTCAGTGGATGCAATCAAATACATTCACAAGTACATCTACAAGGGCCATGATAGGACAACTTTGGAGATTGCTAGGGAGGAGAGGGATGAAATCAAGGAACACTTGGATGCCAGATACATTTCTGCTCCTGAGGCTTGCTGGCACATCTTTGAATTCAACATGCATGCTGAATATCCTTCAGTGTACAGATTGCCTGTGCACTTGGAAAACCAGCATGAAGTCTATTTTCCAGATGATGAACCAATACAGGTGGTGGCTGCTAGACCTAATGCAGACAAGACTGCACTCACAGCTTGGTTTGAAGCCAATACCAGGTTTTCCAATAATAACACCACTTATCAGAACTTTCCAACCAAGTTTGTTTATGAAGCATCTAAACGGAGTTGGAAGGAGAGGCAGAGAGGGACAGCAATTGGAAGGATGTATTTTGCTTCACCAAGACAGGGAGAAAGGTTCTATCTCAGGATGCTCTTGACTGTTGTAACCAATGCAACTTCATGGGCTGATCTCAGGACAGTCAATGGCTATACCTATCCAACTTATCAGGAAGCTTGCAAGGCTCTAGGTCTTTTGGAGGATGATGCAGAATGGAGACAGTGTCTCACTGAAGCTGCTCCAATCCAACTAGGATCAGCTCTCAGGCAGCTGTTTTGCACTATTCTATTCCACTGTGCTCCTGCCACTCCTGAGGCCCTATGGGACAAATTCAAACATTCTATCTGTGATGATCTTCGACACAGATTGGAACATACTAGGCAATACAGGGACCGAGTCTTTACCAATGAGGATGTCTATGACTATGGCCTTTATCTCATCAATGACACTTTGATGAATTTTGGGAAAACTCTGAAAGACTTTCCCAACATGCCAGAGGCTCAACAGAATTGGAATATAGTTCCAGGTAATTGGCATTTGCATAAAAGATTGACTTGAACACTGATCATTCTTCTAGGCAACAGGCTTTTAGAAGATGAAACCAATTATGATGTTGAGGAGCTCAAGCAAAGAGTGGAGAGTAACAAGGCCAAGTTCAATGTGGAACAACTGGAGACTTTCAATGCTGTCATAAACTCAGTGAACAACAATTTGGGCAGGATGCTATTCATTCACAGTGCTGGAGGATGTGGCAAAACCTTTGTCTGCAATACTCTGGCTGCTGCAGTTCGTTCCCATGGAGATGTGGCATTATGTGTAGCATCATCTGGCATTGCTGCCTTATTGTTGGAAGGGGGTAGGACAGCTCATTCAAGATTCAAAATTCCCATTCCTGCTCTTGACACATCCATTGCCAATATCAAGAGAGGAACCCAGTTATCACAGCTCATACTTCGCACCAAAGTTGTTATTTGGGATGAAGTTCCAATGCAACACAAAAATGCCATTGACTCTGTCGATCGTGGCTTCAGAGACATCTTCAATAATGACATTTCCTTTGGTGGAGTCACTGTGGTTTTTGGAGGGGACTTTAGGCAAACTCTTCCAGTCGTTCCACATGGACTTAGGCAGCAGATGATTGCTGCTTCACTCAAAAGGGGCCGACTTTGGGATCATATTCAAGTTCATTACTTGGTCCAAAATATGAGATTGGATCAGACTGCAGAGAATATTGCTCATGCAGCTTGGTTGTTGGATGTTGGTGCAGGGAAAAATCTAGGACCTGGAGAAACAGTCAAACTGCCTGAAAGGATGATCTGTGATGACAATTCTATCACTGGATTGATTTCTTCCACATATCCTAATATTGGTCATCCTCAAAATGATCAGTATTATCTGGACCGGACTATTCTCTCTGGCAAGAACTCTGATATAGAGGAGATCAATGCAGAAGTTCTAGAGAGGTATCCAGGGGAAGAAAGGATTTTACAGAGTGCAGATTCTGTTCTCTCTGATAACAGGAATCCTGATGGCCTTGCCTTATATCCTGTGGAATATCTCAACTCTTTGAAAGCCAGTAGTTTGCCTTTGGCTAAACTGGCTTTGAAGATTGGAGTTCCTGTCATGCTCCTTAGGAATCTGGACACAACCAAAGGACTTTGCAATGGAACAAGAATGATTGTCACTCATATCAGCACCAGAGTCCTCAGATGTCGTATTATCAGTGGAGATGCCAAGTTTGCAGGTTCAACTGTTTTGATTCCAAGGATCAATCTAGATGCCTCTGAAGAGGATTTGCCCATACCATTACGCAGGAGACAGTTTCCAATTCGATTGGCCTTTGCTATGACTATTAACAAGTCTCAAGGGCAATCAGTCAAGCATGTTGGATTGGACCTTCGATCACCTGTTTTTACACATGGCCAACTTTATGTTGCACTTTCTCGATGCACATCAGGAGATCGTATCAAGGTGATTTTATCAGAAGAAAATACATCAAAAACAACTGCAAATATTGTATATCAAGAAGTTCTCAATGGTTTACAAATGTAAGTGTGATTGTTAATTAACTACTTATTACTAACTTTATATTTTAGCATCTAACTTGATACTGTACATATAACTTGGAATTATAGCATTGTTTCTTGGGTTTACAAATGTGAGTGTGATGTTTAATTACCTACTTATTACTAACTTTTATATTTTAGCATTTGACTTGATATTTGTTAATACTGTACTAATAGAATATATATAACTTGGATTTGTAGCATCATTTCTTGATAAATGTGAAACTCTCTATTTGTTAACAACTTATGCTGGAATCAGTAAGACATAATGAAAGTAAGATCATGATAGAAGCTGAGTTACTAAGATACATATTTGGAACCCCTAACCGAACAAAGTGAGGTTGGGGTGGAGACTGAATTACTTATATACATACTTGGAGCCCTAACCGAACGAAGTGAGGTTGGGGTGGAGGCTAAGTTACTTATACATACTTGGAGCTTATATACATACTTGGAGCCCTAACCGAACGAAGTGAGGTTGGGGTGGAGGCTAAGTTACTTATACATACTTGGAGCCCTAACCGAACGAAGTGAGGTTAGGGTGGAGGCTTAGTTGGGGGGGGTTTGGGGGCGAAGCCCCCAACGAGCTACGAAATTTGTGCCAAAGGCACGAATCGTAGCTCGTACAATATACCAGTACAATGTACAAACATATCTCAATCACCGACATGAGGCAACCACTATTAAAACACATCTCAACACTCCATTTGCGACTCACATCTCCTCTCATGAATACAAATCAGAACCAACAATCTTCTACACCAGCCAACTCCTCATCTTCAATCGACAGAGATACAAAGATGGAGCTAAAGTTCATGACAGAAAAGTATTGTGCCGTGATGAAAAATAACAAAAGATGTATGTGACAATCTTATTTATTGCTTCTTTTGGATACGACCTTGATTGATTATTTACACAGTGTACAGCCTTCTAGCTCGTGCAGAGAAAGCCATCGATAATGCAGGCAAGCACCATTCTCAATATTAAATTTTCTACCGACATACTGATATTACAGCCTTACTTATCAGATGCAGCCATCAACGAAGTGAAAATGAAGAATGAACAGTTGACGACTCTAGTACAAAATATAGGTAAGTAACATCACATTTAAACTAAGTGATAATAGCTAATGCCGATTGCACTAGAGTCCCACCGCCAAGAGTTAATAAATGTCAACAAATATCTGATGGACGCATACTTGTCAGAAAGTGACGATTGAGATGACAATGACGGCACTACTATACTGACATACACAAGAACCATCATGTTTGTTCTATGCATATACAGTTATACCCGGTATATGTAGTCTAAACCGTACATACAAAACGAAATTTCATCCACACTGTATATAAATAAACAGAGCCAAAAAAAACATACCTATGGCACAGACTACACCACCAAACCAAACGCCACTCCAAAAAAAAAAAAAAAAACAAAACAAAAAAAGACAATGTCAAGGTCTAACACCAAACCAAACGCTACTCCAAAAAAAAAAAAAAAAACAAAAAAAAAAAAGGCAATGACAAGGTCTAACATGCCTATACAAATACAAACTAATTATAACAGAAGCCGTACAGACTAATTATGAAAAAGACAATGACAAGGTCTAACATGCCTATACAAATACAAACTAATTATAACAGAAGCCGTACAGACTAATTATGACGGAAGCCACTCTTTCCATAATATGGACTCCGACATGAAAGAGTGCTATGGCGTTCCCAAATCTTGATATGATAGCATTGAATTGTACATCTCGAATGACTGGATTAGCATAGCAGACTGGAATACAACAACAATTATCCTTATGATGAGAATATCTACAGTCGCTTACAAAAACACGCTGTGTATGCTTTACCAAGAAATGATCAAGTATTTTGATCCATGTGATGAAGGACTGGATCTATTGTCAATGATAATGGCCCATCTGTTTATTCGCGATCTTCACGTGACGTGAACATGACTCTGAGTGTGAGCATCAGAGTGAGGCTTTGACTTTGATAGATGCGTCAAGTTTTGCTTTGACTTTAGTTTTGACGACAGGAACAAGAAAACAGGCACAGACATGAGCACCTTTCTCCACCTCTTTCGAGTCTTCTTCTCAGCGTCTATCCTGCTCGTTGTACCAGAAACAGAGACAGAGACAGAGGCACCTACAGCCGGAGCCGGAGAAACGCCGGGAAACACACACACAAGTGCGTCAGCCAACGGCGAGGTCACAGACAGCAGCACAAGCCACTGTGTACTTAAATGCGGGGTTGATGAGGGGTGAATGTTGAACGTTGACCTGGGGATGGCTAGAACGCTCACAGGATGAAACGGGCAATATCTCTTGAACTCTAGGACGTCATCATGTTCGTCGTTGATGAAAACGGCACAGCTGATATACGTGCCTCGTGCTCACATGTGTACAATCGTAGCTACTGAGAATAAAGTCAACAAGGACCTTAGTGTTGTCCAGGAGTCTCGAGTATATATGATGATGAAAGACAATATAACCATGGGACTGTGATTGAATGATATGAAATATAGATCACGCATATAAAGTTTGAACGTGTGATGTTGTCTTTTGACCAATCATTACATAAGTGTTCGTCCCCACGAACAATTATATAAGTGTTCATCCACATGAATGATTACATAAGTGTTTGTCCACACGAACAATTACATAATGATTTTATTATTATTATTATTGTATATAATGATCATCATTATATGTAATACATTACATAATGATTTTATTATTATTATTGTTATTGTATTGTATAGAATGATCATCATTATACATAATACATACGTCTCTTTCTTTCCTCCCTGTCTTTTCTTAAAATTTTTGATTTCAAACTATCTTACCGCTAGCTTGCTCATACATACGTCTCTTTCTTTCCTCCCTGTCTTTTCTTAAAATTTTTGATTTCAAACTATCTTACCGCTAGCTTGCTCATAGGTCATGTTACTGCACAACTCTGGAAATGCTATATGCTCATTGCTTCTTCTGCTAGAACAAACTGGTACCGTCAGTCTATGTTGTCATGTACTCACTCAATGGACATCTACTAGAAGCAAATACTATCAATCACTGTGGTTCAACTTGGTACTTATTACTACTTGTTGCAAGCTAGAATGCTTCGATAGGTAAAATTCTGCTATCAATCACTGTGGTTCAACTTGGTACTTATTACTACTTGTTGCAAGCTAGAATGCTTCGATAGGTAAAATTCTGACAATTAGTACAATGTAAGTATGACTTCAGCCTGTTCAATCTATGGATCTATGCGGCTTGAAACAAATCTTTTCTGCAAATGCGACCATGGAAAAACCGTTGTATTACTTGAACAACTATGCAATGAAGCCTTATATATACCAACCTGCTAAAACAACCAAGATGTTCAGTGACATTAAGTATGACTTTAGTGAACACTCACTCACTTATACAAAAATAACCATATGCAGTTGATATTTCCTCTCAACATCACTTCATATACGTTTACTTTTTTTTGGTGTATAACGTTGAACAATGTCTTCACACAACATCCATGTCTGAACTTCCACACGTTGATGATATACAGTGTTGGTGCCTGCATACGTCTCCCTACTCCTTCCACGGAAGATGAATGAGAGAAATTGCAGACATTGGGTTCACCATTGTCACTAGATGGTACCTCGACGTTTTAAGTGGTTATAACATCAAAAATCTAGTATTTTGGTGAGCTTTTCTATTTTACTTTATATTAACGCTTTTTTTACATATTGTATCTTTCTAATGTCAGCTCTTATACCCATCATGACCTGCGCACATGACACCTCACCCTAAAAGGATTCAATATGAATCAACGATTAGTCACCGCCTTTCACGTACATCGTAGCGATGACAATCAATACCTTGACGAAGCATTCACTTATGCATATTTGGACAATTCATACAGCTGGATGGCAGAAAATATCATTGTCAAGCACATCGTTTCCAGCCACGTAACTCAACACCATATTTTCAACACAGCTTCGAAAATCATTGTAAATCTTCATTTACTCTTCAAGTTTACTTCGAACTCATTTTATTACAAGTTTGCATATATTACAACACAAAACGATAATGACACATCAATAGGTAGTATTACTTTCTTTTCATAGGTAAGTTAACTTTCATTTTCATGATTACAATACGCTATATGTTTTTTTCAAACAGATTTTATTTTATTTACTTATTTTATTATATAATAATATAATATATATTACATATATCGTACCACTTAATGTATGTATTCATATCATATCATTTATCATTATCATATCTATATCTGAATATCGGAATTGCTCGAATGTGAAGGCGAGCAATGAAATCTGAAAGTAAAGAAGTTATTGTGTCTCATATTGACTATCTATCAAATTGGAGTCTACCCGTAAAATAAAAGGAAAGAACAGAATGCGTGCTAGTCACCTGCCTTATCTCTTGCTGGGCTCCCGGCGTTGCCTGTAGCCTCAGCTTACAATAATGTATAACCATGTATAATAATAATGAAATAATAAATAAAGAAAATAAAAAACGAATGAAGAGAAGAGTACATACATACAAGTAATAAAATAAAAAGTAATAAAAGAAAAAGAAACATGTATGTAAGAGTCGGGGACTGGCGCACACGTGCGCCGCTACGATACATAAACGTGGACACGAAATCGGAGTTGAAATGTCATAAAAGATCGTTCAACCTCTCTCAAAACTCATGTCCTCTACATCAGTGCCCATTACGCAAATTCAGTCTCATCTCGAGGAGGATCTGTACTTCTTGTGGAAGAGATCACCCTTGAAGCTTTGTCAGCGCACGAATTCTCCTCTTCAGGCACGCCTGCTCGACATAGTGGCTTTGTTTTTGGCCACTGGTGATTCAAATCCCACTCTCGCCACATTCTGGTGGGAGAAAGAAGCCAAACTCTACATAGCAAAGAGTCCACCCTCCGACACTCAAAACGATGCCATCATCGCGAAAGCATTTTTTGACGACTTGAAACAGGCTCAGGACTTCGAGAGTATGATCCCTTTTCTTGCTACGTATTGCCAGGCCAGCGTCAATAAGCGAATTCGTAATCTTCGCGAATCTCTGACAAGGGCAGTCCGCATTTTCCGCAAATCCGACGATACAGAAGACCCTGTCAATCGGCTGAAGGATATCATTTTAACCTTCCAACCTCCATTTGCTTTCGATGATTCCGAAAACGCGATAAGCACTTTCAAGGCGCTTGTTGTAATCTCCCGAAGAGTGCTAGATGCCTATGATCTTACCTTTTCTTATAGGTATCATGACGCGCGTGCTTGTCGTCTACAACGACACCTTGACAAAATGGCCCAGTATCTCCGTGTCGGAGTCCTCATCAAATTCTGGAAGAAGCGCGGGAAAGATATCGATGTCACCTGGGTTCCCGCTATTGAACTGGGTGGTACAACTCGTACAATGAAGATGGAAGCAGCTATGAGTCGATATTCGACCGTGATTTCTGGGAAATTCGCTTCGAGTCCCGAAGAACTTAGAGCCCACGTAATGTGGGTTTCTGAGCTGATGGGAACCATCACAGTCACTCCACATATCCATGCGGAAGTTAGTTTGATTCTCTACGTATCTGAGAAGGTCGGCTTGCGACATTTGCAGGATGGTTCAGAGCTGCTCATTGGGAGCAACAAGACCAGTTGTCTGGCATGTACATGTTGGAGGAGAGAGTTCAATTCTGCTCTTGGTACGAATTGGGAAACCACTTGCACCTATGGCCAAGATGCTGATGAGACAACCTGGAAAACCATCTTGAGCAACAGTACACCACGCTTTCACTGGAGCATTCCTTATGCTGATAACGACCTGCCGCTACGTGGCATCGATCCAGGTACACTTCGTCGTTGCTACGAAGCTGTGCTCAATTGCGTCCAGAGCGAATTGAAAGTATTGTTTCAAAAGGAGCTCGTCGCAGCCGATGAATTGATCATAAATAGCAAATCCGACTAGACATAAAATTAGACAGACATGATGGACATCTTTCCTGTTCCAAGTAATTTTCAGAATGTCTATAAGTGAACTTTTACACCTTGTTAGTGTTGCGACCTATTGTATCGTAAGTATTCCTTGACCCATTGTTGTTATCACATCACATTAGATCAAATTGCAATGTCCCAGAACATACAAGAATATATTCCTCTATCAACTGTCGGGCAGAAATCCACACTATGGGAGGTAGGCACACAACCCACGTTCGGCAATCGCATAGGAAGTCATGAAAAACCAAATTCACCACACAACAATACCAAGTCCTCAGTATACCCCGTTCCACCACAGCAGTGCTTCAAGGAGCTGGATAACGACATACTGAAGTAACTAGAGATATCCTGGTGTAAAGTAGATAGTCCTAGCAATGGTAACCACTGTCAGTGCTCAACAACCCCGCACAAACTGCCAACGTGGTTACAGGGAGTAGTACTACTACGCCTCCAGACCCGAAGGGGGTGGTACGTCGTGCCCCCCTACCCCTGACCGGGAAGAAGTGTAATTTACCTAAAGTGGAACACGTCGGAATTGCACTCAACGAACCAGTTGAACTACCTGTCCCATTCCGAGATCTAGAATAGATCGAGGTTTTTCTGTGCAGCGGACTATGTGTGGGAAAAATGTCTTCGATTTTTGCCATCATGTGACTGTGTTTGTTCTCGTTGCCATTACTTCCTTCAGGTAAGCATGGGAATAATGTCTTCAATTTTTAACATCATGTGATACTACCGTTCATCTGTATGGTTACTTAGTCAGCAGTAGACTATGTACGCGTGGGAGTAATGTCTTCACTTTTTAATGTCATGTGATATACTATATGTATGTATGGTTACAGAGATGCGTGGGAATAATGTCTTTGATTTTTAATGTCATGTGATACTACCATTCGCTGTATGGTTACAGATATGCGTGGGAATAATATCTTCACTTTTTAACGTCATGTGATACTACCGTACGTCTGTACGGTTACAAAGATGCGTGGAAATAATGTCTTTGATTTTTAATGTCATGTGATACTACCGTTCGTCTGTATGGTTACTTAGTCAGCAGTAGACCATGTACACGTAGGAGTAATGTCTTTACTTTTTAACGTCATGTGATATACTATACATATGTACGGTTACAGAAATGCATGGGAATAATGTCTTCGATTTTTAATGTCATGTGATACTACCATTCGCTGTACGGTTACAGATATGCATGGGAATAATGTCTTCACTTTTTAACGTCATGTGATATACCGTACTATGTGGTTACAGAGATGCATGGGAATAATGTCTTTGATTTTTAACATCATGTGATACTACCGTTTGCTGTACGGTTACAGATATGCATAGGAATAATGTCTTCACTTTTTAACGTCATGTGATATATATACTACGTGGTTACAGAGATGCATGGGAATAATGTCTTCGATTTTTAACGTCATGTGATACTACCATTCGTCTGTACGGTTACTTAGTCAGCAGTAGACTATGTATGCGTGGGAGTAATGTCTTCACTTTTTAACGTCATGTGATACTACCGTTTGTCTGTACGGTTACTTAGTCAGCAGTAGACCATGTACGCGTGGGAGTAATGTCTTCATTTTTTAACGTCATGTGATACTACCGTAAGTCTGTACGGTTACAGAGATGCGTGGGAATAATATATTCACTTTTTAACGTCATGTGATACTAGTACGGTTACATATATGTGTGGGAATAGTGTCTTCCCTTTTTAACGTCATTTGTTCCGTAGCTTTACTATGTTAATATTTGATATCTACATACGCCAGGATGTAGCCACGGTTGGGTCTGTTTTAACACATTCTCTACACCCACTCAGTCCGTAATGTTCCAATTTTATTTGGCTGACGTTCTTTCCTTGCCAGATGTATTGGATGTCCAGTCGACCCATAGATCCAGCGGTCTCTGAAAAATAGGCCTATTTTGATGACTAATTGTGAGTCTTTCTATGTACTGCCTGGTACAGGCACGACAGGACACGATATTAGATCGCAGATAATAGCCGCCACGCGAAAATCATATATCGGAGCAGACACATGCATTATGACTTATTTCCTTGGCTGCCTTCTGTGGAGAGCGATCCCTGAAGAAAATCATATATCGGAGCAGACACATGCATTATGACTTATTTCCTTGGCTGCCTTCTGTGGAGAGCGATCCCTGAATACCAGTGCTGATATACCCCCCGAAAGATTCGGCATATCGCCACTATCTAATGAACACCTATTGTCACTTGAGAGGTCTGTTATCCAGCGCAATAGATATATGACAACAAATCATTGATTTACTAGATCATGGCAATTACTGATTTTGACAGTCTGCCATGTGACAAGCCGTCATTACGACCGATTATTAATGCGCCATGGCTTAACATGGAGCAACAACGGGCTATGCTCAAAGTTAAATATTCTTATTCAGACTCTTCTGACAGTTATTCAGATTCCCATACTACTTACTTCAGACTCTACTCCGAATTGTATGTGTTTTCTCGTGGTCGTTCACCATTGCTGTTTCTATATCCCTTATTGATGTGTTCATGACGAATACAGGTCGCCACCACCGTATCATTGACATCATGATTCCAAGTATCTCCTCGCCTAAGCAGAGGTATTTATATGCTTCGTTTCCCAAAACCAAGGCGCGTACTACTCGATTTGATGTCTTCTCCAATCTGAGCTTCTCTACGTTGTCCCACTATTTTTTCCTTTATGTTTTTATCTGCTTCCTTGTGTGCCCCTTGGTGGTGCTCCTCCCTCTAAGTATGATAGCAAAGACGACTCGGCACACTACGACCCTTACTAGCGAGACATTCGCTGTTTAAGCAGCCATTGTGCGTTGATGAGCCATAATCTAGAGTGCTCCCAGAATGCTCGTATAATGATGTTACGGACTTCAGCATTTTCAAATGCTGTTATGGACTGGGGTTTTGTTGTTTGCACTAGCAAGACATAATAATGATGTTACGGACTTCAGCATTTTCAAATGCTGTTATGGACTGGGGTTTTGTTGTTTGCACTAGCAAGACATATGGTCAAAGACACCCAACATGTTCTTTCATCCTCAATTTACTACCACATAGAGCACTACCGCGATATCCTATTGTGGCGCCCTCACACATCCTCCCATCGCCCCTCTGGAATCAAGATGCATGCCATGTCTTGTCAGGGGATTCTCCAGGTGACGGAGAGGTATTCAGATGTGCTGTATCACATTAGACCTGCTCATCTGCCATGTCTTGTCAGGGGATTCTCCAGGTGACGGAGAGGTATTCAGATGTGCTGTATCACATTAGACCTGCTCATCTCGTTTTTCTGTATGTTTTGACCTCTTGGTTCGCTCATTCATTGACCTTGAGTCAGGAGCTATACGCATTGTGACAAATGGACCCATCTCACAACGAAAGCTTTTGATGGACAAGGAATTCTTGTTGCCGCATTCCATACTCACAAAAATCAACGGCTTGATGAAGTTTGGACTTACTTGGATGCTTTGAAAGAGGTCGAGTGGAACGCAAAGCTCATCGTCGCCAAACATATAGTACGCCGCAAGCCTAACGAGCCTGATTTCACTTCATGTGGAAAGGATTTGGTACGTGAAGTGTTCTTGACGATTGAACTTGCTCAATGTTATGCGCAGTGCGGCAACGTAACGATACCTCATCAAGTAGATCTGGGCATAGTCAAGGCCAATATTTTCATGCTCGACTAGAGGGATGTTCGCTTTATGCATATCGAAACACTCATACTAAACATTCTGTTTCTAGTTATTTTTATTGTAGTTAGTAGAATCTATATATACATTCTATACCCGTAGCTGGACATCAAGACTAAACACACGCTGCTGGGTTTATGCGGTGTTTGGTGTCCACCATCATTGGAGCCTTAGGCGCAATTCTCATGAGAAACATTGAATGGTACGTCGTCTTTGCTCTATTGTCAGTAAAGCTCTTATAGAATAAACGTCTTTAGTGGAACAGTTTCATAATAATAGTAGAAGACCCTTTATTAATCATTTGTATCGGTGCAGCTAATAATTACATTAATACTTCACTACTGAGGCCATAATTTGTTTCTTATCAAAAAAAAGGAAAAAGGGCAAAGAAAACTGTTGCCTGTTTTGTAGCTAGGTTTTACAATAGAAACTGGCAAATTTCCTCTGTCTGAAGACTTTTTTCTATTGGAAATTGATACATTGGAAATGGCATAACAGTTTTCCTTTTCACTTTTTTTTTTTTCAAGGAAACACAATTGGGTGGCATTAGTGCTTACTACTAGTCAACTGTTCATATTTTCGTATATAATGTCTTTATGCCAACCTGGATCGTCAACGTTCACCTAACTGAGCTTTATTGCCAGTAAGTAAAAGGATTACCAAAACACCTTAATCGGTATCATAGTATCATGATTTGTTATTCCCCTACACTGTTTAATACTTCAAGTTTCTGATTGTGATAATGTAGGCTTGTTAAATACAATTGATTATTAGCATGTCCAAGTCATCTGATCACTTATAACGTCTGCAATGAAACATTGTCGGTATCACACCGTCCTGATGTATAGCCCGTTAGTCCAATGTAGTACACTATATACAATGTTCAACCATATACAGTATGACATATACAATGTACAACATTTAGGGTTGTGAGCAAGAAATTACGATAGGGGCCTCCTCCCAACCTCATCTTCCTCCTCTGTCTCTCCCATGGTCGTCGTCGCTGCTGCTTCTGCTTTGACCATCGCCGCTGTTGCCACTGCCCCTCTGCCCGTCATTGCTGCCATCACTGCAGCTTCACCCACCTCCGCTGTTGTCATTTCTTCTTCTAAAGTTGATACCAACATCACAATTATTTCATTCCGTGTTGGCATGGGCTGGCCAGCGTCCGCTGCTACTTCCATCCAAGTTCCCAGTGTCACTGCATTCCTGCATTGGTGTGCTGCTAACAGACCTTCCAACTGATTGACTCCTTGCGTAATCTTTGGTGGGATCTGCTGGGGCAGCCCTTGCTAGATGAGGGTGAACACCGAGGAACTACCATCCAATAACAGTCGGTACTTGTGCACCACTCCTGGGCGTGAAGATGTATCAGGTATATGGTATGGGACATAGGGTCACTTACGCATAACATCTTCATGGGACGATGCCAACACGTTCAACAGCCAGTTCCTCCTCCTTCAAATCTGTGGCTGTGCCGCCTCCACTTGCCATATTGCCTGTCATACCTCCTCTATCTCCGACGCCCTGGGTGCCGCATTGTCCGACCCTCGATTCTCGATATTCTCTACTCGCACTCGCAAACCAGCCAACTCGTCTTTGATAGCCACACGTGCCACTAAGCGGCATCCCTGTCTCCAAATACTCTGTTCCTGTCATGAATAGCCGCATTCCTCTCTTCCTGCATGGCCTCCCAAGCACGTCGTTCCCGCTGAAGATCCTCTCACGTATGGTGCAGCTGTAATGTTATCCGGTACCCATTTGCCAGGGCCTCCTGCAACTGCTGGCACGTTTCCTCATTAATAGACGATTGGGCAGGTATCGGGGGGATTTCACAGATATCCAACATGTCCAAGCTTGGGGATCTCCATGCACACTTGTACCCTATTATCTCCACTGACTTGGTCAAAGCTCGGCGCTTCCCTTTGTCCTGTTGCAGAGACGACGCTTCCATCCTTCCTCCTTGCGACGAACCCTCAGTCTGCGCCTCAACCGACCCCACATCCTTTGATGAACCCTCAGGCCACGCTCCACTTGACTCCTTGCCCTTTGACCTGGGCACATTACCCACACTCAATGACTTTGTATTTGCATGTCTGCACGCGCAATTAAATAATATCGAACCCGAATTCCTTGCCTCCCTGAAGTACAGCTCCGGCAATGCTTGGCGCTTTCCCTTATTATGCCAAGCCGTCAGCGCTTCCTCCATCAATGCAGGTAAAGCTCTGCGCTTCCCCTTATCCTGCTGTGTAGTTGATACCTTCGCCTTCCTTTCTCTCGATGAACTCCCAGCCTGTTCCCCACCTGACTCCTTGGCCCTCGATCTGGATGCACTAGCCAACTGGCTCAGCACCCAGGTCATGTCCCACCCCTGTTCTTTGCTCATGCAAGATGCCTTCCATGCCTGAGCCATGGAGCATCGCTCGTGCTGGGCTCGACAGGAAACACACACGGAATTATCCCTGCGAGATTTTGCCACTGGTGCCTCGAATTCGCATGGTTCACCTCGACGTGAGCATAACGAGCACTGGTGATGGTTAGGACGCGTGACCGGGCCAGGAGAACACTCACAGGACCCTTGTTCTGACACCACTTGAGGGTGGGAGGGCCACGGTGCCGGTTTTGGGCCACGGCAAATTGCTCCAGTGTCACATCGGCTTGAGGGATCCGCTTAGGGTGGGAGGGCCACGGTGCCGGTTTTGGGCCACGGCAAATTGCTCCAGTGTCACATCGGCTTGAGGGATCCGCTTTGTTGCTGGGACTTGCCATACCTGACCGGGCCCGAGAACAGGCTGTTCAGTATGCATCGACGAGCTCGCAGCAGGTGCTGATTGGACTGAGCTGCTCAGACCAGCTGTCTGCATGCTCCTTTCTGGTGCCAATGGGTTGGATGTCAGTGTTGATGAACTTGATCCCATAGACCGGCCTGCCATCTCTGGGGGGGAGGGCATGCCTGGTGAGTACACAGACATGCTGGGAAACTACTTATGCTGCTGGAAAAGGGCTGCTATCCGCTGCTCGTCTAGATGGTGCTTGTATATTTCTCAGCGCTTCTTGTAGCATAGCCATGAAGCAGTTGAGTTATCACCAGGTGGGGGTGGCGTAGGCAAACGGTTAGGGGTAGAGTGGTGCGACATAGTCAAAGAAGGATGGATGGTCGAAATGTTTTTCTTATTTACCCTTTCATTATGATGGCATCAAGATTCTACTTCTATTACCGCTATGACTACATAGCCACCACCACATCGCTTAGATGAATAAATAAAAATAAACCCCGAGTTTGTACGTAAGTAACGATAAGAGTGTCATAGCCACCGCCACATCGCTTAGATGAATAAATAAAAATAAACCCCGAGTTTGTACGTAAGTAACGATAAGAGTGTTGTGTCCATACAGATAGTTTTGAATCCTCTGCAAAGTTCATGTATTTTTAACTACACTTTTCAAGTGCGTTTTCGTCATTTACTGTTTCATGTGTTGTGAATGTCATATGCAACGCTTATACAATATAAAGGTCGTAAAAATTGAACGTAAAGGATGGATGGGAATGTCATTACTCACTTAGACTCCTTGCCGGTTGCGTAAGACCTATGCAGTGTGTCGTTCCAAAGCCTCAAATGGTACAATATATCACTGATCACATACAGGGTCGATCCTAAGATGCTTGGCATCAGCAGATCCACATGGAACGTGATCGCTGAATAGACTGCCGATTATCGGCAAGCATGACTTTGGTTTCACTATCCTCAACAACAAGACACGGCCGCCTTGAACCATATTTTGGGTACAGATGCCCTGGGGTCAACACAGGTAATATATAATACATCCAATGCCAATTTTGATGCTGACTATGATTGGTTAAAGCATAACTATATTTTGACTGAATGAGGGGGAGGGGATGGGGGGGAGAGAGGAGAGAGAGAGAGATAGAGGATTAATACGAATATCCAGTGAGTTATAATATTGGATTATAATACCATTGTTCATTTACCGACGCATCTTAAGTCAGCGTTGTGGCTTGCCAGCTACATAAAATTGAAAGGGCATCTTAGGGTTTGTATGTATCATCACACCTGTGTGTGATGGCATTTCTTCGTAAGTATGTTATTGCTGTCTGAAACCAGTACATTGTTTTGGTCCCAGGTGAAGAGGCGCATAGGACGTTGGCCTCCTCAGAAGTATTCACTCGTTCATAAATAAATAAATAAATAAATAAATAAATATATGATTTATTTGTTGTTGTGGCTGTATACCATTTAAATATGCGGCCGTTGCACAGCCACTATAATCATGAACATATATTTTATATTATATATTTAATTATTTATTGTCAATATAGTAATAGCCGTTGCACAGCCACTATAATCATGAACATATATTTTATATTATATATTTAATTATTTATTGTCAATATAGTAATAGCGTGTAATTTCATGCATATAGTGGCTGTGTATCAATCATATATTCGACTGATATACAGCCACCAGGGGTTGGGTCCAACTGTAATTTCATGCATATAGTGGCTGTGTATCAATCATATATTCGACTGATATACAGCCACCAGGGGTTGGGTCCAACGCTCGCTTGCTGGCTTAGTCGCATCCTAACAGGCCCTTTCTATTATAATAGCCTTATCCTTCAAACTCTTCCTTTATGTAAATAGTGGATTTCGCTCACGGTGGTGGCAAGCTTTCTTCATTGGGTTTTTGATGCTACCCCAATTGCACCCTTTTAGTTATGCCTATACTGTGCAGCTGTGGGTCTACCGAGGTATTTCCTACCCAATATGTCCTTAGCTACCATGTAGCGGAAGTAGATAGCATTGTAGATGTACAGCTGTATTTAATTATTTATCCCAATCGTGTTATTGTGGCTGTGCATTGTTCGAGTATACTATTGCTGTACAGCCACAAGTTCTGTGATTGCTACATGTATTCCGTATTATTACATTCTTTTGAGTGCGAAACAATCTAATTGACTCTAAAACGTGTAATATTGCTTTTACCTTCACGTATTGTTTGAGGTGATATAACTATTTATCTGTCGATGTCGTATTTAATCTTTCTTGGTCCACAGTTTATAAAGGTATCGTACTTAGATAATTCATTGATCAAGCATTAAGAGAGAAAAAATAATTATTATTATAATTATAATAATTATAATAACTATAATAATAATATATACATATAATTCCCTTTGGTAGGTATTGCCAAACTGTTTGTCTATACGGTCGATTATATAATTGATGTATTATTTTGATGCGATGACACTTATTACGACATGTTGTTTTGATGATGATACTTAGTTATTACTGTATTAACTGGGAAAAATACAAAAAAAAAAAAACAAACAAACGACACAACATGATGTGGGCAGTAGTATATTGTATATTAGCGCTATGGACGGTGGTATATGTGGTGCTCGGTACTCGGGTTAATATAGAAAGGCAATGAGGGAACAGCAATGAGAGCTTGCAGAACAATTCAGCAGGGACGACCAATTGATCAGATGGAAGAAATAGGATAACTCAGTGAAAATATAACGGACCGCATTGGGTAAAAATGTCTCAAGAGGTAGTATCAAAGCCATCGTAAGATATCAGTCGTCAATGTTCATGTAATTCAACATTTGGGTAAAAATGTCTCAAGAGGTAGTATCAAAGCCATCGTAAGATATCAGTCGTCAATGTTCATGTAATTCAACATTTGTTGCTTGAAATTGCCGGTACTGACCGCCTTGCCAGCCCTCTGTTGGGGTTCTCCATCATCTTCATATGTTTGGAGCTTCCTTTTCACTGGCTTGTAGTCTTTGCATTTGAGCGGTTGCCCCTTCCTCTTCTTGGTAATTGTCAGAGTGAGAAGAATACATTTATTGTTTATATGGCCGCTCACTAGTGCAAATGTTTCGTCCAGCAGCGTTATCAATCTCAAAACTGTTAACATCTTGTACTTCCCTCTCCTCAATGGAATGACTGCGAAGGATATCTGCGCCGCAACTATATCGCCAATTCAGAAGATCTGCGGTTTGATTCTCTTGAACCTTTGATTTGTGTGAGCATCTATGTTTTATGGTCGTTGTCCGTATATTCTTACATTTTATCTCCTTCCAGTGTTATCCTTGCTTGCGCATACTCGATGACATTGTCTGATGTTCTCTTGAATCCCCCTTGTGCAATTTTTTCGAGCAATCCGTTGGGGTCAGTATCCTTTTTGAACGGAATGTGAACTTCTTGTTTGTCTGAGTCCTTTGCGGGTGTAAACACCCTATTGTTTGCGTACAATATCTTGTTTCCTTCGTCTGACATTTCTTCCGACCATTCTTCCAGTTCGCCCTCTTTGAACTCCTGGTCAAATGCTTGGTATACTGTTTTCACCGCAGCCATGGCGTCATCGAACTGCTGCATGCCAAGCCCATCCAGTTTTATTGACTGTTTGAGGTATTTACACTTCCGATTGAATTCACTACATCCCTATCAGCCATCTTCAATATGTGTAGCATCATTGAACGCTCACTTTATAGATCCTCCTATCTTAAACAGGGGCAGATCTATGTCTGCTATTGCACCATACACCATGAATATTGCTTCCTTGTTTGTCACCTTGCTGTCCTGGTCTGCTAGTAGGATTCTCCATATTTTTGGGCTTTTGTACTGCCGTACGACTACCGTACTTTTCTATTCTGGGTTCTTCACAAGACATTAACTCTATGTGTGGACATGATACATATATATTTTCATTTCACCTGAAGAATGTCATGGAGTCATGCTTCCCTCCTATGCTCGTCATACTCAACATGTCGTTCCAAGGTACTTCCTATGTTAATGTCCATTTAAATATCTTTTTATAATTCTAAAAGGCTTCATTCAGTATGCACTTGCATTGCTTTTGTCGTACTCGTTGTCCATTTTTGTATATGTGTATGCAATGATAAGATAGGCTACAGAATGTCTGGTGAGCTGATACTGTCTTGTGTCGCATTGCAGCCGTCTATTATAAGCAACTTTTCAGGGTCAACTATCTGTATGGCTTCTTATTCTCATGTCGCATTGCATCGGTCTGATGCAGACAACGTTTATGGGTTGACTGTCTGTCTGGCTTCTTAACAATTTGGACATATTTTATCTCTCTTATTCAACATGTTTGGAAACAATAAGATCTACCTGATTTATTGGATCTCCCTATATGCTAATACTCCAACCGTCTCACAGACAACTTCTTTCCCATATATTCTCCCGTCCCACAGGACTGTGTTCTTTTCCTTTTAGTTCGAAGCATGTATATTTCTGCATTGATATATTTATTCCGCTGTATCATTTTATTTGATTTTGGCTTATAGGTTGTCTGTTCCCTGGATACTGAGTGGGTTACTTTGCTTCTAACATCTTTTAGGATTGAAATAGGTTAATTCAAACTGACTGATTGGTTTGCCTACATATTACCTATGTATTACTCTGTTATTACTACGGAATTGAACAAGGCTAATTCAAATTGACAATTTGGCTTGCCTATTGGTGATGACGCCCAAAGTTTGGTCAGTAACAAATATATTAATAGTGTTACCGTACCAAAAGCTTGCGTTGGGCGCGCTAAAGTGATGAGGGAGTTCTGGGCAGGTCCCAGAGAACGTGCCTGTGAAAATGAGGTCAAGTCGGAAAGGGGGTCGGCAAGTATAAAGTGCTAAGGTAAAGCGCCTATGAAAGAAGCGGTAAGTGAACACGGCAATGTCAGCGGCAAGAACACAGTAAGCTTAGCAAAGTCTAAGCATTGTTAATGCCTGCCATAGCTGCAAGGCGCGAATAGGTCAAAGACTGGCAATAGTCTGCAACTGCCGATAAGTTTGACGTCGCCGACCGTAAATGAGGTCTTGAGCGTAAGGGAGACTGAAGTAAGGGGAGCAGGAAACTCTGTTCTCTGGTTCGATGGGTATGTACAAGTTGGTAAGTACTTTTTATACTACAAGGAGTTCACCGTCACCAGTGACTAATCATTGCCAAAGTGCGGTAAACTAGAAAATTTTATAGGGGTAGCTCCAACGGTTTCAGATCCCTACCGTCCATTCAAGACCCTTAGCAACGCCAGGCGGCAGATTGCAATGCTAAACCATCAATCCATCACCCTTCTGTCTGTCAAAAATGCTTAGCAATGTCAGGCGCCAAATCGAGGTGCTAAGCGATGTTAGACGCCAAGGTCAAATGCCAAGCTGTCCATCAGTTTTTGATAGATCATCAATCTTCTTGCTAAGCGCTGTTGTCAGTGACGGATGCCATCTGTCAGTTGTCATTCTTGCTGCTGTCGGTGCTATCATTGATTGGATCTGCTTCTTGCCATACCCGGCCATCAAATATTGCCAAAATTGGATAATTAGTGTGTGCTAAGGTATTCTGAGCCAGTGCCATGTTGCCGTAGCCTGCCGTTGATGCGCTGATCCTGTATGGAGTCCTATCATCTCTCCCCAACTGAAAAATTGACTATCCTCAGTCACCAAATATGGTTACTGTTACCGTTTTTGTGACGAGTGGTCCGTGCGTTCTTGAGATTTTGCTTATAGTCCTGGCGCATGAGTTGAGACTTCGTTTCTTCTCCCCACCTTTTATCTGGCGCTCATCCAACTAAAATGTCTTTCTGTATTCCAACTCTGCCCCCTGTTCCTTCTCAAGCCGCTCAGGAAGCCGCCTATGCCTACATCGCCAGGGCCAACCATTTCATTTGTCATATCAAGGGTGTTGGCGCCGAGGCATCCCAGAAATTAGTGGTTGGCGTGATGAAGTTGTTGGAGCGATAGTATGAGGTGTGAGTCCTTGGTTTTGGTTGGGATCGTGAAATTGAGGTGCAGGAGTGGTGCCATGCACGGTATGTTGACAATCGTGGTGCCGAGTATTTAGCGCCCTTCTCCCGTTTCGTAAGTTGTTTTTGCTGCCTGCCGTGTCGCTTAGCTGATTGTTCCCTAGGCACCTCCTGCTGTCCCCACTATCGAGGATGAGTTGGAGGACATTCTGTCTGGTGCCTTGCCGATGACGGTAAGCGTGCCTACAGCAGAGTGAGTATTCCTAACCCCCCATTCTTTTGACTTAGCTTTGGTCTGATTTGTCGCCTCACAGTAAACAGGAGGTGTTGGTGCCGTTAGCGCACATGCAAGTAGCCAAGGAGCTGGCGATGCGGCAAGAAGAAACATCCCAGGATGCCCAGGAGATCACCAGGGCTCTGGAGGAGCGGGAGAGGGTCAGGGAGTTAGCGGAGGAGATGGAGGGAGTTGCTGCAGGGAAAGTGCCTGCCGCTGAGAGGCAGGCGGTAACAGAAGGATCCAGTAAGGGTGGTCGCGCCGGCAGCACTTTGAGCCCAGTGTTGCCAGCTAGCAAGTCAGGCTCACTGAGGAAGCTGGCAGGTGCTTCCAAGCGCAAGGTAAGTGCTAATTTCACTTGTCGTTGCCGATGGTTGCTAACAACAGTCGCAGAGTCACAAGGCGGCTCCTCAATACGCGGTAAGTGGTATTTGGAAATCTGGTCTCCTTATTTACCGTGATTTGTCTAGGCACCAACGCAGTCGAGCTTTGACAATAAGAAGCTCAAAGGACTGCTGTTGCCACATCGCGAGAAGGCCATCCTTGACGAGGGGCAAGAGGCCGGGGTCGTGATGGAGGAGATGAAGGGAAAAAAGACTGTTTCCCTGGCGACCTGGCAGGCTTTTAAGGAGGCACGGGGAGCGGTAAGTCACTTTTATATCTTCTTGAGTCTCTTGCTAATTCTTAGCGCTAGTGTGACAAGTGCTGGGCTGACAACGACCCAGAAGGCTGTTGGTTCCTGACTGGGGCCCAGCCGTGTTATCGTTGTGGTGCTCTCAAGCATGCTTGCACTATCAACGGGGCCAAGAGTCGCGAGCAAGGCGGCGCGCCAGATGCTCTCATTGAGAAGACCTTTTCATGCGCTGTTTTGGTGAGGAGGGCTAGGGAGTTTGTGGAGTGCCAGAAGAAGAAGGTCGCTGCCAGTGGCATGGCAGCTATTGGACATGCCTCCTTGGTGTTGCCAACACGCCAAGGAGATGGAACTGAAGTGGTCAGTAACCAAGGCGCAGGAGAGCGCCAAGGGACTTTGGTCCCAGAAAAACGACAAGCCCCTTTCCCAAGCAAAGGGAAGGGCAAAGCCAAGCGACCTCGGGTGGTCTCATCGTCGCCTTCCCCCTCGCCAGCTCCTCAAGACACTGAAATGGAGGACTTGGAGAAGGCCTTAGCGGCAAGTCGCCTGCCTCCTCAAGATCCTGAGGCAGGCCCAAGTGGCCTCTTGTCGCCCATCCATTTGGCGGCGAGGTCCCTTGGCAAGGAGCAGGAGGTAGGAGAGCAGGAAGCGGTTGGCAACTTGGCACCTCAAGAGGAGCGGGAAGAAGCCCCTGCCAACGTTGAGATGGGGGATGAGTCCAGAAAGAAGGCAGAGGGGGCGGCCATGGGAGGGGATGAAGATGCCGAGGGGGAGGAAGAAGAAACCTTGGTGACGCAGCATGAAGGTGGCAGGGAGGAGACATCGGCAAGGGAGGTAGCAGGAGGAGAGGAGGCAGCAGCAGGAGTTGCCCGGGAGGAGCCTGAGTGGCGTTGGCTGCCTCCCTATGGTAACACTGCTCCGTGGGAGGTGTCTGACCCTGAGGACGTTGCCGGGTTGGAGCCTAGGCAACCCATCATCGCCAGAATATATCCTTCCTGGACTCTCCAGCCACAGCCAACAGTTACTGGCGACGCTTTCAACTGGCTGGGGCAAGACCTCGTATACCCGGTAGTGGTGCTTAACCCGCAGGAGATGCTGGAGAGGTTTTCGAGAAGGGCGGCAATGATGGAGTCGTCAATGGAGTGGGAACGGGAATGAGTCCAGGGTCAGCTAATGGCACTGAGGTTGTGCTACTCCAACCTGGGTCGTAGCCTTCGCGTTCTTTGCGACTACCAAGCAGATTGCCAAGCTGCCATGGACTGGCAAACCGCTAACAATATCTTGCCTGGCGACCTCCTTCCTCTTCGCAATTCCTCCTTGCCAGTTTCCGACGACTCCTTGCCGATGGACGATGAGAGCGATTAAACAAACCTTAGCATAGATAGGTCGTTTGTACATAGATTTTTGTTTGTTACCAAACACGTAAATATACCTCTTGCCGCCTTCTTGCCGAGGGGAAGGATAAGTCCCATAATCTGAGTTAGCGCAGCAGCAGAGAGCAAAGAAAGTAAAGCAAAGAGAAAGCAAGCGGCAAGTATTCTAAGGTAGGTCTTAGCAAGAGGAGTAGTAGGTGTGGGACTTAGACAAATTTTTAAGGAAAAAGGGAAACACTCAGTAAATCATCATAGCAAAAAATCCTTGGCAAGAGTTGCGCAGGGCGCTAAGCGTTGGCGACACGCTAGCGCTGCGGCTTATATAAGGAATTGTCTGTTGGATATAGTACAGTAAGTGTCGGCAAGAAAGATAAGTAAAGTAAGTAATAGAAAAAGAGAGCTTATCAATATAGTCTTTTCTAATCATTTTCTTCTTCTTTAACCAGAGTCGGCAAATCATCATCGTCCAATAATTCTGTTTCTTCAAGTTCCCTCAGTTTGGCGGTGTCAATATCTAGCGCTTCAAGCGGCAAGTCAATTTGTTTCCTGGCGAGATACGGTAATAGGCAAAAGGTGGCAACAGGTTGATGCAGTACTGAACCATCTAATTCACAGAGCACATAAGCACCTCAACGGTTATGAGAGATAACTACCAAAGGTCCTAGATAGTGCGGACACATTTTCTTGTTGTAAGAGGTTTCAATTTTGGAGTTGCGCATAAGCACTAGCACCCCTCTCAGGAAGTTGTAATCCTTGATAGTAGCACTATGCTCGGTTTCGAATCGCAGGGCTGCTTGGCGACGGGCGCTAAAGACCACCTCATGGAGTCACTCTAAATCTTCTTTCCTTTGCTGGAGATCAATAGCTCATCTGGCGATCAGATTGGTAGTTGCTAAGATGCTGTTAGGTGCTGGCTGTCAGGTTCCGCTGAGTCAGGGGCTTTCCGGGAAAGCAATTGCCCTTACAATGCGGACTTGACCTACGGATACTCGGGTGTCTGGAACTCCGGGGCTAGGACTCCAGGGTTCAAGACGCAGACAGGGGCAGTCCTGGGAGAGGGGACTCGGTCCGGGGATTTGGGTTGTGAGTAGTGGGGGATTCGGGTGGGGGTCGAGTCGTGAACCGGGGGTTCTAAGACGAGACCAAGTTAGTAAATTAAAGTCACGAAGTGCGTACCAATCTTAGAGCACGCAAGTATTCAAGCGTGCCAGTCAATGTGTACCAGTCAAACAGAGGGCATGCAACAATCCAAGTAATGCAAATGTAAACAGTGTAATATCAAGACTAACGAATACAACAGGGGACTGCGCTATAAGTACTATGGGACCGGGTCTCGGGGTTCTGGGGTGTCTGGGATGGGTTCCGGGAGTCATTGAGTAGCGGGCAGGGACTGTATACCTGGATCACGTGTGTGGGGTGCACGATCAATTAGCACGGGGGGAGCTGTGATGCGTGATGCACGTGATCTGATCGTTGATTGGGGCTGGTGGCAGCTGATGGCGGTCCTTGATGCGCGTGATGGCGGTGTCAGTAGTTGTGATGGTGGGGCATGTTCTGTGGGGTTGGAGGGAGGGTCCCGGATGGAGTTCCGGGGGTGTTCCGGGATGGGTTCGGAGGGGAGGGGTCGTGACATCACCCCCCCCCTCAGCGCCGAGACCCTCCGAGGCACACGTAGTCAGTGGTCCGGACCGGGGTCCAACCGTGGGATCCGGCACCTGACCTGCCACGTATCAAAAAAAAAAAAAAATTTACCATCAAACTCAACTATGTCGCATACGCCAACACATTTCCCAATGCCCCCACACACTAACGAGGTCACGCCCCTCATGGCCTGGGAAGCCCGGGATGCGCGGTACCGAGCTCGCCTCAACCAGGAGCGTATGGTGGAGCTTGTTTGGCAATGTGAGTGCTTCCCGTGTCGTCTGCCTGTCTCAGCTGACCTTCCTATTCTAGAACAACTCAGTAATCCTGTCCCGGAAGCAGGTCCCAGTCAGCAGCTGGAGCCTGCTCCCGATGCGGGCTCTAGTGTCCTCCTGGAGTCCTGCCCAAGTTGTCTCGCGCCTACCTTTGCGCGGATGACTGTCCGCCCTCCCTGTCCTCAACCCCCTCCCTGCCCTAGACTGCCCGCCCCCTGCTTTCATTGTTCCAGGATGGCGATAGGGGCCATCTCCGAGGTCCCAGAGAATCAACGTGTTGCGTGGGCGGACGCAACGCAGGAGCTGTTTGGGGAGGCCCTGGAGAGGCCCCAGGGTCTACCTCCCCATGCCTGGTGCGTAGGCAATGGACCGGTGAGTGCTGTCTTACCTCAGGTCTCATTGCTGACTCTGGCGTAGTGTCTGCACTGCGCTCGACGGGTGGTCCCTTGCCTGTTCAAGGTCCTGGGTTCCTTGTCCTGCCGGGACACGTCCGTGTGTGAGGTGTGTCGCCTCAACTACGAGCGATGTTCTGTGTCGGCACTGTGGAGGGCGCGCTGTGTCTCTCGGGAGCAGGGGTGGCCGCTGGGGGGAGTCACCCGGAGGATGGGGGTTGAGGAGCAGGATTGGGTGGTGGAGCTGGTGGGGGAGGCGCCCACGGGGGCTGGTGGGAGGTCAGGGGGCCAAGGGGTCGTCCCGTGGTCCTGATCACCCATTGGGCGACCCAGGCCGGGACCACCAGTCACGAGGGGCGTGGGGGGCGCCCCAACAAGGGGAAGAGGCGGGCGTCGCCCAGTCCCTCGCTGGGACCCTCTAAGAGGACGCGCCTGCCCTTGGAGACCCCGTCCCTGGCTTCTCCAGCGTGCCTTTCTCTGGCGGCTTTTTCCCCATTGTCCAGGCAACCGTTGGATGATGAGGTGAGGGCTCTGCAGGAGCGCCTGGAACAGGCTGACCGGGAGAGGGGGCGAGGGAGGAGGGGGCTGGAGGAGGAACGCAAGACGGCCCTCTGGGAGCTGGAGGAGGTGAGGGTGGCCCACGGAGGAGCCGAGGCCCAGCTGGACGCCATGAGGACCTGGCTGGAGCAGGGAGTGGGGCTCCCGAGGCAAGGTCCCTCGAGTCCAGAGTTAGTCGAGGCCTTGCATCAGGACGTGGTGATTGGGTGCATGGCCTCCTTGAGTGAGTGTCCCCTTTTCGTGGTTGGGTTGTACTAATATTTCCAGGCTGGGCTTGGGAGCATTGCCTGCTCCTGGACGGGGCCACCGCGGCATTCACATCTCTTCAAGAGGGATTACGGTTGGAGGCAGGGAACCCCAGGGTAGAGCGGGGTCTGGATTTGCTGGGAAGGCTGGTGGGTGCGCACCGCCGGAGGAACGTCCCGGCCCCAGGGTCATGGTTCGAGCATGTGCTGGACAAAGGCGAGCCCCTCCCATCCTAGGATCTGTTGGCCGAGGAAGTGTGGCAGGAGCACAGTCCAGAGGGGATGGGGGAGGGTTTCCGGGGCTGGCCGAGGGGAGGGGAGGGTGAGGGTAGTTTGGGGCCCCAGCTCTAGGGGTTCCCGTTTTCTTGCTGTCGCTTGTTTCGTGGTCCTGTAACTGTAGTATAGTGTACCTCTAAAAAAAATGTATATACTTGGTTGTCCAGAGTCAGTGAGAAGTATGAGTAAGGGGGCGAAGAAACCGAGAGAAACCGGAAAGAACATCTTGCCCAGACTCTGGGACACTACTATGAAAAGGTACTAAAAGAGAGTAAAATCCAGAAGAGGAAGGCAGAAAATATATATGGGAGTTAAATTCCTACTGAGCTCAGAGGCAGGGATTACGCCCACTACTGCCATCTGTGAGTCCTGCGCCTGGGGGGGTCGTTTCCCGGGTGCCGTCGCTGGAAGTCCCGGAGTTTGTCGAGGGCACCTTCAAGGTTTCGGCGCGGCTCCCAAGTGTCGTCCTCCAGGCCGTATCCCTTCCACCGTACGAGGAAGTGGGGTCGTCCACGGATGTTCTGGGAGTCGAGGATGTCTTCAACCTCGTAGTGGTACTCTTCCTTGACCTCGACCAGGGGAGGAGGTTCGGGCTGTCATTCGGAGAAGGGATCTGGGGGGTGTCGTTCCAGGAGGCGGACGTGGAATACTGGGTGCAGGCCTTTAAGTCCCAGGGGGAGCTCGATCTTGTAGGCATGAGATGAGACCTTCTTCAAAATTTTGAACGGGCTGAGGCACTTGTGATCGAGTTTTGGGGAGGGTCGGCGGGTGTGGAGGTGGCGTCGATCTAACCATACCTTTGTCCTGGGGGTCCAGTCGGGGGTGTCTTCCTGTTTCCGGTCAGCATGTTTCGCATAGGCCTGGTTCACAGTGTCGATTTCTTCCTGGAGGAACTTGTGAAGGGACTGGAGATCCCGGGCGACCTTGTGGGCAGCGTGCGACAGGATGTCCCGGAGCGAGAGCGTCAGAAAGAAGGGCAATATCCTGGTGGCAGAGTGCGGCGTGTTGTTGTAGATGAACTCGGCCAGGGGGAGCTCGGCGCGCCAGTTGTCCTGCAAGTAGTTGACGTACAGTTGGAGGTACTGCTCGAGAGACTGGTTGACCCTTTTGGTTTGGCTGTTGGTTTCGGGGTGGTAGGCGGTAGAGAGGTTAGTCTTCACTTCAAGTGCCTTACACAGGGAAGTCCAAAACTTGGACACAAAGAGGGGGCCGCGGTCGGAGACGATGTCGTCCAGGAGGCTGTGTTTGGCGAAGACGTGCTCAAGGAACAGCCAGGCAAAGTCCGGGGTGGCATCCGTGGTGTGGCAGGGTAGGAAGATGCCCTGTTTGGTTAGCCTACACACAACAACAAGAATGGCATTGAACCCTTCAGATTCTGGGAGTTTGACGATGTGGTCCAGAGATATGGAGGACCAGGGGCATTGCCCGACTGGCAGGGGTTTCAGGAGTCCATATGGTTGGTGTTGGGAGACCTTGGCCCAGAGGCAGGGTTCGCATGATTGAATGTAATGGGTCACGTTCTTCTTCAACCCTGGCCAAAAGTAAGTCCAGGAGATAAGCTGGAGGGTCTTACGTATTCCGGGGTGTCTCCAGAGCTTGTGGTCGTGGTGTTGGTGGAGGACATTGTAGCGGAGTCGGGCGTGATCTGGGACATAGATGCGGCCGTCCCAGAGGAGGAGTTTCTCGTCGGGGGACAAGGAGAAGGTGGGGTCCCGGTCGGTTCCATCGGGGGGGTTGCGGAGGTCGTGATTGGTGAAGTACTTGTCTTGGGGGGCGCGGCAGATCTGGCTCAGAATCCCTTTGTCATTTAAGATCAGTACGGCATTCAGATGTTCAGGAGGGATCACCACGTGATGATTGAACGCATTGCGTCCCGCCTCGAATGACTTCTTGGGATAGACATCCAGTCAACGGGTGAGGGCATCAGGTTTAGCTCCAAGTCATCCCAGGTGGTACTGGATCGTGAAGTCGTATTCCGAGAGAACCTCGGACCATCGGGCCTGCCGTCGACTAAGTTGCTTGGTCGTGGTGAAGTACTGCAGGTTGTTGTGATCCGAGTAGACCTGAATCCGGTGCTGGGCTCCCTCGAGGTAGGCTCGCCATTGTTTGAAGGCTTTGACAATGGCGAGGAGCTCCTTGTCGTAGATGTCGTAGTTGAGCTCGGCGTCGATCATGGACCAGGTGTAGAAGGCAACTGGCTGGGGCTCCCCACCGTCAGGTCCCATCTGCAAGAGAATCCCGGTGATGGCGTAGTCAGAGGCGTCGCATTCCAGGATAATTGGGAGGGCCGGGTCGTAGTGCCGGAGTATGGGGGCGGCCGTGAAAGCCTCCTTGAGCAGGTTAAAGACACTCTGGCACTTACTGTCCCAGTTCCAGGCGACGTCTGTACATGTGAGCCGGTTGAGGGGTTTTGTGATACCGGAGTAGTTATCTATGAACCTCTGGTAGAAATTAGCAAAACCCAAGAAGGATTGTACTTCCTTGACGTTCCGGGGCTGCAGCCAGTTGACGATGGCTTTGACTTTGTGGGGGTCCATGTGAATGCCATTTGGGAATACTATGACGCCAAGATACTCAACCTCTTCCATGTGGAATGAACACTTCTCAGGCTTGGCATGGAGGTTGTGCTCCCAGAGGCGTTTGAGGACTTGCCGGACATGTTTCTGGTGGTCCTCCTGCGAGTCAGAATAGATGAGGATGTCGTCCAGGTAGACAATCACAAAGACGTCGCTCATGTCGTGGAAGATGTCGTTCATGAAGTATTGGAACGTGGCGGGGGAGTTAGTCATTCCGAAAGGCATCACAAGGTACTCAAACAGACCATACCGTGTGCGGAACACGGTTTTCCACTCGTGTCCTGGGGCAATGCGGACATTGTTGTAACTGGAGCGGAGGTCGATCTTCGTGTAAACTTTGGCACTGTGGAGTTGATCGACCAGATCACCAATGAGCAGGAGCGGGTAGCGGTTCTTCTTGGTAATCTTATTGAGTCCCTGGTAGTCGACACAGAGTTGGAGCAAGCCATCCTTCTTCTTGGCGAATAGAACCGGGGCTCCGGCGGCGGAGGCGGAGGGTCAGATGAATCCCTTACCGAGCATTTCGTCGAGGTAGTCCTTGAGGGCCTGGAGTTCGACCTCCGACATGTTGTATACCTTGCTGAAAGAGGGGGCGGCTCCTTCCTCGAGGTCGATGGTATGGTCATAGGGGCGGTGAGGGGGAATCTCCTTGGCATCTCCTTCGGAGAATACGTCAGCAAACTCGTGATACTCCAGAGGAACTACTTCTCGGAGGATTTGCTCCTTGGTTTTCTTTTCTGGAGGAATAGCATCCCCTCGTAAATGTTCTTCCGGGAGAGAAGGTGAGGTGTGCAGCTGAAACGTGGGAGTTCCATCCTTCATGAGGCGGCCGAAGGGGGCGGCCCCAATGATCCTAGTTCGGGTCGATCGGGGTCGCAGATGCCTCAGCTGGAGTGGGTGCGACGCATGTCTGAGACCTGCCGGGGTAGTTCAGCCCTTTGTACTTGTTCCGAGGAATGTTTGGGGGTCAATCAGGGGCCTTGCAGTCTCGGACGGGCGTGGGGGGCACGGCAGTCATCCTGGGGGTGTCAGGCGTCGGGTCGCTTCCTAGGGCCCGGAGGTGCACGGTGGAGGAGGGGTGGTCTTCGGGTCTCAGGAAGGTCATGGTGAGCATCCTCCAATTGATGTCGGGGTTCGTGTCGTGCAGCCAGGGTAGTCCCAGCACCATCGGGGTCGATTCGTGAAGTTGTGTGACCAGGAAGTCGGAGGTGAACTCGTAGTTGTTGTCCAGGGTCACGCATTCCAAGTGAGACCTCTGGATGGGGCCGGAGGAGGAGGGGGTGCCATCGAGGCGTTGCAGGTGGAGGGGCTGGTCGAGGGAGTTGTGGGGGAGGTTGAGGGCATCGCTGATGAAAACTCCGGTGGCTCCGCTGTCGATGAGGGCCAATATTGGTCCTGGGGCGCCGTCCAGCCTGGCATTGATGACAAAGGACCGGGACGAGCAGGACTGGAGTCCAGGGGGTGGTGGGGGTCCGTTCTTTGGGGTAGGATCGGGAGAGTGGGGGATGTCGAAGGGGAGTTGCTGGTCGTCAGGTGTCGGGTCCCGGGTCAGGCGAAGGGTAAAATGTCGCCAATTGATGCGGGGATTGGTGTCTTGGAGCCACGGGAGCCCTAGGACCAGGGGTGTGGAAGGGTGGAGTTTGGTTATCAATATCCGGAGGGTGTGAGTCTGTCCATTGGCAAAAGTAACGGGCATACACACGAAGTGAGTGATGTTCCCCACTGTAGAGGTGTCTCCATTGAAGAGGCAGAGCCGTACTGGGACCGGGAGTCGCTGAGCAGGTTCCGGGGCAAAGGTAGACCATGCTTCATCGATGAAGTTGTCGGTGGCGCCACTGTCAACGAGGGTGTTGAGGGGGGTTCCGGAGGGGGTGAGGCGGGTTTTGAGGAGAAGAGAATGCAAGGAGTGGGAGGGTAGGTAAGCCGTGAGGGTGTCCTGTACGAGTGTCGTGGAGCGAAGATGTGAGACTGAGGCGGAGAAGACGTCGGGGTCAATTCCACGATTTAGGGCATCTTCCAGGTCTAAATCACCAGGTCGCTTTCCGAATACTCGTAGGTGGCGTCCTCCCCTTCAAAGGTCCAGGTGGCATGTCCCATGACCTGTCATTGGGGGCACTTGGAGATGAAATGGTCTTTCTCACCACAGAGTATGCAGACACCCTCCCTTCTCCGTTGTTCCTGCACATGGGGCACTTGGAGATGAAATGGTCTTTCTCACCACAGAGTATGCAGACACCCTCCCTTCTCCGTTGTTCCTGCACATTCCTCAGGACCTCAACCCAGGGTCGCCCCTTTTTCGAGAGCCGGTTGGCCCAGAGGGCTTCTTTGTCCCGTTCGTCGGCGAAGTTGGGATCTTCAGAGGGGGTTCCTCAGGGTCTGGCGCGTCACCTGGGTTGTTGGTGGCCATGGCAGCGTTGAGTTGGGCCTGGGGGCGGGCGCCGCTGGCCCGGGTCTCCACGCAGGGGGTGGCAGAGGTGAGGGGCCTGGGGGTCGTCCTCAAGGCTCGGCCGGGGGTGGCAGAGGCGGTCAGGGAGGGTTCGGTGGTGTCAGGTCGATCCGAGGGGGGCCAGGTGCCAGGTCGGGTGCCAGGTTGCACGGGGGACGTTCAAACCGGGAAAGTCGCGCTTGCATTGGGGGCCATGGGGGGTTCCGCAGATCGAAGTGGGGCGGGGGGTCATGGCAAAAGTTGGGTTCTGGAGGGGCCGGGGCTGACGTAGGGGGCGGTACCAGGGCAGGCATGGGCACGAGACGTGGTTCGTTGTTGCCACACGTGAGCTCGTCAATGTAGCACAGCGTGTCGTCTGTGCTAGAGGTGTCCGCGTGGGGTCTGCCGGGGTTCGCCGTGGCCGGGGGTCGGGCATTGTCTGTTTGTGGGAGGGGTTCCAGAGGTCTCTGGGACTGTCCCCAGGTCTCGAAGGTGCTAGGAACAGAGTTAGCCTTACGGCGAGTTGACAAGCCTACCGTGTGGGCTGCGGGCTGATCAAATAGCCCTCCCGTTGGATTAAGGGACCGCAGTATGGCTGAGGCGTTTTGTCACTCTTCCCGTTGTCATTGCTCCAGAGTGGGGACTGTGGGGGCTGCCAGGGCCAGTTCCAGTGGTTCCCGCCGGATGTGAATCGAGCGGCCCGGGTCTGCAGGGTTGTTGAGGAGTCGGGGGGAGGGGGACGCGTGGACTTCATCGAGCAGTTGTTGCAACTCTTTGTGGAGGATCGTGTTGCGCCTATACTTTACCATAGTCTGCTCTGGGAGTTCTCCTCGTGTGAGGCAATCCCCGAATTCGACCAAGCAGTGGGCCCATTCCTCTGGAGTGCCTGCAAAGTCGTCGTGTCCAAGTTCCATGAGTAGCGCCCTTGCCCGTTGAGCGAAGTCCTCCGGCGAGATCCTGAGTGAGGGGAGCACTTCGTCCCGTTGCCGTTTGTAGTCCTCAAGACGTCGTTGTCCCATTGGCGAGGGTGGAGTCCAAGCGGGTGGGGCGGTGGTTGGGTAGTGTCGAGGGGGATAGTCGCAGTGGAGAGGACTCCGGAGTTGGGGGGCAGGGCGCTGGTAACCGTAGTAGGGGGTGGGTACAAAGGGGTCCTCGCTGGGGGGTATCGGACGAGGTCCACTGGGGACTGGTGGTGTCTCCGGTAGGCCTCTGGGGATGCTCCGGTATGAGGGGACCTCCACAGGTCGTGCCATGGCTAGGTTGGGCGGAGGGGCCCAGCTGGCTGAGGGCCCCAGATCGTAGAGAAATGGATCAGGGGCCCAGTGGCGGTGGAGGTATTGGGGTTCATATGGGAGGGGTGGGTAGGTGGGGCGAGGGGTCTGTGCGGGGTAGTGATCGGGGACCAGATGTCTATAAGAGTTGGTCTGGTAGCCTGTGAGGTAGTAGGTATGAGTATATGTAGCCATCAAGAATGGTGTAAGGAGGGAGTCTTGATATTATGTCAGGTTCCGCTGAGTCGGTAGGTATGAGTATATGTAGCCATCAAGAATGGTGTAAGGAGGGAGTCTTGATATTATGTCAGGTTCCGCTGAGTCGGGGGCTTTCCGGGAAAGCAATTGCCCTTACAATGTGGACTTGACCTATGGATACTTGGGTGTCTGAAACTCTGGGGCTAGGACTCCGGGGTTCAAGACGCGGACAGGGGCAGTCCCGGGAGAGGGGACTTGGTCCAGGGATTCGGGCAGGGGTCGAGTTGTGAACTGGGGGTTCTAAGACAAGACCAAGTTAGTAAATTAAAGTCGCGAAGTGCATACCAATCTTAGAGCACGCGAGTATTCAAGCGTGCCAGTCAAAGCATGCCAGTCAATGCGTACCAGTCAAACAGAGGGCACACAACAATCCAAGTAATGCAAATGTAAACAGTGTAATATCAAGACTAACAAATACAACGGAGGACTGCGCTATAAGTACTACGGGACCGGGTCTCAGGGTTCCGGGGTGTCTGGGATGGATTCCGGGAGTCATTGAGTAGCGGGCAGGAACTGTATACCTGGATCACGCGTGTGGGGTGCACGATCAATTGGCGTGGGGGGAGCTGTGATGCATGATGTGCATGATCTGATCATTGATCGGGGCTGGTGGCAGCTGATGGCGGTCCTTGATGCGCATGATGGCGGTGTTGGTAGTCATGATGGCGGGGCGTGTCCTGTGGGGTTGGAGGGAGGGTCCCAGATGGAGTTCCGGGGGTGTCCCAGGGTGGGTCCGGAGGGGAGGGGTCGTGACACTGGCTGCAGATAAGTTGCTTCTATAATGTCGGCAGGGAGTAAAGGATGGGTGCCAGTAGCCACGTAATAGGGAGAACAACCCATGCGCCTACGAATGGTAACTCTTTCCGACCATAATACTGAATATGTCGCCTCACTCCAACGAGACTCGTCGCCATCGACTGCCTTGAAGAGCGCTTGCCGAACGTCAAAGTGGGGTCTCTCTACCAGGCCATTGGCACGTTTGTTGTAGCCAGATACTCAAATGTGATGAATATTGTATTTCTTGGCGAGATAGGTTAGCGCTTTGATAATGGGCGCACCGTTATCCATAACAATTTCCCTTAGCGCTCCCCAACGGCAAATGACGTCCTCAAATAGCCACTTGGCGACCGCCTCCATATTTTTTCTTTGAAGCATTCAAAATTCAGGCCAGTGGATTAGCGAGCAACGACCTTGAATAATGTACTTGTAGCGACCAGATTTGGGCATATGCATGGTGTCGACATAAATTTTGCTGAAGAGGGGAGCTGGCATTGCAACGGTTGGTGGGATAAGCACTTGGCATGTCTGTTGAATTTGGCAGAGGTGGCAAGTCCTAATGTACCAGGCAATGTCGGCACTAGCATGTGGCCACCAGAATCGTTCTAAAAGAGAGGCTCGGGTAGCATACAGGCCTCTATGTCCTAGTTCGTCATGCATGGCACGCAGGACCCGTAAGCGACTTTCTGGCTTGATGATCAGCTTGTGAGCGCCATCTCGATTCTGTCACCAAAGTCGGTTGTTGTTAAAGAAGAAACGGGTAGCATATCGGATAAAGGTCGCAAACTGTTTGTCGGTAAGGCCTGCTGGTCGCTTGAGGTCTTGTATCCATTGTTCAACTATTAACAAGCGACTGTCTTCCGCCTTTGCCTTGGTGGATCAGGGAACGGCTTTGTAGGTCAGGTTTCTACTATCTTCTCTTAGCGGATAGGGTTCTTGTACGACTTTTATGGGAGGCGAGTTTTGACTGAAAATGCTTGCCGTGTAGAATGTGAGGGGTGTGCTAAAGATCTCGGGGTGGTAAGGGACAATGGGATGTAATAGGATACTGGCGGGCTGTTGCCATTGTAGTAGGGGAATTGGCTGTTGTATGAGGTGCACAAAACCATGTAATCGGTCGATCTAGTCCTCGAAATCGCTATCAGCTTGTGGATCCACTGCCGGGTTGCCAGGCTGCCATGGTCGCCTAGAGAGTCCATCTGGTCCATGGAAAGAGCTCTTGACATGGACCAGTTCAAAGTGAAACATGAGGATAGCGACTACCCACCAGTTCATACTAGCAGATGGCTGGATATCGGGATTCTGCAGCATGCCTTTGATGTATCTAGCGTTGACTTCAACAATCAGGTTCCGCACGCCAATCAAATACATCTTTAGCAACTGGAAGGCTTTGAAGAGTCCATAGAGCTCTAGCTTAGGCTGACTGTAGCGAGATTCTCGGTCGTTTAGCATGATAGACCCAAAGCGGTTGTAGCGTTGCTGTTTCCAATTGTCGCTAAGGCACTGGCACAAGAAGTAGCCAACGGCAATGTACGAGGTATCCATCGCCAAGATAACAGGGTCGGCAGAGCTATAGTTGATTGGAACTAGGGGCTTGGCATCTTGTAGGGCTTTTACCAAATCATGTTGTGCGGTAACCTGGTCTGGCCCAAATTCAAAGGGCTTGTTAGCGTGGGTGAGTTGGTTAAGGGCGTGTGCGCAATGGGCAAAATTCTTGACGAATATCCTGAGAACACCAACGGTACCAAGAAAGGCGTGAACTTCAGATAAGTCATGGCAAGGACCCCATCGCTCCAAGAGTGCTAAGCGAGACTCATCGGGAACGCGTCAATCGGGAGTGCAGATGTGACCAAGTATTTTAAACCTTGGTGCGCAAAGGAGGAGCTTATGGCCGCTAAAGGTTCCCCCACTATACTTCATACGTTGGAGCACTCGGTTGAGCAGCTGGAAAAACTCCCATAACACTAAGCGGATGTTGGGGTTCTTGGGATGGGTCGCCGGTAAGCCGTTTACGAGTCGCCAGTCTTTGGGGCCTTTGACGCCAACGTCATCAATAAAGCTAAGGACATTATGTGGTATCTCGGGTTGGAGGATGAAGGTGATGTCATCATGGAATATGGGGACTGAGTTTGTCCAGCCCATCGGTAAAGTGACTAGCCACAGCGCGCCAAAAGGGGTTTGAAAAGTGGTGAGGTCTTGGGAAGAAGGGTGTATCAGGCGTTTGTCATAGCCAACGTAGAGGTCAAGGGTGGCGCCACAAATATGCCCGGCAAAGGACTCGGCAATGTGGTCAGGGAAAGGTAGTACTCCAGAGTGTCATATGGTAACTCTATTCAGCGGTTTGAGACTGTGGACTATGCGTGGATTGCTGTTCTTTTTGAGGACGCAAAACCACTGGGAGCAGTAAGAGCTATTGGAGGGTTTGTAGACGCCAGCCTGTATCTTGGTCCTAATAATTTGGCAGACCTCAGCTTCTATTCCAGGCAGTAATGGTCAGTTGTGTTCAGTCCACGGCATGTGAGGAATGGTCAGGATTATGACAGGCAGGAAGAAGTCTGTACGGAGGCTGCCGCATTCTGAGTCCTCCCAGGCGAAGGCTTTATCTTGCTTAGCAACGAGATCGGTAAGGACATTCAACTCATCTTTGGTCAAAAATCCTGTGTCATGCTCCTTGGCGAACTGATGCTGGCGTTCTGCGGTAAAACGTCCTGTGGGCTGAAAGGGTGGCGGATTTGGTGATAAGGTTGGCATGTTGGCAAGAGGGTCGCCAATGATCTGGCGCTTGATTCTAAACATCTCAGAAGAGTGCGTAGCAATGCCTCCCCTCTGGATCCACCCTGGAACACCCCCGGAACACCATCCAGGACCCTCCCTCCGACCCCACAGGACGCCTTGCCATCACGACTACTGACACCGCCATCACACGCATCAAGAGCCGCCATCAGCCACCACCAGCCCAGATCAACAATTGGATCATGTGACTTGCTTCCAGCCATCACGCATCACGCATCACAGCTCCCTCTGCGCCAATTGATCGCGTGCCCCACACGCATGATCCAAGTATACAGTCCCTGCCCACTACTCAATGACTCCCGGAACCCATCTCAGACACCCCGGAACCCCGAGACCTGGTCCCGTAGTACTTATAGCATAGTTCCCCGTTGTATTCGCTAGTCTTGATATTAACTTGGATAACTTGAATTGTTGTGTGCCCTCTGCTTGACTGGTACACACTGACTGGCACGCTTGAATAACCACGTGCTCTAAGTTTGGTACGCACTTCGCGACTTTTAATTTGTTAACCTGGTCTCGTCTTAGAACCCCCGGTTCACGACTCGACCCCCACCCTACCCTCAGCTACCCAAAACCCAAAACCCCCGGACCAAGTTCCCTCTCCCGGGATTACCCCTGTCCACGTCTTGAACTCCAGAGTCCTAGCCCCGGAGTTCCAGACACCCGAGTATCTGTAGATCAAGTCCGCATTGTAAGGGCTTGCTTTCCTGGAAAGCCCCCAACTCAGCAGAACCTGACAGTGCGCCTGAACGTGCCACTTTGTGTCGTGACACTGGTACCTTCCATATGTGTTGGAGGTCATTATTATCTAGTGACCACTCTTGCTGATTCCGTTATTGGGATATATCACCATTTCGTGGGTAGTTGAACCCTCGCAAATGCTAATCATGGAACGGCATCTCATTCTATACTGGTTCGCATGCTTGCACATTACTACTGCTATATAAATAAACTTTTTGAGGGCGACCTAGGTAAGCATACCTGACATTGACTTCTAAATTTTAGTTTATTAAATTTATTTTATTAAATTTTTTAATTTTTTAATTTTATTTATTTATTCATTTATTTTTAGACCAGGAGTATCATCATGTGCCGGATTGGGATACCTGGGAAGGCGCCTTGTCTATTTTCTCACTATGCAATTATTTCGAATTGCATAGTGCTCTTATTAATTGGAACTACCCATTCGATATGGATGTCCGCACGTTTGAGTCATCTATCAAAAACTGCTCGAGGGCCTGCAAAATTGTATACTGGTACTTCCTGTGTCATACCTTTCGCAGGCCTGGTGATACTCTGAACGGTTACGATGCATTTCAGGCTATTTACTCCGTGTTTTTGGCTCGTCATGCTCACGTGCTTATACTACTTAAGAGAGCCGCTCATGTGTCAGGAATACAAGGTGAGATTGAAGGGCTAGGTACATCTTCAGTTCGGATGGCAGTTTGCAAATGTATACATGATGGGCCTGCATGGGATTATTTCAAAAATATGACAGCCAGTTCTTCTGATTAATCGTTTTATTGGGATGGACTGTCATACACCGTTGAGAAATCTACTTGTGATGCATACGGTGCGCTATAGTCTTGCTGTGTCAGTCTTTTATTATTACTGGTTTATTCATTTGTATTTACTAGATTGTCCTTACCTCGATGGTCTGGTGTACGGAGATAAGGAAACAGCATATGAACTCGGGTACTCTCTATCGCACATATCACCTCGCCTAGATCGCAACAATCCTAAGGATGATAACGTTTACAAAACCCTTGCATACAGCAATGGAGACAATTTTGATGATGACTTCGAATCTCCTAATGAGGCTATAAATGAACTATATTTGCATCAGTCTTCGGACCCTGAATCCTCGCCAGAGGAAACTGTTTCGCCATCTAAGCGTCGTTTACGTTGAAGTAATATGAATCGTATACTCAGCGGTCGTATATACGAGTGATTATATAACAATGAATTATGGGTCTTACTGAAGGGTTGTCTGTCTTGATGCTTGTGTAACAAATACCACCTTTCAAGTTATTAGTATGCGACTCATCACCTTTTTTGTCAAGCAATGGGCTAGTGTCTATCTGCTCATCATGTGCAGATTATACATCCTTGTTGTATCTGCAAATGCGTATAATATTGGGTCAGTTACACCCTATTAATCGATGTTTCACCTACATATTAAACTGAATGCAAACCAGACCCTCTTTACATGATGTAAAGCCTGTTGAACCACACTATGTGGTACACAACATTTCAAACGCAACCTGCATGCATTCAGAACACAATGTATCATGCATGCAACTCAATCGTGGTGGTTCTGCACCTCTTATAGGTTTATGCACCCACCATATCAACCAATGTGATTATGCTGAGGTAAATCAGCACCACTCTCATGTTTCTTTTTACGTTACATGTGTTCACGTCTATATGCATTCCAACGTCTTTCACAGTGTTTGCGTATTGAACTAGACATTGCGTCAATTAAATGGCAGTTTGTTTATCTGGACGGCTGAATGTATAATCAACGGTCTCCTCATAGTTACATCGACCTATACAATTTGCTATATCCTTGGGTACATGTTTGCCGATTTTGGACTGGTATGCACACTGCGAGGACGTGTCGTGTTTTATGAGTTCTATCAACCAGAGGACATATTCTACGGCACGATTTTGCTATTTCCTTGAGGGACTGTGTGTCCGGCACCAGTATATTTCGACTTGCTGTAAAATACGGCTTGTGTGATGCTGCAGTAATTTCACGTTTAATTGAAGAGGATGTTGACCTTCCTGATGGCTGGCCGTCCTTTGTTTATGTACTCGCACTCAGGCACGTAATATTTACTATGGAGCGCGCGAGTTGTCTCTATGCATATAATGTACTCCGTCCATTGATCGTCTTACAAAACCATGTTCGTACACTCCTCTACTCGAAGAGATACATATCAAGTTGTGTCCTTCACTTTGGTGGTGGCAAGTTCTATTCATTTCCTATAGAGGCAGTTAGTCTGTATGTGTCTGCCGGTCACGATCACATCCTGGTAGGGCAGGTGTTCAAATATGTTAATCACATAGATGCCAGCGGTCTTGCATCATATCCTGTGATGAAAGGCTTTGTGCATGCGCAAATACCTGTACAAGAGTTAATCAACCACTTGTCTATAAAAAATATCCGTCTGGTTGCCTGCATGCACAGCATCAGTATGAGTAGTTCTATACTGAAGGAAGAATTACCCTTGAAGTTTGATGGTCACAGTTGCCCATCGTGCTTCATCAACACTACAGTGTTATGGTCTGAACCAGATAAACAAACCAGAGACGCAGCATGGCGGGCAATCGCCCGTCGCACATGTAAACAGAGAAGATCCTCATATCCTTGTCGTCACGGTACTTGTAGACATACTCGTAAATCCACATGCATTGAACAAAGCATCGCTGTACCTCTTGAACAAGAATATCCAGATCTGGATGAAAGTGTAATATTTCCACCACATCTGCTTAGTAAGTCGCGAACCATGGATATTGTAGGAAATTTTTGTTCTGGCACAGGACAGAGATAAGTGGAGGAAGCAGGTTGTGCGGTGTGTGGTCTCCTACATCCTGTAGCCGATATGAATCCTCTCAAGAGTATGAAAGGTTATCTAGACGTCCTCTGCGTTCCAGGAGTCACCAAAATAGAACGATTATCCAATACAGATTGTGTTAGGGAGCTGAGAGGACCGGTAATTGATTACTTGTGTAAACACGTTTGTCGATTGTGCAGACAGCAATTGTTCAATGGGCTCGTTCCAAAAAATGCACTAGCCAATGGCTTTTGGATTGGCCCTATACCTGATGTGTTAAAACGCCTTAATTGGATTGAACAGATATTAGTTGCTAGGGTAAGAAAGTCCTTGTGTTACACTCATGTTTCAGCCTCCGGTCTGAGCAAGATGAAGGCGCATCTTATTGCTTTTGAGTCACCTATTCAGAAGGTATATCAAGTCCTTCCACCTCCTGTAGCCAACCTCAATGATGTGATTGCAATTTTATTTTCTGGTCCTTGCAAGCCATCTGCTAAGGAGCTACAGAGGCTACCTCTGCTCGTGAGCAGATGGCTCAAACTTAACCATTCTTCATATAGCAATCTGGAAATATTGTACAGCAACTTAGAGGGATATCCTGAAGATGTTCCTCCTGTGTCCGTTGTTCATCGCCAAAGCGCTGACAAGGCTGGTACAATAGACCCACCAGTACATGAAGATAATAAGGACACTGGTGTCAATGCGGGCGATTGCCCCTTTGTTGTCCATGGCCTCACAGGTGATGCTTTATCAGCCAAGACTACGGATGAACTTAAAGGCCTTGCACTGCAACATTGGATGTCTAACAGAAAGGCTCTGCATATTGGTCATTCTACATACCCCAAGAATACATTTGGCGATCCGGATTTGTATCCGCAAATGTTTCCTTGGCTGTTCCCCTATGGTCTAGGTGGCATAGGCGGTAACAAGTGCGGCGTATCAGTGCGCGCGCATAAAGCCAATTTGCTTATGTATCATGATAAACGCTTTCAAACAGATACTGGATTCCCATTCGCTGCCTTCAGCCATGAACAGGTAAAGGCTGCTACTAGTGGAGGCTATCTAGCAACAGAACATGCAAACTTTAACGACATATCTGACCGTCTTACAACTGTCAATCCAAAAGTCTTTTCTGACCTTTCACAAAGAATGGCAGCTGGAGATATAGTGAAGCCGGTTACAGAGGATGAAAAAACTTGTTTCTGTGTAATAGATGACTTGGATGTAATTTCTGGTGGTGTCAAAGGATCTGCTGTTTCCAAAAAACACATGCGGAATGAGATCTGGTCCCTTGTCATAAGCAAAGGTGCTCCTTCTTGGTATATCACCTTATTGCCTGCCGATGTAAAACACCCTATATGTCTTTATTACGCAGATAGCAAGACGTTCTTCATGCCGTCTGTGCCCTATACTTTGGACAATGCTTACCGTCTTATATCCAAGAATCCTGTTGCCGGCACACGTTTCTTTCATTTTATGATAAACGCATTCATAATCCACGTATTAGGAACCAACTCAGATAATCTAGGATTGTATGGGCATACTTTGGCATACTACAGTACCGTGGAGCAACAAGGTAGGCTTACCCTCTATTTACACATGCTTTTGTGGATTCGGAGAGGGTTAACTCCAGATGAAGTCAGGGAAAAAATTATGGACCTGTCGTCGGGTTTTCAAAAGGCTATCGTAGAATATCTAGAATCAGTACATCGAGGCGATTTCTTGACCAGAGCACTAGAAGACGTCGAAAAACATATATCATTGAATAAAGCTGCACTGGGATATATGGATCCCACCAGGTTGCTTCCAGAACAGCCGTCCATTCCTTGCAAAGAAGAATGCTCATCGTGCGCAGCGTGTGATAATGCAGCAGGATGGTGGGATTGCTTTTGTCATACGGTGGACGATCTGCTGTACCGATCAAACATACATACATGTACTTCCACTAAGGACAAAAATGGCATACAGAAAAAAAATAAGGAACATAAAGGATGTCTTGATAACCCGTGGGGTAAATGTAGAGCAAGATTCCCTCATCCATTGTACGCACACACAGAAGTTGATCCGACTACTGGTGCTTTGAACATGCGGAAGATGGAACCATGGCTCAATACGTTTACAAGTCCTCTTACTTACCTGTTTCAATGCAATACTGATGTAACGAGCCTCCACTCTGGTACGGCCATCAAGACTGTTTTGTTGTACGTCACTAAATACGTTACAAAGCCCACTCTCAAAACATGCACTGCATTTGAGGCAGTTGCTTCGATATTTACTAAACATGCAGATATACTGAACGGTCTATTTAATCGTCAAGAGAAAGCCCGCACGCTAATGACCAAGATAGCTAATGTTCTTAGCGCTAAAACGGAAATGGGATCGCCAATGGTTTGCATGTATCTATTAGGCAATCCTGATCATTATACTGACCATAACTTCTCGAATTTGTATTGGCCTACTTTTGTTCGAGAGGCCAGACATCCTTGGGTGGACGATGCTGCTGACCAGTTACATGACAAGTTTTCCGATAAGTTGGCAATAATTAAGAGATGAGGACGAGTGATAGGGCTATCACCCATATTTGATTATATTTTCAGAGGACTGGAGTTGGACCGAATGACTTTGTACCAGTGGTCGTTGAGATGTAAGAGAGTAAAGTTGACTAACAGAACACATAATATATTGGTTGATGATGACGACATATCCCTTGGTGGAATGAAAAACATGCAGGGTTCAGTGGTTATTAAATTCTCAACTTGTCATCTGCTTTCCAATACTCATGGTACTTATATGTATCCTCCTTTATGTAGGCATGTCCCTAATTTAGTAGGCAGAAATTTACCTAGGAAGGATCAAGGGGATAGAGAGTACTATTGTGCAACCATGTTAACGCTTTTCAAACCTTGGCATACAGGACACGACCTTAAAAATACTGGAGAAACGTGGGATTCAGCTTTTGAATCTACATCCTTCAATAAGTGTCAACTCACATTGCTCAAGAACATGAACATACGATATAAATGCTTAGATGCAGCCGACAACTTTTATGCTCAGCTGAAGAGCGGAGGTGTATGTCTTACTAATTCAACGCTGACCAGAGACAAACTATCTGACATGATGCAGCGGGACGAAACCAAAAACTTTGAGGACATGGACAATATAATCGCAGGTGTTGATGAAGAAGCATCTGCTGTGTTTGGCAAGAAAGAATTAAAACATAGATCTGATATGCTGCAAATGTCAACAACTATGGCAGATCTGAGGTGGAGAGATCCTATAATGGACCAGGTGTTTCCTCAAATCGACGCCGTTGAACCTATGAATGAAGAACGTAACTCTTCTTACTGGAAAGCTGTTGTTACAGCAAAGCGGGATGAGGTGCTAAAAAGCCAAAATTCCAGCATACCTGCATGCAGTGGTAAGTTACCAGGCAGCGTACCAGAACTACCGGGACATGTCAACGTAGTAGATAGGAAGTATCTTCAGAAGATATATGTGGATGATAAATGGGAACCTACTATTGCTATTATATCTTCAGACTACGGGCTGAACAAAGAACAGCTAAGAGTGTTCCGCATTGTGGCTAATCACACAACATCGTATATGCCTGAGCAACTTAAATTGTATATGGGAGGAATGGGGGGCACCAGAAAAACCCAGATGCTTCGAGCCCTCATCAAGTATTTTGAAGCTAGAGGAGAGGCATATCGTCTGGCTGTGGTTGCACCTACTAGTACTGCTGCATCGCTTATAGGTGGCTCAACATATCATTCGATGTTCGGCATTAATGACATGGTCGGTATATCAAAGAAACAACTCGCTCAAATTAAAACCCATTTACTAGGTGTCAAATACGTATTTTTCGACGAAGTATCTATGTTATCGTGTCGAGACTTGTATAAGATTTCCGCAAGACTGGCTCAGCTGTCCGGTAGACTAGATATGAAGTATCTATGTTATCGTGTCGAGACTTGTATAAGATTTCCGCAAGACTGGCTCAGCTGTCCGGTAGACTAGATATCCCTTTCAGTGGTATGAACATGGTATTTGCAGGTGATTTTCCTCAGTTGCCCTCTGTTGCTGGGCACGAAGGATCGGCGTTATATAGTAGAACTGTAGGTTTAAATACCAAAACGTTGAAGGATCAGAAGTCTGCCATAGACAAGGCTGTATGGCATCAAATAATGACCGTTGTCATATTGCATAAAAACATGAGGCAGAAAACTCAGTCTACGGAGGACACAGCTTTGCATACCGTGCTTGAAAACATGAGGTATAGAGCATGCACCAAAGAAGATGTGAAGTTTCTTAAGAGCAGATCATTGGCCGTCTCTAATAGTTGCCCATTTATATCCGATAAACAGTTCAGAAACGTTTCTATAATCACTGCACAAAACATAGACAAAGATGCTATTAATATTATAGGAAGTACTCGATTCACAAGCGAGAGCCGTCAGGAACTAGTGCATTTCTACAGCAAAGATAGTCCGTCATCCAGAGATGGCGATGCAACAAAAATCCATTCATCTAACTACACGCGCTCTAAAGAAACCACGAGATTTCCTCCAACTATACAGCGTGTGTTGTGGGACCAACCTCCATCATCTTGCAGCGTTCAAGTTGCGGGAAAGCTGTTGTTGTGTGTAGGCTTGCCTGTTATAATCAAGAATAATGTGGCTACAGAATTATGCATCACCAATGGACAGGAAGGTTTTGTGTATGGTTGGAAAAGTTGCATCGGATCGGCCAGACAAATTATGCTGGATACGTTATTTGTACTACTCAACAATCCTCTGCAAAGAGTAAAAATCAATGGACTTCGGCCAGACAAATTATGCTGGATACGTTATTTGTACTACTCAACAATCCTCTGCAAAGAGTAAAAATTGATGGACTTCCCGGTAATGTGGTTCCGATTGTACGTACAAGCGTGCATCTTAAATGTAGACTCCCTAGCGATGACAGCGTGTCTTTGTCTCGATCACAGGTAGAGGTATTGGTAAACTATGCCATGACGGATTACGCGAGTCAAGGAAAAACTAGACCTTACAATCCAGTAGACTTAACCAAATGTCAATCGCACCAAGCCTACTACACTGCACTATCCCGCAGTGCTACTGCTGCAGGAATGCTCATCATACAAGGATTTGATGCTAACAAAATACAAGGCAAAGCGAGTGGCACATTGCGCAGGGAATTTCGTGACTTGGAACTGCTTGATGAAATAACCAAAGTCAGATATATGAACCAGCTCCCTAAAAGTTTTGTCAATTCACCTAGATGATCTGATCTAATTCATTCATTTAGACAATGCAAACAAAAAGGTTACATGCCCCCTAACCTTCATACGGCCTTACGTTGGAGTGACAAGGACCCTTACAATGATGCATCATTCCTGGATATCAAATGGCAGGTTGCTAGTGAAGATAGACCTATTAAGCTACCGCAGTCCCCTAAAAGCAGATTTATTCCAGCTAAGGGCACTCAGCCCATAGTGCATCCTCAACCAATACACAACAAAATAAACCGGAACTGCGATGATGGTTCACCCAACTTGAAAATTTCGAAAAATCATATAAGCGGTGAACAGGAATTAAATTTGGACAGATGTGGAGGACTGGTTGGAACTAAGTGGAATGCCAACAGTTGCACGTACAACGCGGTAATAACTATATTGTACAATATGTGGCAAGATGACATGTCACTATGGTCGATGACTTTCCGATCATTTGGGACATCAATTATGCAAAGAATGGAAAGCAACTTCTTATCAACACACGAAAGTAAAATCATGCTGGAGGACACAAGAGAGGATTTGAGAAATTAAGAATGGAAAGCAACTTCTTATCAACACACGAAAGTAAAATCACGCTGGAGGACGCAAGAGAGGATTTGAGAAATTGTATGAACAATCGCAATCCAAGAAACTTTTTGTATGGTGAACTAACGAGTGTTCATGCTGTGATCAAAGAGTTGCTTACATACAAGTGAAATGTATACACATCATACATGCACTGTCCACGCGGTCATGCAGTTAACAGAAGAGCTGTTACGTCAAATTCGTGTCAGATTGCCATACTAGATAATTCACAGCCGTCAATACAACATTTCTTAAGGAACATGGAATTTCTTACCAAATCTCAGTGCAGAACATGCGTGTCTGAATTAGTTAGAATAATGAGAACAGTATACACGGCACCAATACTGTCTTTTGATGTGGCATCAATCGACATCGCAATTAATAGATATGTCGACGTGCCAGTTTATGAGTCAGGAGACAGATGATATATCCTAAAAGATATCATATATTTTGCAAACAGTCATTTTACTTGTCGATATGTGGATTCATTCTTGAGGGTGTGGTTCCATGATGGTTTAATTACTGGTAGAAGGTTGATTGTCGAAGAAGGCAGCCTGGATACATTGGATATACAAGTCTGCAGAGGTAGTAAAGCAACAATAGTGTTATACGTCAGAGTGGCGTAATCGTATATTACCGATGGGGAGTTGTTTAGTTTGAATCAAGTCTGTGTATTTAAGGATATAGGTCGTATTACTATATTACTACGAAGCCATCCACCTACGCTAGAAGTGATATTGTTCAAACGACCCCCTTGCAAAATCAGGACAGTTAACGTGAATTTGGACGCTGTGAGGTCATATGATCTTCAAACTGGTCATACACCCAAATGCTGACATAATATATGTTAAATGTGCCCATAGAGAATACAATTTAATCTGATTTAAACTAAAATATAATTTATTTTTATCTACGACAGCTAAATAAGGACTAAGTAGTCCGTAAAGACAATACTTGGTATACTTATTAAGTGAACAAAGGTGCATGTTATATAAGTGTTCAGTGGGACGATCGATTTACTTATATATTTATTTATTTTCCTGATGTGCATGTATTCACGTGTATTAAACGTGGTTTGTTAGTTAGTAATCATGAGTTTGGGCACATTATGTCCACCATATGTTCACCCGCACTTCCGCTACATCATTGCGTGGCAGATGGATGAGGGAAATGGCGGACGTTGCCTTATCTACAGTATTCAGTCGGTACTTCGATGTATTGACGTGGGTGAACGTTGTCAATCTAGTGTTCTGGTGAGTTTTTCTGGACATTTTAGCGTTTATAGGCAGTTTTATGATGTCGAATTCATATATTACTGTCAGCGCTTATGCTCATAGAGACCATAACGCGTGACATCTCACAATAAAGGGATTCAACCGAGAAAGTCGTCTCGTTGCGGCTTTTCACTTATACTTGAGCGACGATGAGCAACACTTAGATGAAGCATACACTTATTCGTATGCCGGTGCATCGTACAGCTGGACAGCTCAGGCCATAACAGTAATGCACATCGTTCTGACTATCGTAACTCGTCATCACGTTTTCAACGCCTCTTTGAGAGAAATCGTGAGTATTCAGTCGTCCGGTATTTCATCGTCTAATTTTATTAGTGCAGGCACATTACAGACCTCACATGAGCAGAACGTATAAATTCTGTCTGTATTTTTCATGTAAGTCGGTTTAATTTTAACGCTTACTGGTCCTTAGAAGTTCCACAGATAATTCACATATTTTATTGTAGTATCAATGCACTGTATTTTAACATTTTATTTTAGTAAATACGAATTGTATTCATCTATCGACATACATGTATATACATCATATTTAAAATTAGGAATATTTAAAATAACGTTAAAATAAATAAATAAATAAAAGCAATAAATAAATAAATAAATAAATAATAAATGTTATGTAAGCGTTCAGTTGGACGGCCTGTTTACTTAACACACATGCAAGTGCCTTAAATAGGTAAGCAGGCTTTCTGATGGAACATGTTTCTGGAACCAGCGGCTTATTCTAGAATAAAGTGGAATATTTTATATAACGTGACCTGCTATATATACAGCAATCTCCATGCAACTCCTGAGCAGTTTGGTTGTCAGCATCCGCTCTCATGGAGTCGCTCAAGCATGCGCTGCTGGCATTCAAAGTGCTAGGTATGTCTCCTCCCAACCGCATGACCATATGTTCTAAAAAATTTATATAGCCTCACGAGTGGATCTCAAAGTGCTAGGTATGTCTCCTCCCAACCGCATGACCATATGTTCTAAAAAATTTATATAGCCTCACGAGTGGATCCCATACAGCCAAAACCAAATGTGGGTAAAGTCGGCAGATAGTTGAAGGGCTATACGTGTCTCTAGGACTACGATGCAAATCAACAGTGTGTCATCGAACCTGATTCAGGCGAAACCGGAAAGCTCTGTTTCGTTATTTTGCTATATATCAAGGCATCGACTTCATTGCTTCTATTTGTTGCCCCTCCAAAATCATTCCACAAGTTGTTTTCTACTTGCTATATATCAAGGCATCGACTTCATTGCTTCTATTTGTTGCCCCTCCAAAATCATTCCACAAGTTGTTTTCTACTCGGTGTTGGCAACATATGACAATAAACCAATCTACACGCAGCCAAGGTTGCAAAAGACTGTCTGCCTTCCTTTACCAACAGATAGTCCCTCACTAAATACTCTACACATCTCAGGCAGTACCTTTGTTCGTCCATGCATAAGCCTTGGGTATAGCCAGGACCGTTATCTTGATGCTGACTCTATGCCAGAGCTTGTATAGTTCGTTGCTTTGCATTATCCCAACAATACCATTGGCGTTCATACTCACACTGGTGAAGATTCGGCTTACAACATTGCGTTATATTAGCTCAAAGCAGCAGCCGAATATGTGTCATAATGGCTGGTCAGTAGTGGATCGAACAATTTTATTTTTATTATTATTAGTATTTTTTAGGACGTACAGCAAAGCCTCTGGCTGTGTCTGGACTCTCCAAGGATGACGAAGGGGCCAGCATTGGCCATTTAAAGCCAACAAGAGTGTTGCGGGCAGGTATTTGTACTAAATTGGTACATCAGTATTATCAATTGTACTTCGAACTTTTTTTTTTTTTTTTTTTTTTTTCTTTCTCGACTTTAGGTCATGCAGCAAAGCCTCTAGCTGTGTGCGGACGCTCCAAGGACGACGTGGGGGAGGGGGAGGGGGGGAGCGACGTTGATGTGTATATGTGACTGTCACACATGTATTTGACGCATCGCAGCGTCCTGGACATTGCTCAGCGTCAACGCTGCTTCAAACGTTCATTCCCACCCCGTAACATCCATGATTTGCTTATCGACTTCCGAACAATCATCTCACACAGTTTCCAGAACTATTGACGGCAATTTGTTGTATAAAATAGGAAAAAACGAAAGCAGAAGGACTGGTGTAGTTCAGAGTATCAAGTGCATATATTTGCACCTTTTTTTTGGCTCTGTTTTACTCACAGATGCCCAGATCTGCGCACGTGTATGTTATTCAAGCATTTGGGCACATCAAAGGGGTTATAGGGAGGGTCAAGGATCTGAATTGTAACAAGGAACAGGTTCATTGCCAGTTTTCGACGTAATTTGTTGAATAACACCCCTTTACAGGCTATGAATACAAAGCCTCGTCGTACAGGGATGTACTTATTCTTGTATGGCAGTCGTGTTGACGGCAACACGTTCTACGCATACAGGAACAACGTTGACAAATGAAGGATCTATTTTTTTTTTTTCCTTTTTTTATTTTTTTTATATATATGTGTTATGTTTACGGATACTGCTATATACAATTTGGACATTGAATATTATACAAACGTTGCCGGTATTCCTCCTTTCTGCACTAAGTTAATGTACCGCATTGTGCCATGTTGGCACGTCACGCTAACGTGGTCACATTAACACTGCCACATTACTGATTCAACATCCTATGCTGTAGACCTTGGTTTGCCGCAGGCCAATACCTTTTGATCAAGTGTAGATCTCGGTCACGCCGTGCTAGCAACGGCCCATACAAGCAAGTTAGAACATCGTTACTATATCGTAGCGGCGCACGTATGCGCTGGTCCCCGACTCTTACCTGTTCTTTTTTCTTTTATACTTGACTAAAACAGCAGTACACAGGGAAATAATGTCATAGGCAGCGCAGAGTGGCATGTCAGACCCGCAAAAAATTCTTGAAACTCATCTCCGAGTAAACGCCCCGCCAGTGGATGGTGATGCGAAATGTAAGTTCTATTTATGTAAAAGTAGCTCAAGTGTAATTGAACTAGACTTTTGAGTAAGTATCACTTTTCTTCACAAAGATCGTGGGGCTACGTTGCGCGCACTAGCACTTTGTAAAAGTAGTATAATTTTTAATTGATTTATTAAGATATTGCTTAGAGCGCACTCAGAAATGGGTCAAAATAGTATTAATACTAAACCCGAAGTAAATCTATATGCGTTGGCCTAAGTAGTCTGCTCCCTGGGGACCCCAAGCCATGGCAAGGCAATTACTTGCCCAACTCCCCCATTATTCCTTCCCCTTTATACTGATTTCCCAATGCACAGACCATGGTTTCTGTGTGCATGCTGTCCTTGTTTCAGCTTTGTTTTCAGGTTCTCACATTCGGAGCAGAGTTATGCCAGGTCTGGACCTCAGTTGTTGCTCTGCTGGCACTTGGCATTGTGGCTAAAGGTTTGGCCATAATTTTCTTTGGCTGAGTTTGCCTTCTGACCTCTTTGCTTCTTTCCATCCCTCTTCTTCCTTCCTTGGCATCTCCTCATCATGTTGTGGTCACATGGTCATAGTAAGCTGTGTCGAGGTGTTGAGGATGTGGGTTCAGTGTCATGGTTAATGGTATGTCGTTACTTTGGGGATAACTTTGATATCTGATGCCAGATTAAATGAAGCTTGATCTTGGGACAGATCCTGAGATCTCATCTTTGCTGAGCATGGCCACCCATCGGCTATCCCCATGATTGGATGTTTGGTGTGTCACTTACTTTGCTGTCTTATGTGCTGAATTTGTTGTCTTTACTTGTAGTGGGTTTGTGCGAGGTAAGGGCTCCTGCATCTACAGTTTTCAATGCCTGCTCACAGTTTTCAGCAGATAAGTGTTTGGTGAGTTTATATTTTTGGGAGCCCTTCTTGTCTTTCATCTGCCTCATTTTTTAGAGGCATTTGTATCACCTCCCCCATACTATGTAATGATTGTCCTCAGTCATTGCAGACAGTTCAGTGAGTCCAGCCTTTCCATTTTTGTTTCCTCCAAACCCAAAGCTAAAATTTTCTCTTTGTATCTGCAGTAGATAGAGAAATAATTTTTTTTTGCTTTTTCCCTCTCCTTGAGTTGCTTGATCAAATTTTCTCTTTGTATCTGCAGTAGATAGAGAAATAATTTTTTTTTGCTTTTTCCCTCTCCTTGAGTTGCTTGATCGTACCTGTACCAGCTTAATACAACAAAGTCTGCCCTCATTTCTGAGTATGGCTCCTTCTGGTGTTTCTACTGCTTCTTGCAAGTCTGCAAATGCTAGACTGCACCCTCAAATTGTCATTTCAACTCCTCCTTCCAAGTCTGTTTCTCCTCCACCAAACCTGCCTGCCCCCACCAACTATTATGGACTGTTCCAGCACACCGTTAAGTGTGATGGCAATTGGGTCATTACAGCAGTCTTTAAGTACCCATGGTTTGCAGAAGCAGTCATGGGTCTTTGTGCCACCACCAAGTCTTTTCCCAGCACACCTGCTGACTGTGCTCAGTACTTAGGCAGTGTGGGCTGGGTTTGTTTTTCCCTTCTTTCCCTGTTCTTTCTATCCTTCCTGATGCCCTTCTCAGTGTTTCTCTGATGAGAGTACCTTCCCCCATCTTATCGACCAGAGAGGCCTCTGCAAGACTCTTTCTGAGATCCTTTCCTTGCTTGACCGCAGTGTGGCTGATGATTTGGGCAACATGAAGGTGTTCTTTTCCTTTGTTGATGCTCTCATTGTCTTTGCACAATGCAAAAAACTTAGGAAGGAGCATGAGGAGGTACATCATTACCTGCTCATTTCCTAGGTTGCAGGCACAGTGCCATTGTAACAAAGTTACAGGAATTGTGAGCTTAGTGTTCACACTGCACAGAATCAGACCAGTCCGGTCTATTGACTATGAAGTACAACACAAAAATAAGCTGCTTTGTAAGCAGCAGGGTAAACTAATTATATACTAATGTAAATAATATTATATTATAATAAATATAATATAATATTTACTACTATACAGTAAGTAAAGCTATGTGGCCAACGCCACATAGCGGACTACGCTACACACCCCCCAATCAGACCGAGCTACGGTCATGCCATCGGTAAGTCTGGGACGGGGGCAATGGGAGAGTCCCCAGGCTCCCGGAATGGATCGGCAGTCGCGTCGTCCATGTCGTCGGTAAGTCTGGGACGGGGGCAATGGGAGAGTCCCCAGGCTCCCGGAATGGATCGGCAGTCGCGTCGTCCATGTCGTAGTCAAGGAGTTCATCCTCGGGTGTGGGCGCGTAGGAAGTACCCGAAGGCCCTGCTACTGGCAGGGAATCGTCATAGTCCCGGAGGGGGGACAGTGTGAGATTGGGGTCGATGGTCGACCCTGGGACAGGTGGTTGGGGATCAGGCAGATCCCCGGTGTCGGACGGGTACTGGCGCGTCCAGATTTTGCGGGCATGAATGTCTTGCCCGATGAGGAGGTACATCCCCTTGGTGAGTGCCTTGTCGTAAGCACGACGACTGTCCTGCTGTTGGAGCATCAGGCGTTGACGATCGCCAATGGTGGCCTCGCACCACCCATCCCACTGAGCGATGGACTGGGGTGTACCGTAATGGTTGAGGCGTTGTAGCCTCTCGTCGTCGATAGCGGCCGCCTCATTGTAGAGCTGGCTGTCACTGAAGAATAAATGGGCCAAGTAGGTGACCCTATAAGTATACGCATGGTTAGCCCAGCTGACCGGGATTTGATTATGAAGAAGGACGCGTAACGCGTCCGAAGTGGTGAATACGGAAGCTGACGCTTCCGGGATGTCCACAGCCTGAGCCTCGAAGTTAGGGTCGTTGGCGTGGAGAGGCACAAAGACTTGCCCCGTGGCTGCCTCGTACTCAGCCATGGCCTCTTTGTAGAGGCCTGGCCAGGCAAATACGTAGGCCAGGTACTTGTGTACTGTGGCCTTGGAGGCGCAGCTGGCGCTGAGGGCGCATACAAGCGCAAACCCAAAGAGGCTGCGCCAATGAATGCGCATGGCACGGTCCATGGCCAGACCGGTCCATACGTTGGACGTCCCAGGACGTCCATAGAGGAGGGCGTATGAGCCCAGGTAGTCCAAAGCAAATGGTTGCTTTGGATCAGGGAGGGTAAGGCCGATGAAGGCAATTTTCCCTCCCTCTTTGCGGCAATAGAGCTGCAACGGCACAATCATTTGCGGGACGTTCTCCCGCTCCTCTGGACTCACGAAGGGTACTGCGATAGTCCTATACTCGACCTCGTCGAGTAAATGAGACATAGCTCTGTCTCGGGCCGTAGGGTGGCAGTTGAGCGCCACCTGCTTGAATTCGTTGAGCAAGAGGTAGCCCAACTGACGCTGACGAATCGGCGTAAACTGGTTGTTAACCAGTGCATAAAGTCTGCGGACTTCTCGAGGACTGCGGGGAAACCCGCGAGGTGCCACTTGGTACACCTTACTGTTGTGGGGTGTCGCCGCGGCGTTGCCCTGTTTATTGTCCTCGAAGGACCTGGCTGCGCGGGCTTCTTGCCTGACGAAGATGGTATTGGTCACTGGCAACCAATAGAATTGGGGAGCTAACCCCATGCCAAAGAATGAGTTCTGGCGCTCAATAGTGTGATCTTGATAGATCACAACACCGAGTGCATCAGGAATGCGCCCGGTTTGGTCCTCGAGGAGGGCAGCTCCTTGCTTGGCGCTATCCTGCGCCCAACGCTCCATCTTAGCTCGTCGATTGCTGTTGCGCCATTTGTGTGCCATATGTTGTGCCGCCGTCTCATGCGGCACAGGGGATTCCATACGAGCCTCTTCAGGCTCCTCATACCAATCGTCATTGGAAGGCGGGGATGGCAGCCTCTTCAGCTCCGACTTCTCAGACCGTGGGTCCATAGCCCACACACACCGCGGGAGTCGGGCTGGCGGGCCCTCTACCAGTATTGCGGGTAAAAAGGGGATGTTAGCCCCTGGGGCCCCTTTCGGGGCATCCTTGGGGAAGTGCACATTGACGTAGGCGTGCCCTTCCGGTTGCTTACCCCAACGATCCTTTCGGGGTTGTGAGGCCTTGGCCTCAGTGGGGCGTGTGCTCACGCCCCTGGAACTCTGCTCCCCAGAGTACGTGGTGGATACCACGGATACTGGTCGTGAAGACGCGACCTCAGACGCGCCGCTGGCGAGGCGCTGGATAAGCCGGGGGGCGGCTGGAGCAGGAACATCTTCATAAGGGAGGATGTCCCGTCCTAGACCGGCCTCCCGGCCAGGGGCAGCAACGCTCGACTTAATCGAGCGGGAGGGCGCGTCCTCCACTCCTTGCCAACACGCCCTTTTGCTGGAGTCGGTGTCCCAACTCGGGGGTGTAGTCTGCCGCTTACGAGTGGCCGATAGGGCAAGGAGATCAGTTTTGTGCTGAGCGCGCATATGATCCATGTCGTCCATCATCCGGCAGATGAGGATGACTGCCTCCGCATCGTGGAGGAATGATGACTCTGCGGGTACATTGTACCTGTTATCTCCCAGACGTTGGAGAAGGGTAGCCAGGACTAAGTCCTGGTTGTGAGTGGGCTCGACAGCCCGTGCTTTTCCTTTGTCACATCGAGGACGCGACTCTTCTTCCGAGCTGGGCTCGGATTGGTGCGGCATTTCCAGCCGCTGTAGCAAGGAGAGCTTGGCCAAGCTCTCCGTCGGCGCATCAGCCGATGAACTGATGCTCCGTTCTGTATTGAGAGTTTCTGTACTCTCAATGGCCGTGGTGGCCTGCACGAGGGATGCTTTGCGTCCCTCTAGATTGTCAATTGGTGCTGTGGTCAACAGGGAAATCGACCGGCCTCCCTTGGCTTGCGACTCATGCGAGTCGCTGTACTGGGGCATTGCGCCCCAAGCCCCCATCCAAGCTGGGGGGTACGGCATCATTACGGGCACACCACCCATCCCAGGGTAGTGCGCCGGGGCGGTAAACTGGGGAAAAGGATGTGTCCCCAGTTGCCCTGTTGCCGGTACGGGGGCAAGCTGCCTCCATGCCGACGCTGCTTGGGGGCTGACTAGCCCCCCGTAGGCCTGTTGCTGGGATTGGCCCTCAGTGTGATGTGGCGCATAAGCGCCCGGTAATGGTTGTTGGGGCTGATAGCCGCCCACAGGTGCGTTCTGGGGCATGAAGTTGCCCTGCATGGTTTGAAGTGGCGGATAGCCACTGATCACCGGCTGCTGCGGCAGGTAGCCCGCCGCTGGTGGTTGCTGCTGCTGTGGGAAGCCCACAGCTGGTTGCGATTGTCCCCACTGGGGCACATTTTGGGTCAGCGGGGGAGCCATCTGCCCCCCCCCTTCAGCCGACGGTAAGACCGCGATTGTCCCCACTGGGGCACATTTTGGGTCAGCGGGGGAGCCATCTGCCCCCCCCCTTCAGCCGACGGTAAGACCAACGGCGCAAACTCAAGGTGCTGCTGCTGTTGCTGCTGCTGCTGCTGCTCAGACAGGTCCACGGGCATGTTGTCCATGGTTGAGGGAAAAAGGCGAAAAAGAAATTTCGCCTTTTAAGACGTGTTTCAGCCACAGCTGCTGACCAACTCAGCCAAGCCGCGATCGGCACTGCCAATCAAATTAAGCGCCGGCACGCTTACTTAATTGATGTGGGCGCTTAACGCCCTTCAACTCCAAATAACGGTCAAGTGCCACTAACTTGGAGCAATGGGAGTGTGGCTCCCATGTTGTGTCCCCCAGGGACCAACGTACTTCAAACTCGAGCGTGTTACGCTCAGTCCACCGGTGCCCAATTATGCACTCGACGAACCATTTGTCATCATCTCGAGCCCCAAAATCATAGGGGCCTGGGGTTGCCCTGTTAGGGAACAGCGCATCATCAGACGCGCTGTACGGTTGCAACAGCGACACATGAAACTTAGGAACGATGTGTCGTTCCTGTAATGCCAGAGGCAACTCCAGCATGTAGTTGGAGGTACTTGGCTCTGCATCTAGGATGCGGTATGGGCCTACCCATTTCAGGCAGAGTTTACTCGCCCGTCCCTTTGGGAGCTTCAGATTATGTGTTGATAGGTAGACCAACGCTCCTACTGCTATTGGCGGGTCTGCTCGCCTACGGTGATTGGCGTTTTTTGCCTGGAAGACTTGTGCCTCTATGATGGCGTCATGTGCCGCCGCAATGTTCTCCAGGGCCTGCCTGGCAAACTCAACAACTCTGCGGTGAGCCACCGTATCAGCACGAACTTTGTGCAGCATGGAGGGCAAGTACCCTCCGTTGAGTTCAAAGGGCGCATACCCTGTGGTATCTGAGATACTCACGTTAATCGCAAACTCAGTGAGTGGACACCAGTCCACCCAGTCCCGTTGGTCAGGGCAAACAACTGCCCTCAGAATCTGACCTATACTGCGGTTAGCCCACTCTGTCTGCCCATCCGTTTGAGGATGGAAGGACATCGACATGAGGAGTCGCGCTCCTAGCAGTTTGTGGAGTTCTCTCCACCATTGAGATGTGAACTTCGAGTCACGGTCGCTCACAATGGTGCTAGGCAGCCCATGCAGCCTAACGATCTCCCTCAGGTAGATCCATGACAGCTCCTTAGCCATCAGCGTAGTTCGCACCGGTATGAGGTGCACCATGCTCGTCATGCGGCATATGACCACCCAGAGGTGATCGAACCCTCTGGACTCAGGAAAGGGACCTACGAAGTCCATTCCAATCAAATCCCAAGGTTTCACCGGCACGGGTAGCTGGTGTAGCTTCCTGGGAGGGGATCCAGGGGGCAACTTTACCCTCTGACACGCTGCGCATGAGGCGCAAAACTTAGTCACTTCCTGGGCCATACGTGGCCACCAATACCATCTTCAGATGTAGCCCAACGTCCGGGCGGGACCAAAGTGCCACACCAGTGCATGGGCCTGGTCCAAGACCCGCGTAACAATGGTTCGCGTATGGGGAAGGCATACCACTGCCACCCCTTGACGGTTCTCCATCATGATCAGTCCACCAGGCTCATGCCTGAACCGAGGATGGTCGTCAGGATTGGCGATTATCTCAGCGAAGAGAGAATCATCGCCATAGTTCTGCACCACTTCCTTCCGGAAGTCGTCATTGACCAGGCTAGGGGGCTGGGATGAAGGCAATTCGTCTTCGAGCATCTCTGCAAGCATAACGGGTATATCATGGTGCTCATGCTCCCCAGTGGACGCTGAGTCCACGGCTTCATGCTCCTTGAGCAACTGGACGGCTACATTCTGCTCTTCACGCTGCTCTCTGAGGCGAGTGCTTCGTCTCCGTTCATCGTCACGCATAGCGCGTACTTCCAGGACATGCTCCCTGAGCTCCTGGTATCGGTGGAGAGGTAAATCCTCTCCATCAGGGTCTATGCAGCAGTCTGCCTGCACATACTCATGAGGCTCGTGAGCCTCCCCGACTACATCACTCTCAAAGTAGCATGACAAGCAGTCTGCCACTTTGTTGAGTTCACCTTTAACATAGGTGATGTCGAACTGGTATCTCGACATGTAGTCTATCCACCATTGCTGACGCGGTGACAAGTTCACCTGAGTTTTAAAGAACTCAAGGGCCTTGTGGTCCGTTATGATGTGGATGGAGTATTCCATCAGCTTATCCTCCCACTTGAGGAGGGCCTCGAGTATGGCAAGAGTCTCTAGCTCGTGCACCGCATAGTTTTGCTGGGCCGTCGTGAACTTCTTTGACATGAACCCTGCTGGGCAGCACGTCTGCCAGCTGCTTCCCTGGCCGTACATGGCCCCGATGCCTGTCTTGGATGCGTCGCAAATGAGCCATATAGGCTCATCCCGTCTAGGGTCGATTGGTTGAATCACCGGAGTCTTTGTACAGATCCGTTTGACCATCTCAAAGCACCGCTGGTGCAATGGCCTCCAATTGAACGGTGACCCGTTCTGCGTCATGGCCATAAGTGGCCCAGTATAGGCTGTGACATTGGGCAAGAAGCTCGATATGTAGTTGACAAAGCCAACGAATCGTTGGATGTCATTGTAGTTTCGGGGCGTGCACCACTCCCAAATACGATTGAGCTTGTCCTGATCAGGGTGGATACCCCGCTCATCTATGACATGCCCTAGGCAGTCTATACTCTGAGCGTAGAGCTCACATTTTTTCCACTTCAAGTACAACTTGTACTTGCGCAGTCGTTCAAATACGACTCTGAGGTGCTGCTCATGCTCCTCCATAGTATCTGAGTAGATGAATATGTCATCTAAGTAGACGTGCATAAAACGTCCTATTACGTCTCGGAAGATAGAGGTCATTAGCCTCTGGAAAGTTGCTGGAGCATTACAGTCTCCAATCTGCATTATGTTGCTCGTGAACGTGCCCATGATCGATGCAAATACAGTCTTGGGTACGTCTTCAGTGCAAATGCGCACCTGCTCGTAAGCGTCAGTAAGGTCAATCTTCGAGCGATACTTCGCCCGAGCCATGTCTTCCCGGATCATCTCTTGATCTGGTAAAGGAGTTACATCCTTTATGGTATTGTCATTGCGCTGACGCGCATCAAGAGCTGTTCAAAGGGTTCCATCCTTCTTCGGGATGCACAATAACGGTGCAGCTTGAGCGGTGGTGCATGGGGACCACCATTGAGCATTCAAATAGCGATTAGTCTTATCGCGTAGTTGCTCCTGGAGGGCGCGCGGACAGCGCGGCAAGTGGTACTTATACTGCTTGTTCTTGTCTATGAGATTAATCTCATGGTTCACCTCCCGCCATGGCGGGAGCTCCTCCTTGGTCCCATTGACCATGTCAGCAAATTCTTCTTGCCATTGCTGATGCAACCGAGGGATATCTTCCTCACGAAGGCTTGTCGCCTTCTGCTTCCCCTTCATACATACCAGGGGAAGTACTTCCACCGTCTCTGAGGGTGGCCGAGGCGGCAGTGCATACTGCTTGCGCATTGCGAGCACTCGATTGACACTGTCATTGGGTATATGTAGTCTCAGCAGAGCACCCGCTGCCACCGCCTTATAAGCCACAAGGCTTTTTCCCTCACGTACAAGCGAGTACGCTACGGACACCTTGTCCGGGGCTGGCTGGCAATACGCTGGTTTGACGGTCATCCATCTCTGGTGCGCATTTTGCGCACACGTGGCTGCCACCAGCTCGTTCCACTCTTGCGGCATTTGGGGGTCGTATGCCCAGTCGTACTCTGGCAGGGGGGCTGGTCGCTCCCATAGGGACCGTGTGTCCCCCTCTACTGAGGCTTCCGCCTCTCAGATGCTGTCTTTCAAGTCTTCCAACTTGACTCGTGAAGACGTAGGTGGACATACATCCACTGAGTCCTCCCGTCGTCTCACCTTTCAATGGCGTTTGTCTGGAGGCCTTGCGCCTCGAATCTCAGGAGCGATTATTCGCTCGTTGCTCCTCTTGGAGGCTTGATACTCCTCCTCGCTCATCATTACCACGTTGTGGTCTGTGCTCAGTCCAGGCATAGCCTGCACTTCCTCCTCCACATCCTCCACGGCCGGCACTCTGCGCTGGCCAAGTCATGGAGAGTCCTTGCGTTTCTCCGTAGTGCGATGACGTCGCAGATGATTATCAGTGTCGTCTGCTGTAGCTCGTTCGGCTGGGATCACTTTCCCATTCACTAGTACCTGACATTGGTCAAAGTCTAGTATGACTTTGTTATGCCGCATGAATGGCGTTCCCAGTATCATATTGTAGCGATCAAAGTTCGCTACATCCATGTATTCCCGGCTACGTGAGCCCGGCATTTGGACATTCACATTTGTCCCATACTGCACCATGGCTCGGCTCCCTACGGTGCCCAGCTGTAACGCCAATGGCGTATCCAACTCCTGCACGGATATTCTGTACACATGGGTGAACTGGGGTGTTATGCCCGATGTAGTACTCCCAGAGTCCCATAGGGTCCATGCCTTGTGGCCGTCTACGTTCACATACGAGACCAGGCACTCCTTGTCTGCTCGTTTCAATGTAGGGTGCTGCAAAGTGCCCTCTGCACGACGAAGGGTCACCTTCTTCATCCGAACCACGTTATTCCGTTCAGGATCATTTGTGGACGGCCAATCTGTCATCGCCGCTAGGCACTCAGAGTCGCTGTCGCGACTGTAATACTCATTGTCGTAGACGTCGTCATATACGTTGACTGTGACGTACTCCTCCCCCTCCATGACCACACTCTTGGGCTCGGCGCCCGATGCCTCCTCTGGGGGCTCCTGGTCGTTTGTGGGGTGCTCTGCCTCAGAATCGGCAGATACGTCTCCATCACTCCCACTCGCGGCTGCAGTATGTGCAGCTCAAAGGTGGGCACGGGATGTATACCCCTTCCTTGGGGTTCCTGGCTTCGCAGGGCAGTTGGTAGCGTAGTAGCCTGGTTGGCCACACGCAAAACAAGTCCCCGTCTGACCTGGTGGGTTGGCTGGTTTGAAGTCCAGCCTTGGTTTAGGACGTTCTCTGTCCGGCACCCGATCTGGGCGTGGGCGGCTCCGCCCTCGATTCGCCGCAGGGGTTCTGCATACAACAAACCGCGTGTTGCGGTCACGGTCCAAATCGGTCTTTTTGGCCAGGAAAGTCTCCACATGCTGACCCCATGAGGGTGTCCCACCAGGCGGTAGTCGCCTGGATCCCCCTTTGTGTCCACTCCGATGTTTGTAGTGGTTAGCAGTCTTCAGAGACTGCTCATACCGGATGGCATATGCCACAAATTCTTCCACATTGTTGACTTCTGGGGACAATCCGTCCTCACGTATCAAATAGCGGCGCATGTCCGCTGGAATGCCATCCAAGAACGTTTCAAGCATTGTATACCTGTCTGGATATACTGCCATGTTCTGGGCATGGTCATTAAGGGTATCATAGAACCCTTGTACTCCCAACTTCTCGGTGTACTTGGCGGACTGGAAGTCCCGCCTTGCATCCTGGAGCGTTGAGGGGTGTACGAATTGATTGTACAGTCCTGTAAGGACTCCTTTGAATGTCCAGTCATATTGGACACGGTTGACGTGCAGTACTGCCCGTCGAAACCATCCCATGGCCTCTCCGGCCAAGAACTCAGGCAGAACAAAGATTCGTTCTCGTTCCATACGGTCACCTCCATATAAGCACATGGCAAGATGGGTGCATACATCCATCGCCCAATCTTCCAGGTCGCTGAACTTGGACGCGCCTGTATAGGCGCGAATGTGCCTACTGTCTGCTTTACGCAGCTTCACTCCATCTGGTAACCGTAAGGTTACGCCCAGGGCATCATTGACTACTCGATGCAGGCGATCGTGCATGGCTTCACGATGCATTCAAATGGCCTCCCGCTGACCCAGGGATCTAGTCGCCAAATCAGCGGCATGGGGAAGTGACTTCCCTCGTCTACCTTGCGGAAGACGTCCCGAGCCTCCTCGACTGTGGGCATAATTGCCCTTGTCTTGAGGAATCAACCTAGGGCCATCATCCCGGCCATTACCAGGGACATCACATCTCGTGGCGCCATCTCGATCGAGGAAGTCTCCTTGATCATGATCGTTGCGCCGCTCTGGAACTGGAGAAGCTTGATTCTCCTGACCCTGCGTGACGAATTGATGACGCATCTTGTCAATGGGCTTAGTGCCCTCGAATACGATGCCCTGATCGTTGATAAGGGACTGTCCCTTAGTCCTGAGGTCGCCATTGCGCATATGTTGATACACGACTCTGTCGCTCAACGTTTCGGCCATTGGCACGCGCGGCATCACAGATGCCTCGCTCTCCACCTTGAGCACGGTACTATTGTGCCCATCCGGACCTGACATATCTGTCCTCGCGGCATCACAGATGCCTCGCTCTCCACCTTGAGCACGGTACTATTGTGCCCATCCGGACCTGACATATCTGTCCTATGGTCATAGTGATGCATGTGTGGGGGCTCCTCATGCCACCCTTGTCCTGCTGGAGTATAAAAAGTACTCACCGGTCTTACTTCGGGCACTTCTTGCGTGGGGGCTCCTCATGCCACCCTTGTCCTGCTGGAGTATAAAAAGTACTCACCGGTCTTACTTCGGGCACTTCTTGCGCCTGTGCTAGTGCCTCCACTAGCTCAATTCCGACGTCTTGATTGCGTCGTGCTGAGCATTCTTCAGACGTGTGGCTCCAGGGGGTCGAGACCCCCGATTGCCATGTGGCCTTCCGCTGCACATACATTTGCAGCTCCATCATGAGCACTCTCACCATTAAATCAGTATATTTTGTACTGAATACATTGGGCACTTCGTGCCCTTGTCGCCTAAGTGCTACTATATGGGCTGACGCGTAGTGCTCAAGTCGCGCTTGGGTGGTGTATTTCATCACCTCTGGGTGCAAGTCCCAGAACACCCGCAAGCGCACGGTGTATGCGGTTTTCAGCCGCTGTTCCTCTGCTCCGGCGTCGTCGTCACTTGACGACTCCATCACCTCCTCTGGAAGCTCTACAACCTCTGGAGCTTCCTCCACTGCTGGTGTGCATGGGAATCGATCTTCCACGCAGTATACTTCAGGCCTTGCAGCCTCCTTCGGTACCTCTTCTAAGCAGGCTTCCGCTACTTTAGAAGGCATTGGACCCGCTGTGGACCGCCTGGTCCCACTGCTCCGGCTCGCAGGGAGGGCTCTCCCAGTCCGTACTGACGACTCGGCATCTCCTGGGGCGCCATAGGCGCCGGTTGACTGTCGGCCATCCTGCGGGGGTCCTTTGGAAGCCAATCGGCTAGACCATTGCAGTCCTCCTGGCAGCTGCGTAACTGGGGGCGTTAATCCCCTGGGCATCTTGTCCTGGAGGTGTTGCGGACCGTCCTGCTGTGAGCTTTCAGCTCTCCGGGCCTCGATCTCATTCCTGGCCAGGTCGGTACTCCGACCTCGGTCTTGAGCCTTGGATCTTACCTGACCCGCATTGGACGCTGACACGTCCTGAGTGTCTGCTGGGTCTCCCCGTAAGTCGTGGGCATTTCGCCTGCCGTCAGTGGGCACTGCAGGTATGGGATTACTCATCGATTCCCTGTTTGAAATTTGCATGGTGTGGCTGTGCAAGAAGCTTGAGAAGCTGATAGAGTTCTGTCAACGAACTCAACGACTGACGTCGGATGCTAGGCAATAGATTCTAGCTGGCGGATTCAAAAAAATGTAACAAAGTTACAGGAATTGTGAGCTTAGTGTTCACACTGCACAGAATCAGACCAGTCCGGTCTATTGACTATGAAGTACAACACAAAAATAAGCTGCTTTGTAAGCAGCAGGGTAAACTAATTATATACTAATGTAAATAATATTATATTATAATAAATATAATATAATATTTACTACTATACAGTAAGTAAAGCTATGTGGCCAACGCCACATAGCGGACTACGCTACAGCCATGCTCAAGACAAAGACATTGAGATGCTTGGTACACCAGCTTCTGGCCCAGTCAAGCACCATGCTAACATAAGTCTTAGCTTGCAAACTTGACCTAGTAGCGCAATGCTTAGACATGCTGATGTTGTCTCTCCCCCCTCCTCCAGGTCAAGCCTGAGGGGAAACCCAAAGCAAAAAAGCTCAAAGTGCAGCCATTACTTGGTGCATTCCTTTGCTTTTTTGTCCTTTGCTTCTCTGATTCTGTACTGCCTAGCAAACCATGTGCCTGGCAGTGAAAATGTACTGGCTGTAACTGGTGGTTACGAGTTAGAACTATCTTGTGTGTTTCACACAGTGCTGAATCAGACTGCAGTATTGGATTGACTAGAACTAGAGTGAATACAAGATGTTGTCTTACACAATACTCTAATGAATGCTTATAGCATCGTTGATGCTAGTAACAAGTGTGACTCCATTACATACCCCCCAATGAGACCGACTACTCGGTCTAAGGCAGGAAGTTGGAGTGGAATGAATGATGCATGAAAGTGCAAACAACAGGCTAATACGTGCTTCATGTTGCTGCAAAATGTTAGCGTCATGTGTGACGTAGTGGTGTCATCTGAACACAAAAGAGTGCAGTCTCTTATCAGACAGGTGCACATATGATGCCAGAGGCAAAAAGGTATGAAATTAAAAATAAAACAAGATTGAGTGACCCCTCCTCTGGGTCCACTGTATATACACGCTACTCTGGAGTGCGTGTCAGCTTGAGCATATCAAGTGGGTTACTCAGAGTTACCTACACAATAAAAAGATGGATCTAAGACCCTTCCACCAATGACTCCATGACCATGCCTGTCTCTGTCACCATTGACTCCTCCTTGGTTGCGACGTTAATCGTGGGAGGAGGAGGCGCCGATTCCATCCTCGGTGGGGTGGGTATTGGTGACCAAATATCCTGGGAAACGGGTCTATGAAGGTATCAACAGTCAATTTAACGCATCGAATGTTGACAGAGATGCGAGAGCACTCGTTGCGTGCTTACCAGGAGAAATGCTGAATCCTTGACTGGTGCAGAAAGCTGATCGCGCGGTGGATCTTTGACAAGAACGCGAGGGTGATGCCGCAAGCTCTCCCACGATTTCTCGTCTGTTTGGATATTATAGACGTGCAGAACAGAAGCAACATTCTGCAATGCCTTTGAAGAACGGTCTGCCATATGGGGTTCAGCAATGTTGGACTTGACTGGTCCTTTTTGGGTCTCCGCATCCGATCAATCATGTGATCATTTACCACTTCGCTCGTTTGGGCATGTTTTACAGCCTCAGTTGTCTCTCACCAATCAACACGACACTGAGGCTGTAAGTCATTACTCTCTGTGTGTCAAATGCATATACTTATAACTTGTAACTGTCAGATTCCGCTGAGTCGGGGGACCGTCCTTCTTCTTGGCAAATAGAACCGGGGCTCTGGCAGCGGAGGCGGAGGGTCGGATGAATCCCTTACTGAGCATTTCGTCGAGGTAGTCCTTGAGAGCCCGGAGTTCGACCTCCGACATGTTGTATACCTTGCCAAAAGGGGGGGTGGCTCCTTCCTCGAGGTCGATGGTGTGATCATAGGGGCAGTGAGGGGGGATCTCCTTGGCGTCTCCTTCAGAGAATACATCAGCGAACTGAGGTCAATGGTGTGATCATAGGGGCAGTGAGGGGGGATCTCCTTGGCGTCTCCTTCAGAGAATACATCAGCGAACTTGTGATACTCTGGGGAAACTACTTCTTGGAGGATTTGCTCCTCGGTTTTCTTTTCCGGGGGAATAGTGTCCCCTCATAGGTGTTCTTCCAGGAGAGAAGGCTAGGTGTGCAGCTGAAACGTGGAAGTCCCATCCCTCATGAGGCAGGCGAAGGGGGCAGCCCCAATAATCCTAATGTCGAGTGCGTTCGGGTCGATCGGGGTCACGGGTACATCAGCCGGAGCGGGTGTGACGCGTGTCTGAGACTGGCCAGGGTAGTTCGGCCCTTTGTACTTGTTCCGAGGAATGTTTGGGGGCCGATCAAGGGCCTTGCGGGCTCAGACGGGTGTGGGTGGTGCAGGCGTGGGGGGCGCGGCAGTCGTCCTGGGTGTGTCGGGCGTCGGGTCGCTTCCTAGGGCCCAGAGGTGCACAGCGGTCGAGGGGTGGTCTTCGGGTCCCGGGAAGGTCATGGTGAGCGTCCTCCAATCGATGTCGGGGTTTGTGTTGCGCAGCCAGGGTAGTCCCAGCACCATCGGGGTCGATTCGTGAAGTCGCGTGACCAGGAAGTTGGAGGTAAACTCGTAGTTGTTGTCCAGGGTCATGCATCCCAAGTGAGACCTCTGGATGGGGCCGGAGGAGGAGGGGGTGCCGTTGAGGCATTGCAGGCGGAGGGGCTGGTTGAGGGAGTCGTGGGGGAGGTCAAGAGCGTCGCTGATGAAAACTCCGGTGGCTCTGCTGTCGATGAGGGCCAATACTGGTCCTGGGGCGCCGTCCAGCCTGGCATTGATGACAAAGGATCGGGATGAACAGGACTGGAGTCCGGGGGGTGGTGGGGGCCCGTCCTTCGGGGTAGGGTTCAGAGAGTGGGGGATGTTGAAGGGGAGTTGCTGGTCGTTGGGCGTCGGGTCCTGGGTCAGGCGAAGGGTAAGATGTCGCCAATCAATGCGGGGGTTGGTGTCTCGGAGCCACGGGAGCCCTAGGACCAGGGGTGCGGAAGGGTGGAGTTTGGTTATCAATATCCGGAGGGTGTAAGTCTGTCCATTGGCGAAAGTAACGGGCATACGCATGAAGTGAGTGATGTCCCCCGCCGTAGAGGCGTCTCCGTCAAAGAGGCAGAGCCGTACCGGGACCGGGAGCCGCTGAGCGGGTTCTGGGATGAGGGTAGACCATGCTTTGTCGATGAAGTTGTTGGTGGCGCCACTGTCAACGAGGGTGTCGAGGGGGGTTCCGGAGGGGGTGAGGCGGGTTTTGAGGAGGAGGGAGTGCGAGGAGTGGGAGGGTAGGTAGGCCGTGAGGGTGTCCTGTATGAGTGTCGTGGAGCGAAGATGGGAGACCAGGGCAGAGAAGACGTCGGGGTCGATTCCGTGATTTAGGGCGTCTTCCAGGTCTAAATCGCCGGGTCGTTTTCCGAATACTCGTAGGTGGCGTCCTCCCCTTCGAAGGTCCAGGTGGCACGTCCCATGACCTGTCGTTTGGGGCACTCGGAGATGAAATGGTCTTTCTCACCACAGAGTATGCAGACACCCTCCCTTCTCCATCGTTCCTGCACATCCGTCGGGACTTCAATCCAGGGTCGTCCCTTCTTTTGAAGCTGGTTGGCCCGGAGGGCCTCCTCGTCCCGTTCATTGTCGAAGTCGAAGTCTTCAGGGTCTTCCGGGGGTTCCTCAGGGCTTGGCGCGTCACCCAGGTCGTGGGCAGCCACGGCGGCGTTGAGTTGGGCCTGGGGGCGTACGCCGCTGCTGGGGTTAGCATTGGGCGGGCCGCGACTCACCGGGGGTCGGCCGCCAGGGAACGCGGGGAGACCGGGGTTCTGACCTTGGGGGTTGGGGTTTTTGCCGGAGGGCCAAGGGGGTCCTCCCCTAGGGTTCCAGAGGGGTTGGGAGTTCAAGTACTCGCTGCGGTCTTCCCAGTAGCGTTGGTCGATCTGCATGACGAGGGCCTTGTATCCGTCGTAGGAGGGTTGTTTCGAGGCGAGTCGGAGAACGTCCTTGATATGTTGCGGCAGGGCACGGTGGAGGGCATACCGGAGGGCGCTGTAGTTCCAACCTGTCTCGTAAGCTTCCTTTTCAAAACGTACGATGAAGGTAGTGAATCGTTCTTCCAAGCGCATCTGGAAGTTGAAAAGGTTGTCCTCGGCCTCGGCCACAGTGTCGTAGATCCCGAACTTCCCTGAGAACTCGTCGACGAAGGCTTGCCAGCAGGCGAGTGCCGGATTGTTGGGGTCGAACTGGATGAGGGCCGTGTAGTAGTCGAAGGCAATCCCCTGGAGGTACGAGGTGGCAAAGGCCACTCGGGAGCTGTCAACCTGAAACGTGAGTGGTTTTGCCTGAAACATATTGAGACACTGGGTGAGGAATGTACGCCATTTTTGGGGGTCCCAGCCCATGAACGCATCGGGTTTCTGAATGTCCAGACGTCCTTCGTAGGCGAGGGCGTCGCGGGCGTCATCTGGTCCGGCAGTGTTGCGGGGGGGAGGGCCGGCATTGTAGTAGTAGTAGTAATGATTACCCCCCCCCTCCTTGTGGAGGAAAAGCACCGAGAGTGGGACCCCACCTGCCTGGAGGGCCTCCTCCAGGTGGCTCATCTGGAGGTCCACGCCCAGGAGGTCCGTTGTCCCAGGGGGGTTTGTTCCTGCCAGGGGGAGGCCCGGGTCTCCACGCAGGGACTGGCGGAGGTGGGGGGCCTGGAGATCATCCTCGAGGTTTGGCCAGAGGTGACGGAGGCGGTCGGGGAGGGTTCGGTGGTGTCAGGTCGATCTGAGGGGGCCCGGGTGCCGGGTTGCATGGGGGACGTTCAACCTGGGAAGGTCGCGCTTGCATTGGAGGCCGTGGGGGGTTCCGCAGGTCGAAGTGGGGCAGGGGGTCACGGCGGAAGTTGCGTTCCGGAGGGGCCAGGGCTGACGTAGGGGGCGGTACTGGAACGGGTGCGGGCATGGGACGTAGTTCGTTGTTGCCGCACGTGAGCTCGTTGATGTAGCACAGCGTGTCGTCCGTGCTAGGGGTGTCCACGCGGGGTCTACCGGGATTTGCTGGGGCCGGAGGTCGGGCATTGTCCGTTCGTGGGAGGGGTTCCAGGGGTCTTTGGGGCTGTCCCCAGGTCTCAAAGGTACTAGGAACAGAGTTAGCCCTGCGGCGAGTTGACAAGCCTACCGTGCGGGCAGCGGGTTGATCGAAGAGGCCTCCAGTTGGGTTGAGGGACCGCAATATGGCCGAGGCATTTTGTCGCTCTTCCCGTTGTCGTTGTTCCGGAGTGGGGTCCGTGGGGGCTGTCGGGGCTGCCGGGGCTGGCTCCGGGGGTTCCCGTCAAACGTGAATCGAGCGACCTGGGTCCGCGGGGTCGTTGAGGGGTCGAGTGGAGGGGGACGCGTGGACTTCGTCGAGCAGCTGCTGCAATTCTTCTCGGAGGATCGTATTGCGCCTATACTTTACCATAGTTTGCTCTGGAAGTTCTCCTCGCGTGAGGCGGTCCCCGAATTTGACCAAGCAATGAGCCCATTCCTCCGGAGTGCCTTCGAAGTCGTCGTGCCCGAATTCCGTGAGCAGCGCCCTTGCCCGTTGTGCAAAGTCCTCCGGCAAGATCCTGAGTGAGCGGAGTACTTCGTCCCGTTGCCGTTCATACTCCTCGAGGTGTCGTCGTCCCATTGGTGAGGGAGGGGTTCGAGCGGGTGGAGCGGTGGCCGGGTAGTGACGAGGGGGGTAGTCGAGGTAGGGGGGTCCTCGGGGTTCTCGGGGTTGGGGAACGGGGTGCTGGTAGCCGTAGTAGGGGGTGGGTGCGAAGGGGCCTTCGCTGGGGGGGATCGTGTGAGGTCCACTGGGTACTGGGGTCTCCGGCAGGCCCCCGGGGATGCTCCGGTACGAGGGGACCTCCACGGGTCGTGCCATGGCTAAGTTGGGGGTGGGGTCTCCGGCAGGCCCCCGGGGATGCTCCGGTACGAGGGGACCTCCACGGGTCGTGCCATGGCTAAGTTGGGTGGAGGGGCCCAGCTGGCTGAGGGCCCCAGATCATAGAGGGATGGGTTGGGGGCCCAGTGGCGGTGGGGGTACGGAGGTTCGTATGGGAGGGGTGGATAGACGGGGCGGGGGGTCTGTGCGGAGTAATGCTGGGGTACCGGGCGTCCGTAGGGGTCGGTCTGGTAGCCCGTGGGGTAGTAAGTGTGAGTATACGTAGCCATCAAGAACGGTGTAAGGAGGGACCGTAGGGGTCGGTCTGGTAGCCCGTGGGGTAGTAAGTGTGAGTATACGTAGCCATCAAGAACGGTGTAAGGAGGGAGTCTTGATATTATGTCAGGTTCCGCTGAGTCGGGGGCTTTCCAGGAAAGCGATCGCCCTTACAATGCGGACTTGACCCACGGATACTCGGGTGTCTGGAACTCCAGGGCTAGGACTCCGGGGTTCGAGACGTGGACAGGGGAATCCCGGGAGAGGGGACTTAGTCCAGGGGTTTTGGGTGGTGGGTAGCTGGGGAGTTCGGGTGGGGGTCGGGTCGTGAACCGGAGGTTCTAAGACGAGACCAAGTTAGTAAGTTAAAGTCGCGAAGTGCATACCAGTCTTAGAGCATGCGATTATCCAAGCGTGCCAGTCAAGCGTGCCAGTCAATGTGTACCAGTCAATATAGAGGGCATGCAACAATCCAAGTAATGCAATGTAATATCAAGACTAGCGAATACAACAGGGAACTACGCTATAAGTACTACGGGACCAGGTCTTGGGGTTCCAGGGTGTCTGGGATGGGTTCCGGGAGTCATTGAGTAGCGGCAGGGACTGTATACCTGGATTGCGTGTGTAGAGCGCATGATCAATTGGCGCGGAGGGGGTTGTGATGCGTGATGCATGATGGCCGGGAGCAAGTCGGTGATCTGATCGTTGATCAGGGCTGGTGGCGGCTGATGGCAGTGTCGGCGGTCGTGATGGCGGGGCGTGTCCTGCGGGGTCAGAGGGAGGGTCCCGGATGGTGTTCCGGGGGTGTCCCGGGGTGGGCCCAGAGGGGAGGGGTCATGACAGTAACTTTACACAGTTTTCTCTCTGTTTGTGTCTATATAGGTGCAATAAAATCAGTTGTCTCTCACCAATCAACACGACACTGAGGCTTTTTCTCTCTGTTTGTGTCTATATAGATCCGGGTCTACAGGTTATGGGCCTTTTCTAAGTCTGGCATGTTGGGATAACTCATTGCCTTAGTATCTTATCAGACGCCCGTGGCTGCCTCCACGTGGTGTTGGCAAACTTCTTTCTATCAATTCAGCCATGCCTTCTTACACTGTAGATGAGCAGGTTATTTCAAATCACTCTCGGAAAAATGACGCAGTGACGTTGTCCATCATGCCAGGACCTCTCGCTAATCCACGACTAAATGGCTCGCCGATCCAGGGACCACGAAATCCACAACGACCACACTCTTCTTTTCCTTATTTGAATTCTTACGATACACCGCCTACTTTCCAAAACAATAGGACTTATAATTTACCGCATAGAACTGCTATACCACCATCACATTCCCCGCATATATCTCCATCTGTTCTTGCTCCAACCCCTTGTCGACCTCCTGTCTGACCACCCTCTGTCCATACCTATTATTCTGATTTGGATCATGTTTCTCGACCAAATTCTGTTTATTCACAACCTTCTGGCCCTTTTTCTGAATCACATTTTCCTGCTTATTCTTGTCCGCTTTCTACTCAGGCCTTTAGAGCGAACTCTGTTCGTCCTGAAGACCTTCGTCCTGATACTGTTCGTGCTCCTTTAATTCAACCCTCTCAAATTCCTCTTCCTCTTTCACGTACGGCTTCTTCTATCAATGTTCCACCTTTTTTGGACAATCACATTGCACAGCAACCTGCTGTTTTTAATCAATTCAACGCCTTCCCGGCTTTTCATAATAATCATTCCGATAGTTCATCTTTGTTGTCTTCTCCTCATCCGGCTGTTGGACAGCAGCCTCTTTTTCCACCCCCAAATATTGGCCAAGCCCCCCCTCCTTTTCATCATTCTCCAATTGCTGTATTATTGAACAATGTTAACAACGTTGATTTCTGTCAAGATGATCCACTGCTTCCTGCTTTTCGTCGCAATTTTTCCCCTCAATTCCCTACAAATCAGAATCCTCAACCCAACCCTTTACCGCCTCCATTTCTTCCTCCCCCGCGTCAATCGTATTCACGAACGTCGCATGTTACTGGAACGGCTTCTCATGACATGAAATTACCATAGTTGGCCACAGTTCCCTTACTTCGCTCGTCCATAGAGTGGGTTTCTTGGGAATCGGCAGTCACTCGGATCATCACCAGCATTGGATTACGAGGTCATATTTGCAGGATTCCCAATGTTGGCAATCTTAGGGACCCGACTAGTCCTGTCGCATTACCTCCTCCCTACGATTTCGATTCCACGCCCGAGGAGACAAATGCATATCGGCTGTTTTGGCAGAATGATGACATAGTTGAGCATGTTCTTGTTGGAAAATTGTCTCAAGAAATCCAGGATTCTCTCCTCCCCAGACGTGGGGGTCCATATGACCTACCTATTTGTCCAGCTCGGGAACTTCTCGCATTCTTACGTGAATGATTTGGCATTGGAAGTGCTTCAGTTGCAGAACTCACGAAGTCTAAGGTTTTCGCATTGTTAGCTTCCCCGAACACCGTAACTGCTTATGTTCAAGCTTGGCGCTCTGCGGTACACCAATTGAATGGAACACCGTGGGACTTCACTCCATGGCAGAAAATCCAGAAGTTCGTCGATGGCTTGCCAAATGGTGATCGATGGTCTGTCTTGAAGGAGGAGGTTAGACTCTCTTGGGAAAATGCTGGTCCCAGTGGATCATACGATTTCGCTCAGCTCGCGACTTGTATGATGAATATGAATGCTGAACGTCACCGACTAGCTTTAACCTCGCGGTCTCGCACTACTCCAAACGTCACGCAAACTGCTACTTCTTTATCGACCAATCCATCATCCAACAATGTTTCGGCTAATAATTCTGTGATCACACCTGACTCAGGTAATTCTCGCCCTCGTATTCTTTGCACGAATTGTAACATGCATGGGCATATGATTGAGACGTGCTGGTCAAAGGGTGGGGGTATGGAAAATGGACGCGATTCTACACATTTTTGTCCTAAAGCTAATGTAGCTACCGCGGACACTCAACCAATACCTACACCATTGCCGTTTGTCGACGAAGTTGATGAACAAGATATCCCTGCTACTGTTGACTCAAACAATGACATTGATTTGACTGCCTATGTTGCTCATGAGCCTGATTTACCCTTGCCGCCCTACATGGCTCTTCTTCAATCAACATCTCCTGTTGTCCTTGCTTCCATTTCCGCTCGTTTTAATTCCATCTTGGACTCAGGGTGCACGACGCACATACTCCAGGACCGTCGAGTTTTTTGGACCTATGATACAGCCCAGGCTGTTCTGGTGGGCACAGCTAATTGTGGGACTCTCAACACATTAGCACGTGGTCAAGCTCGTTTCCGAACACATGCTGGTGGCAAGAATGTTACTGTTCCCTTGGAAGACTGTTTTCATGCGCCCGATGTCCCTATTAATTTGCTTTCGGTAGGCTCAATGGTGGAACATGACTTGAAACTCATTTTTGAACGTGGTTCTACATCAATCTTTTTCCCGTCATCACTGACAGATGATCCTATTAAAGCATCAGTGCATAATCAACTCTCATTTTTGTTTTGCGACTTCATTCTTCCAACGTCTACATTATCTATATCTCCTCAGCCATCCGTTGCTCTTCCTGCCCTTGTTTCGAATTCTTTTCCCAAAATCGACATAACACCCACTTTGTGGCATGCTCGTTTTGGTCATCCTGGTCAGGATATTACAAAGGCGATACTAACGAAGAACTATGCGTCTGGGGTTGAATATGACGGTTCTTTCGACGAGAATTTATGCATTCCGTGTATTCTGGGCAGACGACCAGCTCAGCCTTTCACACATTTACAACACCGCGCATCTGCAGTGTGTGAACTTCTGCATATGGATTCATGTGGTCCATTCCCCATCTCTTTCTCTAATGGTCGTACCAATCATTTTCATTCCATTCTTGACGACCATTCAAATTACGGCAGTACAGCGTTGTTATCATCCTGTACTCAGGCATTCACACACTTCAAGACTGTGGAGGCTTCCTGGGAGTTAAAGTCTGGGAATCGAATTTGTACAGTACGTTCTGATAATGCAAAGGAGTTCGTATCAGGCGAACTACATAATTACTTCATTTCACGGGGGATCACTCATCAAGCGACGGCACCGTATGCGCATCAGCAGAATGGCAAGGCTGAGCGCTACATAAGGACAATTGAAGATTCTGCTCAGGCTATGATGGCTTGGTCTGGTCTGCCAATGTCGTTTCTAGGTGACGCAATCCTTACAGCTCAATATCTGCGTAATCGTCTTCCTACTTCTACCTTGCCTTCCTTGACCACACCATATGAGGTCATGAACAATCATAAGCCAGATTTATCACACCTTCGTGTATGGGGTTGCCGATGTTTCGTCCTATATCCGAGTGAGATTAGGGCTAAGGCTTCTGGTCGGCGTTTTGAAGCCATATTTGTGGGATACGAGGAGGATCGTTTGGGATGGAGAGTGCGTGATTTGAATGGCAAGTATTTCTTCTCAAGAGATGTCATATTCAATGAATCACTTCCTGGTCATCTCCGTCCTCACTCCATCAAACGAATATCGTCTCCTTTGCCTCAATTATTGTCAGACCCAGAAACTCAATCGTCGCCATCTATTCATTCATCGCCTTGCCCAGATTCTGCTCCTCCTATGTCTCCTGCTCCGAATCCTCATGTTTCGTCTCCTGCTCCAAATTCTCCTACTACGCCTTTGACCATGTCGCAGGATATGGTTTCTCATCGTACTTGGCGCACTGTGGTTCCCACAGCTAAGGGTCGTGCCTATAATGAGGAACTAGCCACACGCAATGAACGCCTAGTCTGTCTTTGTGCTGATTGTGCAGCTCGTGTTGTGCTTCCTGATCAAATTATGCATGCCATAACTGATTTTCAATCTCTGATTTCGGCTAATGCTTGTTTGGGATCTTGTGACGAGATCTCTATACTGGAATTCGCTGTGATGGCAGAATACAAGGCCTTGGCAGCCTATGGTCCTGACCCTATTCCTTTCAAGACTCAATGCTCATTTGATTTATCGAAACCTCCTGACCACTACAATGATGCAATCCGCCGCCCTGATGCGGATGTATGGCGAGCAGCAATGCAAAGAGAAATGGACAGTCTCAGGTCTCAAGGAGTGTTTCAGGTAGCATCTCTGCCCCATGGTCGAAAACCCATTGGTGTTCGATGGGTCTTTGCGTATAAATTAGATGCTAACGGATCGATTATTCGTGGAAAAGAGAAGGCTCGACTTGTCGCGCAGGGTTTCAGCCAACGTCCAGAGGATTATGGTTCAACTTATGCCCCTGTTGCGAAATTAACGAGTATTCGGATCACTCTTGTGTACGCTGCAAAATTTGATTACCATCTTTTTACATTTGATGTCAAGACGGCATTCTTGAATGCACCTCTCTCACATGAGGTATACTGTAAACAGGTTCCGGGTTTTCCTGAACATGACCCATCGATTTGTTATCGTCTACTTTGAGCCTTGTATGGGCTCAAACAGTCATCCCATGAGTGGTATACAATCCTTCACCAGGCTCTTGAGGATTTGGGTCTTGTCCAATGCGAAGTGGATCATGCTGTTTTTTTGGGATACTTTGACAAACCACCAGATTCTTCGATCTCGATGCCTATGGATGGTTTGAAGCTCTTCATCATTGTTTGCGTGCATGTCGATGATGGTCTGAATGCCACGAATTCCGTCCCATTATATCTCTGGCTCATAAGGCACCTGAATGAACGTTTTGAAGTTATTGACTCTGGACCGACGACACTTTATTTAGGTATTCGGGTTGACAGAGACCGACCTCGACGCAAACTCTGGCTTTCTCAGAAGGGTTTTATCATGGACCTTCTCTCAACATACAACCTCCTAGATGCAAAATCAACTGCCGTACCACTCTACCACTCTCTCCATTCACTTCCAGATGCACCACCGAATTCTCTTCCCGATATTTCGGACGACAATTTGAAAGTGCACTATCAACGTCTTGTTGGTTCCATTCTTTATCTCAGCCTTTGTACTCGACCTGATCTTGCTTTTACGGCAATGAATCTGGGCCAGTTCAATTCCTGCCCGACGTGTTCTCATCTTCTGACTGCTAAAGGCGTTCTTCGTTATCTCTCGGGCACGATTGATTTTGCGTTACTTTATAATTTTGAAGAACCTGACGCTCAACCACCTCTGCGGTTATTACTTCCTTGTGGCTGTGGTTTTGTGGACGCTGACTGGGCTTTGGACTCTTCGACTCAACGCAGCGTCTCTGGTTATGCGTTTTTTATGTTTTCTTCTCTCGTGTCCTGGTCATCCGTTCATCAGTGAACAGTGGCTCTCTCCTCAACTGAAGCTGAATACATGTCCATGGCCCATGCCATGCGCGAAGCCATCTGGATACGCTCACTTCTTAGGTCCCTGTCCATGCCGGTTCCTCAACCTTTTCCTTTAATTTGCGACAACAAAAGCGCTATTGATATTGCAAAGTCTGACTCAACAACTTCCCGTTCCAAACATATCGATATATGTTACCACTTCATACGTGAACATTTTCTAACTGGTTCATTTGAACCCACGTGGATCTCGACTTCTGATATGGTCGCGGATATACTCACCAAGGCTTTGCCACGTGTACTGCATGAGCGTTTTGTACTCGGTCTGGGACTCGTTCGACGTTGACCCTTATTTTCCACTTTTCCCGTTCTTTCCTGATGCGGCGATGGGGTTGTGTTGGACTTGACTGGTCCTTTTCGGGTCTCTGCATCCGATCAATCACGTGATCATTTACCACTTCGCTCGTTTGGGCATGTTTTACAGCCTCAGTTGTCTCTCACCAATCAACGCGACACTGAGGCTGTAAGTCATTACTCTCTGTGTGTCAAATGCATATACTTATTCAGTTGTCTCTCACCAATCAACGCGACACTGAGGCTGTAAGTCATTACTCTCTGTGTGTCAAATGCATATACTTATAACTTGTAACTTTACACAGTTTTCTCTCTGTTTGTGTCTATATAGGTGCAATAAAATCAGTTGTCTCTCACCAATCAACGCGACACTGAGGCTTTTTCTCTCTGTTTGTGTCTATATAGATCCGGGTCTACAAGCAAAAAACCGGGGTGCTTCCTAGTGATTGAATAGTGATAAGAATATCCGGAGGTCGTGCCGCATGACTCCGCAAGAGTGCATGTCGTTGCTGTGGGCGTCGAGCAGGACAGTGGTCGATGGAGAGAAAAGATGACTTGAGGCTTCAGTGGACGCGCTAAGTAAGTAATAAATATTTGTGCCATGCGGTCCTGTATATCCCCTCATTTGATGGTCGCCTGCTGTTCTTAGCGATATCCGCTTTGCCTTCAGGATGAGACATTGCTTCATGCCTTCATCACATACATACTAGACAGGCTATGCGCTAAATCAACAGCCGCCCACTGTCACCAGCGAGCCCGCTGTGTTCTATGCCATTACGGATGGTAGACTTCCGCACTGACCCACGGTAGAATTTCCGTTTCTGACCCACTCCACCAAGGAACAATGCAAGGAACTCCTATTGGCGGCATCTACATATGTACTTATGTGCAGGATTTGCACCCTCAAACCTCGTTCCGCAAATATTTGCTGGCTTTATCAAATGCATTTGTTTGGAGAAATAGGGGCTTCAAGTTCCTATTATCAAGAGGCCTACAACAAGGATTACACAGACGGTACTGGTGTACGTGGTAGTGGCAGTAGTGGCAATGTCGTACAATCACCAGCTTACCCGGGTCCGCATACCTGGATTGTGCCTATTGTCAAGTCATATTCTACTTGTGTCTTGGCAGCTTGGCAAGTGACGATCACCTAATTCCTCAGCCATTGGTGTCGGCCGTAGGGATTTTTTTTTGAATAATTTTGGGGGCAAGTCATTTTTCCTGCTGAACTTAAGGACACCTTGGGCTTCGAAACTGCCCAGGCAGAAAGTTATACGTGCGGTAAGAATATATAATACATACTACATCCAGGAGCTGGGGCTTCATATCTTAGTCTTTACAAATACACTGACATGAGCGAACTTTGCCGTCCTTTACGAGAGCGTTAGAATTGGCTGTGCCCTCAACCCACACCTGCAATCTCGGATTGTTTGCCGTGCACATTTCATTATATCCGCTTCCTACCCTTTATGCCGACTGGATGTTGTATCCACGGTTTCCAATGCACGAAGGACGTAGCCTCAAGCGTTAGTTGTCATAAAGCACAAAAAATCATTTTCTTTTTACGGTACATAATATGTATATCACCTTTTGTGTGTTCAACAAAATAGCAAAAGTTAGTTTCCAGGAACGGTTGCTAACGGACTGCAGAACATGCATAATCAGGAATACGGTCCCAACTCAAGTGCCCGTTATAAATGCGCACCATACCATAACAGTCGTGTGCACATAATGTGACTACGAGTAGCATCAGCACAATACAACCACAACCAGAATCTAATCGTCATGATGCGGGAAGACCAAAGAGGCGAAGATTTAAGACGACACGCAAAAGAGTTCATTGACATACTTGGGGTCCCGGCAAATTCCATCGACATGCTCATGGATGACAGAAGGTTCAAGGTCAGGATCAATGGAGTATGGACGGGTAGAGATGGAGAAGGAGGTATAAACACACCAGAGGATCTGAAAGAAGAATTAGAGAGGTTTAACCCAATTATGTCGCGCGTTACACTGATGGGAAACCCTAGATGGATGCGGGCAATGACAGACCTACAGGAAAAAGAACACTCGTCGATAGTACTAGAATTTGCCAAGGAGGAAGACGCACAGGCGATGATTGCGGCAAAGTACGTTGCAATGTTTGCAAACTTCTGCAAAGTGGTACATCATGCGGACAGACCCCCGGTGCTCCAATGCAGCAGGTGCTGGGCAATTGGACACCATGTGTCCCGATGCAAACATGCAGCGAGATGCCGCCTGTGTGCAGGAGAGCATAGTGAGAAAGACCACGTAGAGACTGAAGCACACCAAATGGCCGTGGAAGGCATAGAAGAGGATGAAAACAGCAGCCAGAAGAAGAAACAGGAAAAAAGGTGCGTCAACTGTGGAGGGGACCACACAGCCACGGAAAGGAGCTGCCCCGAGAGGAGACGGTTCCAGATGATAGCAAGAGAGAAGGACCGCATGGACGTAGGAGGCGGCACACTCAGGAAGAAGAGGATAATCAAGAAAAAGGTGGTCGAAATAGAAGTGACCAAAGACACAGGGGGCCCCGGAGACGAAAATGCACCCACTAATGAAAGGACGGAGGCAAACAAAGGAGGGAAAGATGGTAACGCTGGACAACCCACCTCCAATAACAACAAAACTGCCGACACAGGAAGGAACACGAACAGACTGGCCCTCGAAAACCTACTCAACAACCATGACTCAGAGAGGTGGGACGAGATGGAGGTAGAGGGGATAGAGGACACAAGAGGACATACGGCTGGTAATGTACAATCATCATGAAAACTAAACCGATACGAATTGCACAACTAAACACAAACCGGAGCAACACAGTGTGCCACACAATGCTGAATACTTTTATAGACAAATTTGACATGATCCTAGTCACTGAACCATGGTGGGGGGACATAGGAAATGAACAGAAGGGCCCAGCATCCTTGGGAGCGTGGATACCGATACCACCAGTAGCAAGGATACCGGAGGACAGGAGACCGAGAGTAATGGCATATGTCAAGAGAAGGGGGGACTTCCAAGTAACGTTGCGGTCTGATCTAGCTAAGGACCTCGACATACAAATACTTGACATTACACAGGCTAACTATCCAACAGTAACAGTTGTCAACATATACAGCCAGCCCAGGGGCAGGATCCAGCAGATGGGAGAAGTCGATGCATCGGAGAGGCTCAGGCTAGTCAGCCTACCGACAGAAAGACCAGTAGTCATGAGTGGAGATTGGAACCAACACCACCCCGCATGGAGCAAGGGTGACCCACAACCGACGGAGAAGACACAAGAACTCGTCGAATGGCTGCAAGAACATGACTTCACACTCATGAATGAGAAAGGGGTGTGCACATACCATGAGCACAGAAGAAGAGGAGCGACCTCGGTACTAGACCTCACATGGGCGAATGCGGAGGCAATGGCTCTGGACACAGCGAGGGAGTGGGCAATCGACCCAAGCCTGGCATGCGGGTCAGACCACTTTGCACTGAAGTGGATCATAGACCATGGTGAAACAGAGGTACAAAACATAACTGGGAGCCGATACAACTTCAAGGATACAAGGCCGAAGGAGTGGCAAGAGGCTTTCAGTCAGGAAATGGAGAAAAATACAGAAAGGTGGGCGGCCCTACAAGATCTCAATGCTGACCGTTCCCCAGAGGAGCTCGACATAGATGTCGAGCTGATCACAGAAGCAATGCAGGCTGCAACGAGGGAGACAGCAAAAGAGAAAAGGCCATCAGAAAGAGTGAGGCCATGGTGGTCTGAGGCACTGAGCGAGGCAAACAGTAAGAGGATGAAGTTACGTGAAGACCAGAGGGCGCATGTAGCCCTATGGGGAGAACAGGATGGGGAGATCAACCGTGAGATACGGAAGGTAACTAACTACTTCAGGAGATTGTACAAGCACGAGAAGACAAGATGGATCAATGAGACGCTTGAAGATGCGACCCTGGAAAATATGTGGAGGCTAAGGGGATGGTCAAAAGGAACAAGAAACTACCCGTCTCCAGCGATCAAGAGACAGGGAAACGACCCAGCAATAGAGCACGAGGACAAATGTGATGCTCTGCGGGACGCGCTCTTCAAACCACCCCCAACACTGGAGAACAATGCCCAGCTGGACCTGACAAGGGACCAGGACCGAGATTACCCACATGTAAAGGTAACACGGAACGAAGTCAAGGAAGCGGTATATAGAAGCAGCACCAAGAAAGCACCAGGCGTAAGTCAACAGCCATTCAACACGGTACGCTGGGCATGGGAAGCAGAGAGCGACACGGTATATGCCCTGATGTACCACTGTGTTGAATCTGGATACCACCCAAAAAAGTGGCGTCAGACAATAGCGGTAGCACTACGGAAGCCAAACAAACCTGACTACTCCGAACCAAAGGCATACTGGCTCATCCAGCTCCTGGAATGCCTGGGCAAGGTGCTAGAAGGTATAGTAGCGAGGAGGATAAGCTTTCTAGTAGGAAGAGAGGACTTAGTGCCACCAACACAATTTGGAGGATGCCCAAACAGTTCCACTGATGATGCACTACCAACACATATCGAAGACATACAGGCAGCAAGAAATCATGGTAAAGTAACGTCAGTACTAACATTCGATATCTCAGGTTTCTTTGACAACGTGAATCACGCACGATTGCTGAGGGAATTGCGGCAAAAGGGAATACCGCTACCTCTGGTAAAGTGGGTAGCATTGTTTCTGAGCAAAAGACAGGCTGCAGTATGCCTAGATGGGGTAAGAAGCGAGATGAAGCCAGTCAAGAACGGGATACCACAGGGATCCCTGGTCTCACCGATACTATTGATCGTATACGGGAGCGAGATTCTGGAGATGATGGAGGATAAGCAGAAAAGGCGGAAGGAGGATACAACCCTATTGATGTATATCAACGACGGCACACTCAGAGCATCATCGGGCTCGCTAGACGTAAACGTCAAAACACTAAGGCGAGATTTCATTTTTGTAAATGAATGGTTAACAAAAGTGGGACTCTCCACAGAACCGGAAAAGACTGGCCTAATGCACCACTCATGGAGACAGGACAGAGGCTACTCCCCAGCAATCAAACTGCCAATGCCGGACGGAACTGAGACAACAATCGAAGCAGGAGAAACGATACGCATCCTGGGTCTCCACATTGACAGGAAGCTGATGTTCAACCAACACGTTCAAAAAGTTACACAGAAGGCTAAAAGGACAGTTGTGGGTGCGAAGATACTGGCGAACACAATCAGAGGTCTAAGCCAAATGCATTTGAGGACGATGTACAGGGCATGTGTAGCCCCGGTAATGACTTACGCCAGCCCAGTATGGTGGACTGGGAAAAAGATACACACAGATAAGCTAGCAAAGGTGCAGAACGAGGCACTCAGACACATGGCGGGTGCGTTCCGCACAACACCCACCAAGGCACTAGAAATGGTCATGTCAACGCCGCCAATCGAAGTTACACTAGACATGATTGCTGGAGGTTATGCTAACAGACTCCACAGGCTCAAGACAACAAGCCCGGTCATAGAGCACCTATCTGAAGAATGGCGAGAGGGTAGACCGGCATCAAACCCTCCACCATTCCCGTCCAGGAAGAAAAGGGGCAGACAAAAAACTACCAAACTAACGCAACTCGAAAGGCTAGCAAGGAAGACGTACAGGCCAACGACAGGTGAGTCTATCGACCTCTTTATTTCACCGCCGTGGAGGAGAACAATGAGTGACCACGGCGGAAGACTAACAATAACAGGGGCCCCGAAGGGCAGCAGCAAGTCGGAAGAAGCCAAGAAACACAAGGAGAGGATTAACGACCTCAAATTTGACAGGAACCGCATCACAGTATACTCAGACGGGTCCATGTGAGAGGAAGAAACAAACAAGGAGGTCAAGTGCACAGGGTGGGGACTTGTAGGTTACCACCAGGGCCGAGAAATCTTCTCAAGCAAGGGAGGCATGGGACACAGAGCTGAGGTGTACGATGCGGAACTGGTCGGAATCGCACAAGCAGCGAGGATGGCCACAGAGTACGCAAAACGACACAAACAGGTAAAACACATACACATATTCGCTGACAATACAGCAGCAGTAACTTCGGTATATGAACCAAAACCTAAACCAGGACAGCAGCAGATGGTGAGGACTACCTACACAGTGGACGAGTTCCTCGACGGCGACGACGAGAGAACATTGAGCATAGAATGGTGCCCTGGCCACAAAGACGTGGAGGGAAACGAGCGAGCGGACAAAGAAGCTAAGATGGGGGCAGAGTTGTGGACACAGGACCACAACACACTGTCAAACGCAAAGAGGAGGACGAAGGAGAGGGCTCTTAAGGCATGGCAGGAAGAGTGGCAGAGGATGCCGGCGACAGGAGGCTTCACCGTGGCGAACAGGTTAAGACCAAGATGGAAACCAAGAGAATACATGACACACACCCTGAGAGAGGTGTTCAGAAGGCTCACACAGTGCCGGACAAAACACGCTTTTGTTGGTGAGTACTACGCTAAGTTTGTGCCTAACGAGCCAGTAGGATGCCCGTGCGGTGAACGATTCCAAACAAGGGAACACGTCATACTGGAGTGCCCGAGGTATGAAGAGTACCGACACTTACTACGGGAGGCAGACGAACAGATGGAAATGGGAATACTACTCAGGACAAAAGAGGGGCTCGAAGCGATGGTTAAATTCTTAACTAAGACCGGAGCGTTCACAAAAACGGGAGAGAAAAGGACACAACAAAAGATGCCGACAACGGATGACGAAGAAAACAAGGAGGAGGAGGAGAACTGGTGAAGGAGGATGGAAGGAGTGAGAGAGGAGACGGATGGACTGGTCAAGGGAGAGTAAAGAGGGAGAGGACGGCGAACAGAACACCAGTGGAACAAGAGGAGCGGAACTGGGACCACAAACTGTGGGAGGTCAAGACACCCCGTGTACGCAGACACGCTGGGCAAACATAAGTAACAAACTAGGCCCTCAAACCTCCAACCCGATCTCACCCCAACAAACACATGTTCTACCAGGAGGAGTTTGCGACGTAACCCAGTTTACCATCAATGCCACCAAAAACCACACGAGGAGAGTTCTACTTCACAAAACTACATTACACGATCACAGATAGATAGACCATCGGTTAACATACTTGGAGTAGAGCACGTACAGGCCCCTACCCCTGCTTCTTAGCCCTGCATAGCGGCTTGCCGGCGGTTAAAATCAAATTCATTCATTCATTCACATAATGTAACTGAGCGGAACCTTTTTCACGTATGGATGCCGCCGGGACAATATGACACATGTTCATATTGTATCGCCATGAAAAAAAGTGACAGATTGTTGATACCTAGTTCCGGATTCCTGATTTTATTGCCATGTACTCCAGCTGCAGTTCCCGAAACATCATCGCATCCTTCAGGGCTTGATCGTAGCGCAACATTCTCAGATCATGACGCCGCTCTGTCCTCAGCTGCGTTACATAGTACCGGTTCGACGCTACACTCTCTCACCTAAACTTCCGATCAACTGCAGAGGGACACTCTCTCGTGCCTCGTGACCGTCAGGCCAGCCCATTTTGGCACAGTTACGTAAGATATAAGACGTACACGTGCGGTTACCAACGAAGTACTCGTGACCGGACCACGACTCGACTTTTCATCTCAGGACGTTCAGGTTTCTGACTATGCCAGCCGAGCTACCGGGCTTCTACTTCGACACGCCACAGAATTGATATTTTCTACTTTCATCGAAGCCAAAGGTTCCCTTGTTTTAACCAACACTTGTGTTAAACGCAGACGATCACTCAAGTCATTCTCACGAACGTCGGCGACTTTCTTCATGGCACTTGAATGAAAAAGCTCGGATATCCCATTGCACCAATGAAAGATACCAGGCCTCTCAAATGCAGCGATTTCGTCCGTTCTCAATACATCAATACAACATGTGTGCATAAATTATTCGTTCCAGTTTTTGGTCGCATAGAGAATTTTTCACGAGGTTACCCACCACTTCATCGGCGACAGTCAAGGATGGTTATACTCCAATGTAGAGCGTGACACTAGTCTCCTCCAGGCTGATGTCAACCTACAACCTGAAGCGGAAGTTTGTAAAAAAAACTATTAATAGATGTCTTGTCCTAATTGTGAAAGAGTAGGTCCTCAATTAGTACATCTGGCGCTCGTTGCATGTCAGAAGGTTCTTTTGCTGCTTTCGACATCAACTCGTTTTTTATACCAAGTGCCTTATCCTTTGGTCCGTCTGCAAAGATAGTTGTTCAGGATATCAATATGACGGGGTAAGTGAACCAACTCATGATCACGATCAATTTCACATCTAAAATCCGAATAGACGAATATCACTCGAGCCCGAATGAAATGCACGACATCTGATCTTCCCACCTGGAAGAGGCCTCCTTAGTACTAGGTACTTTGACTTCTTCTAGTGAGTCTTAATCTCACGGTCATACCTAAAGGAGTGTCAAAGAAAGCGGTCTACTTGCGCGGACATCGACACTTTTCCAGTGCAAGATTTGGAAACGCACAATGACGTTTTCGCGGTGCAGTAACACGGTGTATGTTTCAACCTATTTCTGACCAGATAACGAGAGAAGTGATCAGACCACAATCTTTGCCGAGTGCCTTAACAGAAACATTATGTGATTTGACAAGGGTCTCGGCAAACGTGGTCAGAAATTCTCCAATGTCCGCTTCCTTAATCAACGATGTACAAGCGTCTTGCATTTGAAAATGTTGGTCGAGTGGCAGCTACTCACCAGCTACATGAACGACAAAGTACGTTCTTTGCTCTACATACTTCCTTTTGCTGCAGTTGATGACCTTTGACTCTCGTTTCACCCGTGAAAGGCATCACACTTGCGCAGTACCAAGGACACTATAATTCCTACACTCAAAGGCGTGGAATCAACCGTGGATCCCACCTATGACTTCCCCTTCGCCGCGGGCGAGGACTGTCGAATATGAGCTTGGTCTGTCCATACAGGACAGTCTGTGATCTTCCCATCGTCTGACAATGACATGCACAATCCGTTTCTCAAGGTGTTTCCTGGAGTTATAGTGACGATGCATGTGTCTTATGAACCTCAGGGCCTGTGTCTCTGGGCTGGACTAGGTCAGCGTTAATTACGCCTTGTCGCTCGCTATATCCACCGGAGTTTTCGCTTGAGACTCTGTATATTCCTTCTTTCGTCGACCGCGGAGTATTTCTCTGAAGAAGTTTACGGTCAACAAAGGTGCCGCGATTCCATGCCCAACCCTAACACGATTCCACAACAAACTCCCTTACGGAATCTTTTCATATCTATTTTGTCAACTGTCGTCCTCTATCAAGGGCTGATACTAATTCATTGATCACTATGTGTCCTGACTGTGACCTATCTTGTCTATGTCGATATTCAACGTTAGTGACATTGATAATCGTGAAAGATGAAATTCTCTGTGGGTCCTGCCCAAGCGGACATTTGCACTTCAAGAGATTTTGTTCGGAACACTTGCGATTGACATGAGAACAACCTGACCCATGTTTATCAAGGGAAACGGAGCAAGGTATCTTGCAAAATGCGATTGGCACATCACAAACCCTTTGCACATTATGATAAGGAGTTATCGATTTGTTTGGCGATAGTCTGTTAAACATGGCATTTTGACAATAGCCTTCTGACATTGAGTGGAAATAAAGAGATCACAAATCATGACTCGCATCGGGCAGAAATATAGATGCATCACATGCAATGACCGTGGTTTTAAGGCTATAACGATTATCACCGGTTGGATAAGTGTGATCAGTTGGTAGTACATATGATCAGATTAAGGACTTGCTTTTCTTTCCTTAATCTGCTATCATCTAGACGCGTCTCCTTCCATTTCCCTTCTTCCGTCATGAAGTACATCGCTCGCGAAGTAAAATGTTTCTTCCCCGCGCATTGCACCTACTTGACCAGGCTCACATATTCCAGGAACTCGCAGACAGGATCAAAACCTCAACTCAGATGAAAGATTTCGTTGTTGTTGACGTTCGCGATGACGATTACCAAGGGGGAAACATCAAGGGTGCTATTAACAAGCCCTCTCGAGATTTCCTCACCAGTGTAGATGAGCTTGTAAAGGATACCAAAGACATCCCACTCGTCATCTTTCACTGTGCATTGTCACAAGTTCGGTGCGTCGTTACTCAGATTTTACAGATCAATGTATCATGTATTGATACCTACACATTCTCGCGCGACCTCCTTCCTCCACAACAGTGGACCTAAAGCTGCACGGGTATGAGCCTATCCAGCTCTTTAGATATGGTCGAGGTCGTTCACACATTCGTTACAGATCTACTGATGCGAAATGTAAGTTTTAACTTATTTTAAGTTGTTCAAGTGAAATTGAACAAGACTTAGTTTAAATATAAAACTCCAGTTCACGAAGTTCTGGGGGGTTTTAGTTACACGCGCGCACACGTTGTAATAATGTTATAATTTTTAATTGATTTATTTGAATGTAAAACTTAAGTTCACACTCGAAAATGGGTCAAAATAGTATTATTACTGAGCCCGAAGCGAATCGATATGCGTAAGGCCTAAGATGTCCACTCCCTGGGGACTCCGAGCCGTGGCAAGGTGATTGCTTGCCCGACTCCCCCGTTTTCCCCCTCCTTTTATACTCCTCTCTTCTACGCACGGACCACACATATTCCGTGTGTTTCGTTGTCGGTTCGAGGCCCAGGCAGTCGGTTAGGGTGTTGCCGAGCCCGGGTTTGGTGGCTAAAGGTTTCTCCGTTTCCTGGTGCGCGTGTACGCCCTTTTTACGGCTAATCCTTCCTCCTCTGCTATCCTACCCCTTTCTCGTCTTGTCTTTTCGTCCCTCCGTATTCTTCTCCTTCTCTCAGGCTTGCTTGGTCGTTGTTTCGTGGTTGCGGTGGGCTGCCTTCGCGGAGAGGAGTTACGATGAAGGCGCGCAAAGTATAGAGTGACGGGATGAAGTGGTGGCAGTGCCAATTTCGGAGATGATGCCGAGATCTTGGCTTTTGCCGAGCACTGCCACTTCTTCGGCTATCCCTGATTTGATCAATCGTTGATTACTTGCCTGGTTACCGCGCGTTTACTGCTACGCTGGCTGAGACTGGCTAGTTTTCGTAAGTTCGGGGTTGGGTTTTTCAGGTGAGTCTGCCCGTGTCTACAGTTTTCGACTGCGCTTACGGTTTTCAGCGCTTTTTGGGTATATTGGGACTGTATTTCGACTCTTATTGTCTGCCTCATGTGTGAGGCAGACGTATCACTACCAAGAGACACGAGGAAACGTTTTGTATGGAAAGGATATTCCATACGAGGTTGTTGTTCTGCGTGATGGATTCACGCGGTTCCAAGAAAAATATAAAGTGAGTAAGGGATTGCATATGTTAATGTTGTAAGTTTAGTTAAGCACCATCGCAGGACGATCCTGACCTCGTCGAGAACTGGGACAAGGAGGTATGGGAATCAGAATGGAGATGATTATTATTAGTGTGCTGTATTCTTAGATGCTTATCAGGATAGTGCTCAGGCGGACGTCGTTCATGAGTGCTGATCATCAGCCTGTTTCACCACGCGACGAGGCATGCTCTCGATGACTCGCGTCACTGACTCTCGTTCCTTTGCTAATTTATTTCGGCACAATTGGCTATTCGTGAAGGGTGTTGAGGTATGAAATAAATTTGAGGATAGTAAGACGCACAAGGATCCGAGAGATATAAGAACAAACGTAGCGCACGCCCAGTTCCCCGCCACGAAAGCAGCTGAAGGGGACTCAATCTGAGATATTTTAAAAGGCCAACTAAATGGGACGCACATGCAGACATCGCCCGAACGATACCGATCCCCAAGCCACTCGCTATTCCACCCAACAGACTGTTCCGTGCGCAAGGGACATCTCCAATATGAGCGATGCTCTGATATGCATCTACGAACCAGTTTCCAGTAGGAGGAGGTAGCTTTGAGGGCGGGGGTGGAATAGACGAGCCAGACGGCACGTTTGAGGATGACATCCAGGGCCCGCTTAGTAACCGCACGTGCACGTCTTATCTTACATAACCACGCCACCGAATCGGAGTTGAAATCGTTCTACTCTCTCCATGCCCAATGTCTTCTCCATCAGAGCCCATCACGCAAATTCAGTTTCGTCTTGAGGAGGATCTGTACTACTTGCGTAGGAGATCGCCCCCGAGGCTTTACCAACGCATGAATTCTCCTCTTAAGGCACGCCTGCTCGACATAGTGGCTCTGTTTTTGGCCACTGGTGAATCAAATCCCACTCTTGCCACGTTCTGGTGGGAGAAAGAAGGCAAACTCTACATAGCAAAGAGTCCGCCCTCTGACAGTCAAACTGATGCCATCGTCGCGAAAGCATTCTTTGACGACTTGAGACAGGCTCAGGGCTTCGAGAGTATGATCCCTTTTCTTGCTACGTATAGCCAGGCGAGCGTCAATAAGCGGATTCGTCATCTTCGCGACTCCCTGAAAACATCCCTGAATATGGAACGCAGAATATTCAACAAATCCGATGATACAGAAGACCCTGTCAATCGACTGAAGAGCATCATTTTAACCTCCCAACCTCCATTCACTTTCGATGATTCCGAAAACGCGATAAGCACTTTTAAGGAGCTTGTTGTAATCTCCCGAAGAGTGCTAGATGCCTACGATGTTCCCTTTTCTTATAGGTATCATGACCGACTTGTTTGTCGTCTGCAACGACGCCTTGACAAAATGGCCCAATATCTCCGTGTCGGACTACTCATTAAATTCTGGAAGAAGCATGGGAAATATATCGACATTACCTGGATTCCCGCTATCGAATTGGGTGGTACAGCTCTTACACTGGATCTGGAAACAATCCTGGGTCGATTCCCGATCGTGACTTCTGGGAAATTCGGGTCGACTCCCGAAGACCTTAGAAACCAAATAATGGTGTGTTGTAGATGGTCGAGACCCATCACAGTCACTCCACACGTCCACGCAGAAGTTAGTTTGATTCTCTATGTATCCGAGAATGTTGGTCTGCGACATTTGCAGGAGGAATCAGAACTGCTCATTGGGAGCAACAAGACCAGTTGTCTGGCATGTACATGTTGGAGGAGGGAGTTCAATTCTGTTCTTGGTACGAATTGGGAAACCACTTGGACCTATAGCCAAGATGCCGATGTGACAATGTGGGAAAACATCTCGAGTAACTGTGTAGCACGCTTCGACTGGAGGATTCCTTACGACAATAAGGATCTGCCTCTACGAGGTATCGATCCAGGTACACTTCGTCGTTTCTGCGAAGTTGTGGTCACTTGCGTCGGAAGCGAAGTGAAAGTATTATTTGACAAGGAGCTTGCCGCAGCTGATGAAAGAATCTATCAGATGAGATTCTAATGGACATATAATTAGACAGACATAATGATAATTCTCAGAATGTGCATACAAAGTTCAAGCTGCCAAATGATGCGGAAGTGTTCGACGGGGGGTACGGAGCATTACAGGAGGCCTCTGCGTGACAAGTATCCGAGACTCGTCATGGACACTTGAGACCGTTCTCGGCATAGCGCCAAAGTTTGGCAGATGCTTGTTAGAATTCCAGACAGGCGGATGTCACTAAGTAGATCGATATTGACTATAGATCATCAGTCCCGTACAAATGACTGTATTGTTACTGTACCTAAGTAGATCGATATTAGCTATAGATCTACTGGAGTGGTAAGTATAGTGCGTAAATAAGGTTATTATGGTAACTCACCCTCAGTCCCGTACAAATGACTGAGGGTGCTGTATGTTCTATCCTATATATATATGTATCGTGTGTGGACAATGGCCATTGTGAATGTCTCGTATGTCGCTAGTGGCCAGGGCCGGATACAAAGGAGTGTGATATTGAACGAGGGAGTGTGATGTGGTGTTTGATCGATGGATCGATTCCTAACAATGCTCGCCGAGGACAGTAGGGTCGAGGGGATAAAGTTTTTCTGTCCATCCCTCGCACTCTCACTACCACCATCGCTGCACAGGTGAGCACTAGGCACCATGCATCGATTGACTCATCTGTCTCTTTGCAGAGTAGCGTCTTGATCCGCAGTTTTTTACACAAACTTGGTATGTCAACACAACATACTTTACCCAGGTTCAATCCGTCGCCCTGACCGTTTTGGATATCGTTGCGGGTATTTCCATGCGCTTCATGCGCCGGTTCAAGACGTGTCGTACTTATAAGTATCCTTGCATCAACTCAAGCATCTCTTCAGTGGCTCCTCATCGTCGGTTTAGGAATCCGCATACTCGGTGTTGAACTGTCTCGGTGCCTGGACACAGCTGCTCCAGGGCATCGGTGGAGGCTTCGCTGCTGTTGCATCTCAAGTCGCCGCTCAAGCGCCGGTGCCCCACGCCGACATCGCGATGTGCACTGCTGTTGTTCTCATCACCGAGATTGGTGGAACCATTGGTAGTGGTATTGGTGCGTTTACAGTCCGTCTTCGTTTGCTGGGACGGTCGAATATTATGCCTGGCAAGTTGGTAAAACATCTTCCCTTCGTTAGCGGAGGGGGATCGTGCAGCCTTGTTTGGTTCGATCACCACGGTGTTGGCGTACGATCGGGCTCATAGGTTATGTCCGTCGATGAAATCAAGTTTTTCAAGTTGGTTATGTGGGCCTCGTGACCTTGCTATGGATATGAATTACATCTGGCTATGTAGTCTCAGATTTTTATCATCAGCTCTTTCGTTTTGTTTCTCTGCCAAGTCCAAGGTTCAAACCTGTATTGTAGTACCACTGTTTTGCTCGGAACTTGCTATTGTCTTGGCATTGTCAGCTGTTTGACGGCTGTTCGACGTCGTCTCCAACCAAGCAACGCCTACTGCCTACTTTGCTCTCTAGTTTGCTCATCTATATCCGACCTTCTACCTGTTATGTTCTTCCGTTGATACCACAAAATGTAAGTTCAACTTATTGTTTGCTACTACTAAGTACTAGGGCTAAGACTGTCATTTTAGAGCTTCATCCGCTTTCGTTGATGTAGCGGGCCACCATGATTTGTGCAAGAACAATGTTTTGCACCTCCAGAGCCTCTGCAATTTTCGGCACGTGGACAGCTGTGATCTCTGCATGCTGCACACCTCTTGTGCCGTCGTTTCTTCTTGGCAGCTGATGGATCCGACAGAATATTGGAGGTAGTTGTCTGGGAACTGGAGCTAGCTATATTTTGAGCTGCAGGGAGGTCAATTATGGGTGGTTCAGTGCCAATGACTGGGATAGAAGTTGTAACTGGTGGTGTTGACTCCCTTTGTGAAGCAGCGTTCGTGAAATGTTCTTCAACAACTGTGGATACTATAGGCACATCTTGAGCAGGTTCATCTTGTTGGTAAGTAGTCATTTCTGTGACTGAATGCATGAACACTACTAACACGTCAATATCATCTTGACACCAATGATAGACAATACTTACTCTCATTTTGGACCCTTTTTTCCCCTTTTTCCTTGTTCAGAGATGGTGATTGTAATTGGTTAGATCCAGGGAGGGCCAGAGCTGGTAAAATTCAGGATTGGTGAGTAGGATCATTGAGTAAGTCGAATATAGCCTTCTTGCTGTCATACTCTGTAACAATGTGGCCTTTTCGGCTCGGTAGGCTGCCCAAACTTTGTGGTGCCATTCCAGTTGTTGGAGAATTTTGTAATATAGTTTTTTGTTGGACCGTTCATGTACAATTTTGTTCCATTGTCTCGCAAGCTTTTCAAAATTGATTGTCTTTGCTGTCTGGTTTGCAACTGGTGCATGTGAACCCTGGATAGTGAATTCACCTGTGGCAAGAAGCTCATTGAAGAGACTGTACTTGGCTGAAGTGTGAACTGGTGTTACTGCATGCAAGGTTTGTTGGCACTGTTGCAGATACTCATAGACATTGATCCGAGCTGTTGATAGGTGGGTTATCAAGTGCACTGGCACATCTTAATAGTAAGGAGTGCCAGTTTGAATAGGCTTTTCGATGTGATGCATGCTGTAACTTGAAGTCATGGATTTTGGTATTTTGATGATACCTGTTGTTTCATCTGTTACAATGTGAGTGCCAAGAATTGAGGGGATAGGGAAGGATGGCTCAATACCCAACTTGGCAGCAAGTTCAACTATCTCATCTATAATTCAAGTGTCAAAACTTCTGTATTTTTTCCCAGTGCGATTGAACCATCCAACCTAGTTAATATCAACACAAGCTAGCTTATTAGGGCTGGTGCTCTACTTACTGTGATATTTCTCCTGTGTAAGATCAAGGCCAACAGACAATCAGCAAGTTCTGGGAAGGCTTGGAGAGCTCCAAATGTCTGTCGAAGAGGCATGTGAATGCCACCTTCAATAGGATTCATTCCTCGCAAAGAGTGATACACAGGAAGGCAATCATGATCTCTACCAATAAGACAATAAAGAAATAGCCAGGTGGATCAGATAGTAATCCACATTCAGCAAGTTTAATGATAAGTGCTGCTTGATCTTTGGCCTCTTTGAAAAAAAAGGAGGGTGTAGAGGATTGCTAGAGCATTTGACACCTCTCCAACTTTCAAAGAGGCTTTGAAGATCAGGCACTAGTCTTTCAGGTGGTGGACAGTATTGCTGTGCACGTCTTTTAATTTTGTCTGAATCAGATTGAAAGGCATAAGTCTAGTCAATTCCATGCTGTTTATATATGGCAGAAACAACAGCAACATCTGATTCATCTGGAACCAGTAGAACCTGACTGAATGCAGCAGCAAATGCTTTGAACCCTGAGTGTTTTTTTGAGAGAAGGGACAGTGATGATGCCCAAAGTTTGGTCAGTAACAAATGTAGAGAATAGTGTTACCAAGCCAAAAGCTTGTGTTGGGCATGCTTAAGGTGTTGAGGGGAGTCCTGGGCAGGTCCCAGAGACCACACCTATAAAAATAAGGTACAGTTGGAAAGGGGGTCAGCAAGTGTCAAGCACTAAGGTAACAAGCACCTGTGGAAGGAGCAGTAAGTGAACACAGCAATATGAGTGGCAAAAACATGGTAAGCTTAGCAAAGTCTAAGCAATGTTAATGCCCACTGTAGATGCAAGGCATGAGGATGTTGTGGGATAGCAATAGTCTGCAACTGCCGATTACTTTGACATCGCTGACCATAAATGAAACTTAGACTGTAAGGGAGACTAGAGTAAGTGGGGCAGGAAACTCTGTTTTAATTCATATGTACAAGTCAGTAAGTACTTTCATACTACAAGGAGTTCACTGTTGCCAAGTGACTAATGATGCCAAAGTGCAGTGAACTGGAAAATTTTATAGAGTGGCTCCAATGGTTTCAGATCCCTACCATCTATTCAACACACTTAGCAATGCCAAGCAGCAGATCACAACTCTAAATCATCAATCCATCAACCTTCTGTCTGTCCAAGATACTAAGCAATGTCTGGTGCCAAATCAAGGTGCTAAGCGCTGTCAGATGCCAAGGTCAAATGCCAAGCTGTCCATCAGTTTTTGATAGATTATCAGTCTTTTCGCTAAGCACTGTTGCTAGTGACTGATGCCATCTGTCAGTTGTCATTCTGTCTGCCATCAGTGCTATTATTGATCAGATCTGCTTCTTGCTGTGCATAGCCATCAAATATTGCCAGAATTGGTCAATTAGTGTGCACTAAGGTATTCCAAGTTAGTGCTGTGTTGCTATAGCCTGCTGTTAATGTGCTGATCCTGTATAGAGTCCTATCAACAGCAAGCAAACATGTCATAAATCATCAAAGATGTAGCTAGCCAAAGGAGTAGAAGAAGTAGCAGGTTGATGAAGAATATTGATACTGGGCACCGTGACATCAGAAACTTGTTGAAGAAGAAATGTGAGCCATGGTCCAAGTTCCCAACCATTGTTAAATCTACATTACATATTAATTCATCAAAATCATTAATGCCAAGCTTGTCGTCTGGATTATTGGTTGAATGATTAGTCGGAAGTTGGAAATTCTAGTCAAATTAAGTTAAAATCAATATTATTATCAAATTTTGAATTGATTGAAAACATACATGTTCAAAAGCTTCAAAGCTCTGAAATCCTGGCAAACTCTTTTCTCCATTCCAGCACATAGAGACATCACAACGGTACATGTCATACATTGTATGGGAGCTCGCTTTGTGCTGTACCATATGTGTCCAGCGGAGTCCACTACACTGGAGTGGAGCAGTGTCCACAGTGCCATAGAATACAGAGCTGCAGACATGTTGCAATGTGCTGTATAACATGGTCTAGTAGATCAATAAAAGGCAGGCACACACATGTGCATGCAGGCCTGGCAGATGCCAGCGGACACTAGTGGACATCAATGTGCATCAGCCCACAAGTGAAAATCTCCTCCATTGGCAGACATCATGGCATGAATAAACCCTCCTTGAGGTTCTCCACTTTTCTCCCTGCAGTAACTTGAGACTGCGTGCCTCCCCTTCCCTCCTTTTCCCACCCCCAATGCCAGTGTACATCTACAAAAGGGCCCTGCAGACCTATGCAGGCCTATGCAAGCCACCAGCAGACATCCATGCAAACCTACGTCAACTCACTCAAACCTATGCAGGCCCTCCCAGGCCTGCACAGGGCACCAGTGGACATCTGCAGAGGCCTATGCAGGCCCACAAAGACTGGTTGGACCAAAAAAAAAAAGGCAACTCTGATCCTCCTTATGCCTGTGGGGGGAATTGAACTCCTGGCCTTGGGCAAGCTTCTAGCAACAGAATGCACATTTAACTGTTGCACCACAGGTCCGTTACTAACAAATAGATTCAAAGGTCAGATAGCACAATGAACAGATGCCCACCTACATTTCCACAGGTCTCCATATAGATATTTTGAAGTGGAAGGGGGATGGCATACCTCTCAAAAGAGGTTTTATGGCTTGAAAGGGGCCTTGGTATCATCTGCCATCAGCTGGCATCCATCAGAGTTTGTTGGCAGCCATCATGACCTGCTGGCATCCATTACTATCCATCATATATCTATTGGCATCCGCTGAATATCTGCTGGTATCTGTTGGCATCCATGGAAATTCATTGGCAACCCCTGGCATTGCTCAGCATCAGGGCAGGAGAGAAGAAAAGGGGGTGCATGGGCATCCACTGCATGGGGTGGCATCTCAGAGAGTGTGGAGGGTGGTGGAAAAGGGATGGGGATGGGAAGAAAGAGGGGAAAGGAGGAAGGGGAGGAGCATGGGTGTCCACTGGTATGCCAGCAGATGTAGCAGACATCGGATGTCAGGTCAGGAGGGAGGAGGAAAGCGGGGTGCAATGTGGCATATGGGGGTGGTGTGTGAGGTAGTGTGGAGAGTGGAGAGGGTGGCACTGGGAAGAAAGAGGGGGAAGAGCAGAAGAGGGTGCATGAGTGTCTGCTGTCCACTGGCATGCCAGCGGGTGGTAGTGGACGTCAGCATGTGAGCTACCACAGCTGACATCAACAGACAGTAGCTGACATCCAAAGAAATCTTTGTGTGTAAAAATGACAAACAATTTAGTAGGGATGGTGTTGGGTTAAAAGAGGGGAAACAAGTCCGGTGGAGCTGTGTCCTATCCATGAAGATGAATAGATTAAATGAATTTACTGAGATGGTGTCTTTTGACCAATCTATATGTATACCATGAGGTTGCAACCAGTCTCAGTAGTTCAGTGGAATATTTGTCAATAGATATTTAGTATTATGTGGAGTGGCGAGTTCAACTCTCTTAGTATACCTTAATGACGTATGATGGTGTCTTTTTATACTGCTGCATTTTTGCACTATATGTACACTGTACTGACTTTTGGTAAGCACCTGTGGTCCAATAGAATATTGATATATTGATATTTCATATTGTGCACAAGAGGTGGGTTCGACTCCTGCTAGTGCACATTAGAGCAGCAGGCTGCTGACGTCCACTGACAAAGATAGCCAGCCCTGGTGTATCATTGCTTGTCACATGCGCTACAATAAACACATGTGCAAGTTCATTCATTTTATTCTTCTTCAGTAGTTTCTAGAGTTTTGAATGAATCAACTTCATAATGCTAGCATTTTACTGGTAGTAAATTGATTGTGTGATTGTTAAATAGTATGTGATTTTTTGCATCCATGAGAGTGGCATAACGGATCAAAACAACAGGACAGTTAATCTTAACAAAAAATAACCAACAGAAAAGCCATGAATTATAGTAACTAATGATTAAATTACTTGTCCAATGTGTATTCCTCCTCTTCATTAGATTCATGTAATGCATCTGAATAGAACAAATCCTCATCAAGCAGGTAGTCTGCTGTCAAAAATGCAAAGTCGTCCGGTGTATATGGCCCTTGAGGTCTGGGAAGTGTGATGTCTTCATACTTTGCTATCAGGCCTGACGATGAAGATGGTGAGGGTGACTCTGACATATCAACAGACACATCATCAGTATGACCAGCTTGATTGAAAGGGCCAATGGGCCTACATTGACCATGTTTTGCTCTAGCGTGAAATTCTTGTTCTGTTGAAATAAATTAACTATGATTACTAATGCCAAATTATAACTCATATTGTGGATACAATTTGTTAATTCTTCTCTTATCCTTGTGTTGAGTCATATGTGTCTCATATTCCTCCTACTCCTGGACATTGTTACTAGTAGGTAGAGTTGGAGAAGGAGATTGTTGGAAGGGGGAAGATGGGATTTGAAGAGCCATTACATCAAAAAGCAGTGGAAGATTTTCTTCGTCATCGGCTGCCATGCCTCCATCCGTCTCTTCTGCCGTCACAAGAAATAGCGGCGGAAGGTTTTCTTATTTTCTTCGTCATCGGCTGCCATGCCTCCATCCGTCTCTTCTGCCGTCACAAGAAATAGCGGCGGAAGGTTTTCTTTGTCATTAATTGCCATACATCTGCCCCTCTGGACTTCCGTTTGTCTGCCGTAACTGGCTGCCATCACTGGCTGCCATGGTCTTGATTGCTTGTAGTCCTTCTGCTCCTTCACCAACAATGAATAGAGGTGGCAAAGAATCGTTGTCCATCTGCTTTTCTGCAGAAATGAACAAAGGGGGCAAATCATTGTCTTTTGTCTCCTCTTTTGCAGGAATGAACAAAGGAGGCAAAGAATCCTCTTCCATCTCCTCTTCTGCAGGAATGAACAAAGGTGGCAAATCATTGTCTTCTATCTCCTCTTCTACAGGAATAAACAGAGGCAGCAAAGATTCATCTTCCATCTTATCATTCACTACAATGAACAAAGGAGGGATACCTTCTAAGTCAAGGTCACTAATGAATGGATTAGGGATATCCACCTGGTCATCATTAGTTTTCTCCAGCTCCATGAATGTCCAGCAGATATGAGCTGCTGGGGTAGAAGGAAGTTGAGATGCTGGTTGAACCACCACATGAGAGTGTTCTATTGTAGGGCCATACACCAGTCCAGGTTTACTCTGACTGTAGAGGTGGTGGAATGGATGTTGTGGGTTTGAGAGTTCAATATGCATCAAGGATGGCCATTGGGGAGAGTTGACATTGAGGAGAGTGGTAAGATGGGCCATGGAGAGGCAGTCTTGAGGATCAGGCTGCTCACCATCAATACTATTAGTATGGGACTCAATGCCTGTCAATTGGCCTGTCCAAGCAGGATCCATGGACCTGGCAACAGAACTGACAATGGAAGCAGCAACGGACTTGCTGCCAGCAAACAGGCAGATCACATTATTGGCTGTTGGGACATGTTCCATCCTATCTAATGACCACCACTTGTCTAGGACTAGAAGCATCTGCTGGTGGCCCTTGGTGGATCCGCTGCAAACACACAGAGCAAATTGTCTGGTAGTGGGATGGACACCAATCCATCAGCAGATGGCAATGTCATGGGTGGCCGGCGGTTGCATGCCAAGAAGCTGTAACGGAGTCATACGTAGTATCAGCGTCAACGACGCTATAATTATACAGTAGAGTCTTACATAAGCCAACATCTTGTTTTCACTCTAAGTACTAGTCAAATCCGATACTGCGGTCTGATTTAGCACTTGTGTGATTCACACAAGATAGTTCTAACTTGTAACTCAGGTTACATTTTTTTAAATCTTCTGCTATCAGCTTTAAACTCTAGGCTTGTTACTGACTAGGCAACTATCATCAAAACCTCTCGATTCTCTGTTGGCATCACATTGAAAACGTGCTTCCATGACTGGCTCTCTTGATCCGGATCCTCCATTCCCAGCTGCAGACACAGGTGACCTACCTGCGCTTCAAGCTCTTCCATGACTGGCTCTCTTGATCCGGATCCTCCATTCCCAGCTGCAGACACAGGTGACCTACCTGCGCTTCAAGCTATGAAGACACAATCTGCATCAGCATACCAACCTCCGCCAAAGCGGGACAAAAAGATTCCTTGCGATGTCAGCACAAGCTTTGGAATGCCTGGTGGGCTATTCGTATCACAGATGATGTCCATTGTATGACCTGGTGATAAACCAGGAGAGAGATCTGCGGTCTCAGGAGTGTTGCTGCCAGCGAGCCAAATGCCTTCATTGATGTATCCGGTATTGCCCAAGAGCTCGTCAGCTCATTCTGAGGGTCAACCGGATATTACCCAGTACTCGGAAATGGTACAAGGCAGCACGTTTGCGCATAGTACCCCCTTCCAGACTGCACCTACTGAACGGCTTTTGGAATATGTGGCTGATGCGGCTACTGAACCGGGACCGTCATCACTGACGACACAAGGACAGGCGCAAGGGCCAGCAATAGTGGTCAGTAGGGAGGACGACAATGTCGTAAGGTTGGAAAAAGCATCAACAGCACCTGGAATTCCAGAGTTGCACAGACGGGCCAGCAAACAGCCGCAAGTGAGGCATGATGGCCTCAGGAGAGTTATGGACTTAGAGTCCGAGCTGGAATCCTCAGATGATGAGGAAAGCAAAAGGTCGCATTTGACCTTGTCTATCCAGTTACAGCTGGTGTTGGACCGATATCCGTTGGTCGCAAAGGAATCGACGCGAAAGCGTCTGCAGCTTTATGTAGTAAAGCACTTACAGTTGCTGGCTGCTAGGAGCCACGATGTACCCCATGCAGATTCGAATGAATATATCGAATTGTTTGTGCGCATCTTCGAACTCAAAGTAGTGGAATACCTTAAGCGCAAAGCGGTGCAAGGGTCAGCAGTCTCAACGGCTACTCCAGCCGACTCAGTAGAATGTGAGATGAGTGTGCGCCGATGAGCACCATTAATCGCGGACGCGATGGAAGTGCTCAATGCGCCTCGTCAGGCTAATGAGTCTCAGCAAGACTACATTTGGGGTCAGAACACCACAAACCGTCAATGCATTGTTAGCGGAGTGCCTCAGCAGGCATTGTCTGAGGTGGAGACTGTGACGACGACTCCGGCAGAGCCAGAGGCACTACTTGCAGTGCAGGAGGTTAAGACATCTTGTAAGCAAGTTACAATCAAGGAAGAGGTGGACAAAGTCCATATTCTTGAGGAGCAAACGCGACCACGATGCATAGTGCAATGCGTCTACCTAGTGGACAACTGGAATGAACGCATTAACTACCAGAGGATACGCAACCAGGACTTGCGTGATCATGGCGAGTCGTTGATTGATGACCAGGGGGTAGCCTTTGAAGAGCGTGAGGGAGTAACGCCTGTCAATGACATGCGGCAACAATTCGCGGCTCGGACTGCTGAACCGGACAGAGATCCGGGTGATAGTGATGATAGTAATGGTCACTACAAACGGAGGGAGCCAAGTCGTCGCAATAACAACGGTGGAGGTCGTGATCGCAAAAATAACGATTGAGATGATAATAATCGTCGTGATAGTGGCAGGCAGGCTGGTGGAGTACCAGCAGAGCCACAAGTAGGGCAACAGCCCACCCCACGGCCAGAACAAACAGCCAATGAACACCTGTTTTGCAGTCCCCGGGCATTTTCGATGCCTGCACCTCATGAATTGCATGAAACTACGCCGGGAATGAATGAAGCGGTCAGGATCCATATGGATCATATGCATGACTGTCTCACCCGTCTGGTGGATGACTCCCTTGGAGTCAGATTTAAGTTTCCTGCTGGGGTAAGTCCCCGTAAATCCGATGGTAAGCACATATGTGCATACGCTGGAGGACATAGGTTCTCTCAACTGGAGGACTGGGCCATGGACGTGTGCTACCACCTCGCAGCCTGCTGCTATGGTGGAGACGACATGGACCAGGAAAGGATATTTGTGCTACACAAATTTATGGAAGGAGAGGCTCGGAATTGGTTCCGTCGCCATGTTCTCCACATTAATCACGACAAGCCGCATTGGACATTTAAAGAAGTCCTGATAGGACTGTACAATCATTTCGTCAACGCTGCTATGATGCAGGAAGATCGTGATGCCTTTAGAAAGGCAGTGTATGATGCTAAGACTGGCGTCCAGACCTTTTATGATGACCTGGTGGGTCATGCCGTGATGCCTTTAGAAAGGCAGTGTATGATGCTAAGACTGGCGTCCAGACCTTTTATGATGACCTGGTGGGTCATGCACAGAATATGGCCATCTATCCAGATGAATACACTATTCGTGAGACATTCCTGGACGGAATACCCGCAGACATGAGGAGAGCGTTGATACGCGACGACAATTTGTCTCTGGAGGTCAATACTGTGACCAAATTCTTGGCGTATGCCATCCGTTATGAGCAGTCGACACAGATGGCGAACCATTATGAGCAGCAGAGTTCCCACCGAGGAACTGTGAACCGTCAGGCAGTGAAGGTGGGAACCTTCCTGGCCAAATAGACAGAGATGGAGAACAATCACAATCTGTGATTCGTTGTTCGTAAGACAATCCCTGGAGGCCAACAGCCTCAATCGAAGCCTGCTGGACAATTGCCAGCAAGGAATAGTCGACCCTTTTTGGGTCAGAATCAAGTAGCACTGAGAGGAGTGGTGGCGCCTGCAGCGCATATGGCAGGCAAAACCGCTGGGGTTCCAAGAGCGGCCCAGAGAAGGCCTGCAGAGGATCCCTCAGCATGCTACAATTGTGGCAGGAGCAGACATTTCGCTAAGGAGTGTCCCGCCCCTCCTAAGGCACACATCCAAGTGGCCCATACGGCTGCGGCACCGAGCGATGTTGTCAGTGACAACGAGGACGATGAGGTCATCGACAAAATGGAGGAGGAGCCGCAAATAGAGGCTGACGGGTCAGAAGTGGATGACGCCAAGAGCGTCCAGATTGATGGCGATGAATACGTCGCAGTGGACGTGTATGACAGCGACTATTATGCTTGTGAGGACGAGGAAGAACACCTGTTTGCACTGACTGAGTGCCGTGGAGATCAGCGCGTCTGAATGAGACGCGTAACCCTGCAGAAGGCAACTAATAAGTTGCACAGGCCACGCTATACTCCCGAGGAGAAGGAGTGCCTGGTCACGTATGTTGATGTCAATGGACATCCGGCATGGACGTTGTGGGACTCCGGGAGTACCACTATGGGCATTACGCCCCAGTTTGCTCACGTCAACACGATTCGCGTTCATGAACTGGAGGAGCCATTGATGCTCCAACTGGGGACTGTCGGGAGTCGCGCTATGGTACAGTTTGGCGCGGAAGTGAGAATGAAGATGGCAGGGACGTCGACAAAAGAATATGTGGATATAGCGAATTTTGATTGCTACGACATGATTATCGGTACGCCGTTCATGCGTAAGAACAAGGTGTCGCTGGATTTCGTGAATGACATGGTCGTTGTGAATGGTACGCCTTTGAAGGCGGAGAAAGTGGTGTTGAACGATACAGATGGTCGTTTGAGGCGCTATCGCGCAACTGAAAAGCGGTGTGATGAACGCAACTGACTAGATGGTCGCAGGAGAGCGACTGTACAGGAGGTGGAGGACAAACAGGCCCCACCAAAAAGCCTGCCGGCAGACTCGCCAGCTATACTGATGTCTGAGGAAGAGTTTCAAGGAACTCTGAGGAAGCAGAAGCACCCGGATGTGATTGGGTGTACCAATGGAAAGCCTAAACAGGCTGTACAGTGCAAGAATGAGCGTGGTAGATGCGTGGTGGAGTCGCTGGAATGCCAGCCGACTAGCTCTCGAGTGAAGGTTGAGGATCTCATCAAGGACGAGGTATACAGTACGATGGGAACTGTGGGTAGCACTAGGTCGCTAATGGACTGACCAGTGCCTCGGCCAGGAGTGCAATGGGCGTATGACCCACGAATGCCACGGGAGTGGAATGAGTTGGTAGCGTCAATGGTGACACAGGCTATGGGAAGAGTGCAGGCAACCTAGACGGGAGAAGTGTACTGTCACGCACGAGAGGATGAGGTTTCTGAAACATTGGATATTGTATTTGATGGACTCTCGCTGAAAGCGAGAAGCATGCAGTTGTCGGCGAATATGACAAGGAAACAACCGGTTGTAAGGTTGAATCCGGGAGATCTCACAGAGGAGCATGTACGTGCCTTACGGTGATAGGCTTCTACTCGGACTGAGCGCATCAAGGGACATTATAGGCCGACCAACACTTGACACACTAAAGGCTCTAGCGACCAGCCTTGGGTAACAGAGCAGCCCTAGCGCGGGCGCTCTATGGCAAGACTTATCCATTCATCTCAATCACCAGTATCAGCCCCTCAGCGCACTCCACTCAGTTACTTTGAAGACCAAGAAGACTCAGGACTCATAGCGCTAGCATAACGGCGGGAGGGGACTCTGACCAAACCCCGATCAGTACTGGAAGGAGTTAGCAATTGGCGCTGTCAATCACCGAGGCACCTCAATCAGAAGTCTAAAAGAATCAATGACGACAAGACAGGATACACGCAGACCCGACATTTAAATCTATCAAAAGATGGTACAATGTTTAGCGCCGGAATTAGCGCTCACGGCGTCTGTCGAGGATTCCCCGACCATACCCCGGGATGGCATGGCCAATTAAATTACATCAAAAAGTGAGCAAACTCGTACCACTTCTAAGTAGTTTTAGAGTCGCCGTTGGTCGCCGTCACCCATGTGCTGCAGGTCGCCGTTGACAGGTGGCCGTTAGCTACAGTCACGAAGGGAGGCGCTAATTGGTAGCGCCGTCAATGGACTTATTTTGGAAATAATGTAGCGCATAGTATAAAAACTAGCTACTTGCCATGTATATAACAACGAATCGTAACCTCTTGAGCACCCAGTTACACTTAGCGTTCAAATCGCGCTAGCGTTGCCTGACTTTGCCACCAAGTTCGGCGCTAGCTTCGTCTATCTCGTCTTCGTCGTTTACGGTGCCACCTACGGGCACGCTACGCTGCGCTATTCGTTTCTTTCTCTATAACTTCTCCTAAACTACGACGCTTACCACTTGCTAGGTAGCATCCGAGGCGCTATCGTCTAGCGCATCGCCCTATCACCTTTGCTCGAGCACACCGGGACCCTGCCGGGACTCCTCACAAACCCGTACGCCAGGCGCTGGAGACGGCGTTGTACTGTGTATACGTCCAGCGCACCCAACCACAGTTGGCGTCATCATTTTGGAGCCCACTGCAAGGGGTTCTATTGAGGCAGAATTCCGCCGGAAACTCGAGCCCAGCGACAGCGCCGCCTCCTATTGGAGAGCGCGTTTGAACAAACCTTAACTGAGTCACCACACTTACCAGGCGCGCTACCGAGGCAGACTTTAGATCAGGAACTTGAAGCCGCTCCAGATAGCTTGGCTGAAAGCTTCTTTCCATTTTCCCGACCGTTCGAATACTTAGCAGGTGAAAACCATACACCGCTTACTCCTTTGGAAGAGCTGTCTAGGTCATTATCGCCAGAACCTAGCAACTCAGAATTACCCGAGCCAGTACCGACTACAACTACGCCAAGCGAAACTACCACTAACACTACTATTCCCACCACGACGTCGACGCCAGCTAGTATGGAGCAGGCAAACACACCGCGTATGCCGCCAAGAAACCACTTCTCGTCGCCAAAATGGGACGAGACGAAACCTCGCGAGCTAACACAGTATTTTCGAGAATTGGAATATTTATTACGCGACTGCCGAGTCACCGACAACACCCAAATGAAAGAATACGCCGCCAGATACGTTTCCTACGATACCGCGGAATCCTGGACGGGACTGGATGAGTTTCAAGGATTAACATGAGAGGCGGTGCCAAGGTCGTTTACCTACGAGGAATGGAAAAAGGCGATCATTAAACTGTACCCTGGCGCTGAAGAATCCACGCGCTATACCGTCCTTGAAATCCAGAAGCTGGTACAGGATACCTTCGCAACGGGCATTTATACACTAGGCACGCTATCTACTTATTATCGAGATTTCCAGCGAATTGCAAGATGGCTAGTACAGAATGGCAAACTCTACAGGAACGAGGAACGGCGCTTGTTTCAACAAGGCATTCCAACATCACTTTGGACTCGTATAGCTCGTCGCTTAGAAATTCTTAAGTCCGACCACCATCCTGAGGAACCCTACGATATAGAAGACGTTTTTGAAGCAGGTAAATGGATACTGAAAGGCACGGATACTGGCATCCCCTTCCAGCGACCTTCTAGCACTGATAACGGAGGAAAGGCGCCACCTGTTGCGGCGCCAGCACCTAGCGCGACTAACAATCAGGGAGGTTTTGTCAAGAAGGAGGATCTGGAAAACGCAGTCAACACGGCCGTCGCAAACGTTATGAGCAAATTGGAAACGTTAATCTCGACCAGCCTTAATGCGCCACGAGGTAATATGCAATCCGG
>JAMWFC010000005.1:620909-663012 GCA_027475525.1 Macrolepiota albuminosa | reverse complement strand
GTCGCAAACGTTATGAGCAAATTGGAAACGTTAATCTCGACCAGCCTTAATGCGCCACGAGGTAATATGCAATCCGGCCCTTGTCACTTCTGTGGTGAGGCAGGACATACGATGACTCGCGGACGCTGCGCTATCCTTGAACAATATCTACGCCAAGGAAGAGCGCGCCGAGGCGCCAACGGGAAGATAGTCCTACCCTCCGGCGCTAACATCCCTCTATATCCTGAGCACCGAACCTTCCAGGGACGAATTGATGAATGGCACCGACGGAACCCTGGGAACTTAGCGACGGGCAATCTCAATAGTACGGCCGCAACGGAGGCAGAAACAACTCCACAACAGGCGCTAATCCATGAAGTACTCCAGCTTAACGCTGTTAGCGAGCGACCGACGTTGTCACGAGAGGAGAGGATTGAGACGTTGGAAAGGGAGCTAAAGTCGCTAAAAAATCAGGTTTTCGATGGTGTAGAGATTAAAAAGAGCAAGCAACCGTTGAAAGACTATAGGCCCTCAGGCGCTACGGCAGATCCAGCACCCGCAAAGCCTGCGAATCCCAGTATCAACGACGACACACCTGATACGGCCAAAGCACCAGCTAGCACGGAACCGCCACTACACCCGTATTCAGGACTTGCCAGTAACTACGCTCCGCCTATCAATCGAAACTTTGGGGCGCCAGACAAGCCAGCAGGAGGCTACCGACCAACGGCACCAATCTACGACATAGAAAAATCTAAGCAAGTATTCGATCGTATTATGAAGAGTCAAGTCACGATGTCGGTAGGGGAGCTATGCAGTGTGGCGCCAGACGTCAGGAATCAGATGCGTACAGCGGTAACCCCTCGACGGAACGTAGCTAACAATGTAACGGCGGTGGACGAATGCGACGACGCGCTACCTGGATTCGCGTACATAACCGAGACGGTCGCGTCGGAAATCAAAGAAGAGGCCGCGCCACCCAAAGAAGCTACGTCCATTGACCCGGTCAAAACTTACCTTAAATCGCTAAGATCTAGCGACGATCCCGCCGTCCTCACTGTGGCCCAAGACTCTCACGCGATTCGCTCGATTATGTTGACAGTTGATGGAAAAAGCGAGATAGAATCTATTGTGGACAGCGGATCACAGATTATTTCAATGGCTGCCGACGTCGCTAACGAGCTTGGCATCATTTACGACCCGACCATCATTCTTAATATGCAAAGCGCTAACGGCACTATTGATCGATCCTTGGGAATGGCTCGTAACGTGCCATGCGCTGTTGGCGATCTTACGTTTTACCTTCAAATACACATTCTTAGATCGCCTGCGTACGACTTATTATTAGGGAGGCCCTTCGACGTCTTAGCCCGATCAGTAGTCAAGACGACGTCTGAAGACGAAACGACGCTAACTATTAGCGACCCTAACTCGGGCGTCAGAAGAACGGTACCAACGTTTCCACGGGGGAAATTCCAGAAACCAGGACCGAGAAAGCGACCTTACGTTAGTGACGACCCTTGCGAGTGTTTTCCGGTGCCATCGAGGAGATGAGTGATGAGGATCATGGAGATGAAGCGCTTATCTTGGACTATAACCATCGGACTGGGCAAGTAAACTTTATATCCTATACCCCTTTAGCCCATGAAATCTTGAATTCTTCTTCGTCGCTTACTAGTGACGCGTTATCCTACTTATACCTCACTGCGTCAGATATTACTGAAAACCTTTCAACAGACACTTATTTCGTTTCTACTCCCGACTCTAAAGAATCTTTGATATCAGGTTTCGCTAGAAACCATGACTCTATTTATAATACGTTTGCTAACAATAGTACCCCTAAGCGCAAAGGGGTTCAGGTCAAGAAGAAATATAAACCCGTAGCGCTTAAAACAAAACCGGTAGCAAGCGCCGTACCCGAGGAATTTCGCATCGAAAGAAAAATAATAGGCGACCCTTTGGCTACCCTGCCAAAACTCGATCCAAATCCACCACCCTTTGAACCAACAGGACGATTTACAGAAGAACAAAAGGCGCTATTTCTTAGCGCCCACGATACCGGCTTCCTCTCGACGGAGGAGATGAACGTACTAGTCGACATCATGCAAAAACAGAATGAGGCTTTTGCATGGGAGGACTCAGAACGCGGTAAACTTAGAACTGACTTCTTTCCACCAGTGGTTATACCGACAATACCGCACGTGCCCTGGACTGAGCATAACCGACCCATACCCCCGGGCATCAAAGCCGAAGTCTGCCAAATTATTCGCTCCAAGATAGCGGCAGGTGTATACGAGCCTTCTAATTCGGCCTACCGCTTGAGGTGGTTCTGCGTACTAAAGAAAAACGGGAAGCTACGTATAGTTCACAGCCTAGAACCGCTAAACAAAGTCACCATTCGTCATTCAGGGGTACCGCCATTTCCCGATCACGTCGCTGAATCTTTCACGGGACGAATATGTGGCGCTACCCTGGATTTGTACGTAGGCTATGACGAGCGCTTAATCCATCCTTCCTCTCGCGACTTGACAACATTTCAAACACCGTTTGGGGCGCTACGACTAGTCACACTTCCTATGGGATGGACAAACTCGGTACCGATATTTCACGATGATATTACGTTTATCCTACAGCCCGAAATACCCCACCATGTGCTCAGTTTCATAGACGACGTAGGAGTTAAAGGCCCGAAGGATTGGCGATTGGTAGATGGCAAGCCCGAAGTTCACCCGGAAAATCCTAATATTCGCATGGCGCTATGGGAATTCTTTCAACTGGTTAACCGAGTACTTCAGCGCATGAAGTATTGTGGCGGGACGTTTTCAGGGCACAAGCTCGTTCTTTGCGCACCGCAGTTTAAAATTTTGGGGCACGTTTGCACGCCAGAAGGCAGGATTCCAGAAAAGAGCCGATTAGCGCTGTTGGAGAAATGGGGGGTCTGTCATAACCTCTCGGAAGTTCGCGCATTCTTGGGCACTGTAGGGGTGCTGCGCATGTTCATACACCATTTTTCTCATCGCGCAAACGCCCTTAATCGCCTAACCTGCTCAGGGGTCCCCTTTGAATTCGGACCCAATCAAATCAATGCCCAGAAGGACTTAGTAAAGGCGCTACAGGAAGCGAAACCATTGGTACCCATTGACTATACTACCGCCGATCCCGTTATACTTGCTGTTGACACATCATATATCGCCGTTGGCTTCTTCTTATGCCAGTGTGATAGCGCGAACCGGAAAATCAGGCGCTACAATCGTTTCGGATCGATTACCCTTAACAACCGAGAATCGCGCTACAGTCAGCCCAAGCTAGAGTTATATGGCTTGTTTCGATCGTTTCAGGCGCTGCGCATGTACCTCATTGGGGTACGAAATCTCATTGTCGAGGTCGACGCACGATACATCAAAGGAATGCTTCAGAACCCTGATATTCAACCGTCGGCCAGTATGAACCGCTGGGTAGTAGCGATATTAATGTTTCACTTCGAGTTAGTACACGTCAAAAGTGCATTCCACGGGCCGGACGGATTATCTAGGCGACCCAGACAACCGGAAGATGAAGCGCTAGACGATAGCGACAACGATGTATTTGACGACTGGATTGATCGATTGCATGGTTTCGTGCATATCATTCAGCTGCCTATTCCGGCGCTTCGCGAAGACCAACCAGTTTCAAATTGGCTTCACCCTATTGTTCCGTACCAGCCCCGACCATATCAGGCATCATCAACTTTTTACACGGCCAGTATCTATAACGTCGCTAAGCCATCTAACGATCTAAAGATAGTCGAGGAACCAAGACCCTTGCGAGAAGACAGTCAGAACCTGCCATATTCGGCGGTACCTCGAAGCGCCAAAGCTAAGTCAGAAGATCAGCGAGTGGACCAGGTTAGGAAGTGGCTACAGGATTTGCGACGACCATCAGACCTTACGGATATGGAATACGCCACCTTCATTCGATATGCGACAACTTTCTTTATGGTGGAAAACCGACTTTGGCGACGAAATAGAGATGGCGCCCATAAACTAGTAATTAAACCGGATAATCGAGTTAGGATTCTGCGCGCTATGCATGATGACTTGGGACACCGAGGACTCTATGCGACAAGGGCGAACCTTTTGGAGCGCTTTTGGTGGCCGCAAGTTAGCGCCGATATTGCGTGGTATATTTGCACTTGTCATCTCTGTCAAATCCAGCAGACACGTCAGGTTCTAATTCCCCCAACAGTAGCGACTCCAGCGCCGTTATTCGGAAAAATATATATCAACACTATGCACATGCCCAAGTCAGGGCGCTACAAGTATATCATTCAAGGAAGGTGTTCCTTGGTACATTGGCCGGAGTTCCGTATGCTTCAGCGGGAAAATACAGACGCTATAGCTAAGTGGCTCTTTGAGGACGTTATCTGCCGCTGGGGAGCCCTTCACGAGATAGTCACAGACAACGGAGCGCCAATAGTAAAAGCGCTCACTTATCTGGCCAAGAAATACAACATACAACACATCCGAGTCTCAGGATACAATAAACGTGCTAATGGAATTGTAGAAAGGCCACATTTCGATGTTTGACAAGCGCTATTCAAGGCGGTCGACGGTGACAAAAGTCGCTGGAGCGAGGCGACTTATTCGGTCTTCTGGTCGGAGCGGGTTACCGTACAAAAGAGGATGGGTTGCTCTCCCTACTATGCGGCTACTGGCACCCACCCCTTGCTACCTGCGGACGTGGTGGAAGCGACGTACCTACAACCCCCACCGAACTCAATACTATCCTCTACCAACATGATTGCTAAACGCGCTATAGACTTACAACGATGCATGGAGGATCTCGAGCGCTTACACGAGGTAGTATTTCAGGCTAGACGACAAGCTGCGCTACGATTTGAAACCGAGCATAGCGCCACGATCCGAGACTACAACTTCACAACTGGCGCCCTAGTACTAATGCGCAACTCCAAGATCGAGGTTACCCATAACAAAAAGATGCGGCCTCGTTACCTAGGACCCCTAATAGTGGTTTCCCGCAATAGGGGAGGCGCATACGTACTCTGCGAATTGGACGGCTCAGTTTTGCATCGACCAGTAGCGGCGTTCCGACTCATTCCCTACTTAGCGCGCAAACACATTTCACTGCCTTTATCGGCGCTAGACGTTGACACTGCTAAACTTCGAGAGCTAGAGGAGACCGAACTTGTGGACGATGACGAAGTCGCACCAGAAGAAGAAACCGATCAGTAATAGGATGCGAAGGGGAAGGGCGCTAGACTTTAGCGCCTTGCACCTTACTTATGAACGGAACAACAACGCATTGAATTTCATACTATACAAATACTATACAAGGCTATGGATCTGGCAATAATTGATCTATGGGCTACTTTACGTTCTACGGCGAGGACCCCTGACAAATCCCTCAGAGCGCCGGGGGTGCTGTCTGCGGCGGAGATGCGCGGGAGAAGGAGGCGGTGCAGGGGGAAGAATAGGCGACGGAGTAGAGGGAAAGGTCCCCGGAGGAAAGGTGGAGAAGCCGGGAGGAGATTCATTGGAGGGAGCAGGCGGCGCTCCAGCGCGAATGGTGGAAGAGCCGGTGGGAGATTCGTTTATGGGAGCAGGCGGCGCTCCAGCTCCGAAGCGAAAGGCGGAGGAACCGGGTGGAGACGCATGGATGGGGGCAGGAGGCGCTCCAGCTCCGAAGCGAGGAGCTAGAGGCGTAAAAGGAATGATGACGCGCTCGAGCGTGGCGGCACGAACATCGTCGTCAATCAGATCTGGCAAGGGCAACCACTTCAAAGTCTGAAGCTGGGGTCAGCAAACCTGAATGTGTGAACGGGGAAAAGGAGAGGAACTCACAACATTATCCGTTTCGAGGAGTAGGTACTCCAAGCTTTTTGTGCTACCCGAAATAGGAGGCTGGGAGGACACGTAAGAAGGTACTTAATCACTCGGACGGTAGAAACTTACCGCGTTGGGGTGCTGTTCGGACTCTACGAGCCACTCCTGGGCCATAGCCAGAAGTAACCGGTAGCGCCGAATCAGGGTCAGGATATTGCCGTTGTGGTGTCGAATACCGCCTGGGGGCAGTCGAGCAAAGAACATCTCGAGGCGATCTAAGACCTCGGGACGAGGGACAGAGGTGATATCTTCAAGAAGGAAAAAGGGAGCAGGCATTTCGAAGAACTTAACAACGCTAGGCCCGGAAATCTCAGATATATACCTAGCGACCTTATGCAGGGTCGAAGGGACTTAGGAAACAGAACTTATGCGGCACCATCACGAGGACGCGACAACAACGATATATTTCATATAACAACGGCAGAAGAAGCAAAAAGCTGGGAATATGTTAGGCCGGTGGCGCTGCGAAGAAGATGGGATCGCCTCACTCAAACTATAGGGGGGGGGGAGAAAAAACAACACACGACAGGTCAAGAAGGGCCGAACCAAGAAATACGCTTGCTAACAACTGTCGGCCCCTCGAGGGGACCACGAAAGAGACGAGCGCCGGTATACTTGCGAGGGGACTAAGGGAAAGGAGCCGTTAGGTCGGCCCCTCGAGGGGACCACGAAAGAGACGAGCGCCGGTATACTTGCGAGGGGACTAAGGGAAAGGAGCCGTTAGACACGGAAGGAGAGGTGATGGCTCAGTTACTAACCAGGTAATAGCTTTCCTCCATCAAAAGTTGAAGACGATCCGCCGTGTCTTCGGTGGCAATTTCCTGGATTTGGGCGACTGTCAGAAGGAGTGCGCCAAGAATAGCAAGACACGCACATGGAAAGCCTGACTCCAAGTAGCCTCTGTACCAAAACGCGTTAACGGGGACGCGTCTCCCCAGATTTCACAAGCAGCCCGCAGAAGCCGACAGCGACGACTCAACTCGACTACTTCGTCGGCCAACTTAGGAATACCCTCGGGAGGGTAATGATGAAAGAACGAGGTGGCCCAGTCCAGAAAGGTGGGAGGGTCCATGGTAACATAGGCGCGATCACAGCTTCGAGTCCACACGCAACCAGACGGGGTGGCCATCGCGAAGACTGATGGAATCGAGTTGATGCATAAGTAATTTATAGGACACAGGAAGCGTTTCGATTAGCGACAGCGTGGGAGGACTTTTCTCAAGGAGCCAGGACCCTAACAGGAGCGCTAGCCAATCAAAAGTGCTTAACTTATTCTGGGTCCCTCCAAAAAGGGAATCGACATTCGATGTTCAGCGCTTACTCACAACCGCGCTAAACGGACATAAGCAATCACTGGTTTTCTATTTCTTTATACGCGCTACTTCTTACATGGATCCGCTTATTTATTTCCAGACAGTTCCTATTTTCTACTTAGGCTGGCGCGGTAATGGCTATTGGACCGCGTCAGCAAAGGGGTTTTTGCGCTGTGATGATCTACTGAGCGTTTCCCCTTTTTACTTATTTTCTTTTGATTACTTACAAACTGACGATTTGAAGCCAAGGGAGGCGTTTATTATAGGATCACACACTACAAAGTTCGTATCAAAAAGACTAAGTCCATAAAAGTTTAAAAGCGCTAAGGGTCGGCAACTACGGATCATACTCGGGAAGGGCGGGATCGCCCAAAGGAAGCAAGTCCCCGTCCTGGATCGAGTTACTCGCTTGCCACTCAAGCGCAGCTGTAATATCGTCATGAAGCTCGAGAAGGAGGCGCTCGCGGCGAGCTAAGGTGGAAACGCAAGGACGCAGGTTGGCAAGTTCGCGACCAACGGCTTCGGTCGCATCCTCGATATGACGGAGTTGCTGGCGAAGGTCGGCAGAAGGACGGAGAGGGGTAACGGGATAGGAGAACTCGTCCCCGAGCCAAGGGAAGGCGTCGCCAGAAACTCGCATGGCGGGAGGGGGCGTCCAAAAGGGATCGAACTTATGGAAGGTTAGAAAAGGGGAGAAAAGGGGGAACAAACAAAGACGGACGTACCCGGACAGTTACAGGCGCACGGGGTGTCCACTCATGGCGCTCGTCGCCGGGGGACATAGCTCTGGCGGAAGAAAGATGGATGCCGTAGGGAGGCAAGTATCTCCAGCGGCGACGACGCTCACCTTCCGGCACCAGGGTTCCTTCGGATTCCGGCGCCGCAGAAGTCTCGCGACTACTAGGAAAAGAAGAGGAGCTGTGGGGAGGAGTAAGGGACGGAGTGATAGGGAGAGCAACCGGAGTGTCGCTAGCCGCAACCGACTCGGGGGCGGGGGTAGCGCCAGCGTCAGACATAACGACATCTTCGGCAGCAGGGATAGCCACGACGACGGGAACAGGAGTGGGGGACCTATCAGTCAAGAAGTTAGCACGCGAAGAAAAGAGAAGTTAGGAAAATGCGTACTGGTTACCACTGGGGCCACTCTGACGAGGGTTAGCGGCAATAGGGGGAGTAAGGCGAAGCAGGAGAGCGCGTACCGCCAATAGCGCATCGGCATCAACAACGGGCGCAGCTTCATCATCATCCTCCCCTCGGCATCCCTCTCAGTGCCCTCCCCCTCATCCGTAGAAGACTCGGTCGAAGACAAAACCACAGGCGTAGCAGGCCCTCGGCATCCCTCTCAGTGCCCTCCCCCTCATCCGTAGAAGACTCGGTCGAAGACAAAACCACAGGCGTAGCAGGCGCTAGCTCGCGGCGCTTACCAGGGCTCTTGCCAGGAGATGCGACAACAGGCTTACGCTTCGAAAGGACGGGACGACGAGGAGAGCGAGCAAAAGGTGCTGCCACGGTAGTACCATCCTGGGTAGTCGGCAGCGCCAGGCTGGCTGCGCTGATTACCGTGGGTTGGTGAGTAGCCGCCAAATCACGTTGCTGCAGCACGAAGTCCCGGGCGTTACGAACCAAAACTGCGCGCTCATAGTTCCTTTGCATAATGGCGTCTCTACCACGTTCACGAGTACGAATCCCGTTGAAGGCGCAGCCTTGTTTCAACGCATCGCACTGATAGCAAGGCAGAGACGCGGTAGGAAACCAGCAGCCCTCAGGGTCGTTCTCAGACCAACACTTGTCACACTAAGAAAGAAGTCAGCAACGGCATGAACCTACTAAGGGGCAAACCAGTGCTTACCGCGCCAATCTTTGCCCTAAACGCGCGACGCTCCAAGGGCGCAACGGTAACCTTCTTCTTGCCGCCCAGTACTTGGACACCAGCCGGAACGCCGGTATCAATGACGGTAGTATCACGGCGAAGACGCAAAAGGTCGCGAAGCTCCGCATCGGTGAACATGGTCTGGTTAGGCGCCTATCGACATTAACATTTAGGCGCTAAAGTCTAGCGACAACAAGCAAAGCACTTACGACATACAAAGGGGGAACACGAGCAGGGAGATTAATCTGGAAGGGGAGAAGTCAGAAAAATGGAGTAAGAAAGATAGGGAAAGAACGCACGGTACGTTTGGGAGGAGAACTAGCACGAGCAGGAGGCGCTTGTTCAATAACAATGGCGAAATTACGCGGAGGACCGTGAGAAGTTGGGCGTGTCGGGCCGGGTCGTGGCTCGCTACGAGAAACGGCAATACGTTTGATGGCCGAATGGGGAGGGGCAGTACGGACGGGAGAAGCAGTGCTTGGGGCAGGGCGAGTGGAAGAAGTAGCGCCACGAAAAGGGCTGCCAAGAACGGAAGGAGGCGGAACAGAAGTTGAAGAAGGAGGGGCGGTAGGAACAGAAGGGACAGTAGAGGCCGAGGGGGCAGTAGGAAGACTGGCGACGGTGGGAGACGTGGCAACCGACTACTCAAGGATTAACAGTGGAAAAAGGGGGGAGGAGAAGGAAGGACTTACTTCGCTGACCTCGGTGCTAGCCAACAATGCGTCGATCTTGTCAGATAAGGAGGGAGCCTAGTATGGGCGCTGAACCTTAGCGCCACAACGCCAAAATCAAACTTAGAAAACTTACAAAAAGGTCCGCGAAAGGGCGCAACCAATCGGCACCCTCATACTCACAGTACTGGGCCACGCACCACTCGCGAACCTCGTCACCCCGCTCCCAGGAACTGTCGGAGCCGCGGACCACGAGCCAGCGCCGATAGAGTTGCATAATACCAGGGACGGTTTGTGGCGCATCGGCAGGACCGACAGACTTAGCGCGATCAAATAAATAGGAGGCCTTAGCCAGGAAATTACGGAGAGCAGAGGCGTCGAAAGAAGTGGACATACTGGAAAGATGGGAAGGAAAACACGGGGAGGTGAAGTACGGAAAACGACTTTTTATAAGGCGCCGGCGGCATTATACGGACCGTAGCGCAGTCAAATTAACGACGGCGTTTGACTGAGGACAGTCAATTTTTCAGTTGGGGGGAGATGATAGGCTTCTACTCAGACTGAGCGCATCAAGGGACATTATAGGCCGACCAACACTTGACACACTAAAGGCTCTAGCGACCAGCCTTGGGTAGGACTGAGCGCATCAAGGGACATTATAGGCCGACCAACACTTGACACACTAAAGGCTCTAGCGACCAGCCTTGGGTAACAGAGCAGCCCTAGCGCGGGCGCTCTATGGCAAGACTTATCCATTCATCTCAATCACCAGTATCAGCCCCTCAGCGCACTCCACTCAGTTACTTTGAAGACCAAGAAGACTCAGGACTCATAGCGCTAGCATAACGGCGGGAGGGGACTCTGACCAAACCCCGATCAGTACTGGAAGGAGTTAGCAATTGGCGCTGTCAATCACCGAGGCACCTCAATCAGAAGTCTAAAAGAATCAATGACGACAAGACAGGATACACGCAGACCCGACATTTAAATCTATCAAAAGATGGTACAATGTTTAGCGCCGGAATTAGCGCTCACGGCGTCTGTCGAGGATTCCCTGACCATACCCCGGGATGGCATGGCCAATTAAATTACATCAAAAAGTGAGCAAACTCGTACCACTTCTAAGTAGTTTTAGAGTCGCCGTTGGTCGCCGTCACCCATGTGCTGCAGGTCGCCGTTGACAGGTGGCCGTTAGCTACAGTCACGAAGGGAGGCGCTAATTGGTAGCGCCGTCAATGGACTTATTTTGGAAATAATGTAGCGCATAGTATAAAAACTAGCTACTTGCCATGTATATAACAACGAATCGTAACCTCTTGAGCACCCAGTTACACTTAGCGTTCAAATCGCGCTAGCGTTGCCTGACTTTGCCACCAAGTTCGGCGCTAGCTTCGTCTATCTCGTCTTCGTCGTTTACGGTGCCACCTACGGGCACGCTACGCTGCGCTATTCGTTTCTTTCTCTATAACTTCTCCTAAACTACGACGCTTACCACTTGCTAGGTAGCATCCGAGGCGCTATCGTCTAGCGCATCGCCCTATCACCTCTGCTCGAGCACACCGGGACCCTGCCGGGACTCCTCACAAACCCGTACGCCAGGCGCTGGAGACGGCGTTGTACTGTGTATACGTCCAGCGCACCCAACCACAGTTGGCGTCATCAACGGGAGCGATTTGAACCAAAGGTTCAACCGCGTATAGCATGCGTAGCCAAAGGAAAAGGTAAGGCTGTGAGCCTTACAGGGGAGGATATTCCTCGATTGTGCCAGCAATGGCAACTGGAGTTTGCTGATATTGTCAATGGAACGAAGGAAGAGCTTCCTCCGTGGTGGGAGGTTAATTATGAGATTAACCTCATTGACAATAACAAGCAGTACAAGTATCATTTGCCTCGCTGCCCGCAAGCACTACAGGATCAACTTCGTGAAAAGACAAATAGATACATAAATGCAAAGTGGTGGGAACCACGACCAGCAGTGCAAGCTGCACCATTACTTTGTATTCCCAAGAAGGATGGAACGTTAAGGACTGCATTGGATGCGTGACAGCGCAATGATAATACAGTCAAGGATGTGACACCTCTTCCAGATCAGGAAGTAATACGAGAAGATGTCACGACAGCGAAGTATAGGTCAAAAATTGACCTCACAGACATGTACGAACAGGTTCGCATCTGCGAAGAGGATATACTGAAGACACTGTTTTCGTCCCTGATGGGGACGTTTGTGAGTAACATCATGCAGATTGGTGATTGTAATGCACCGGCGACATTTCAGAGGTTAATGACCTCAATCTTCCGAGATGTAATTGGGAAGTTTATGCACGTCTATTTAGACGATATATTCATATTTTCTGACTCCATTGAGGAGCATGAGCAGCACCTACGAGTCGTATTTGAACAGCTACGGAAGGCCAGTCTCTATCTCAAATGGAAGAAGTGCGAGTTGTATGCAACAAGTATAGATTGTCTTGGTCACGTCATTGACGAGAAGGGCATTCATCTGGATACGGATAAGCTCGACCAAATCTGAGAGTGGCGTACTCCACGCACATATAATGATATCCAACGATTTGTCAGACTGGTGAACTATATTGGCAACTTCTTGCCAGACATCACTGCATACACTGGGCCACTTATGGCCATGACCCAGAATGGGTCACTGTTTCATTGGAGACCACTGCATCAGCAGTGTTTTGAGATGATTAAGCGCATATGCACGAAAACACCAGTCATCCGGCCAGTTGACCCACACATCGACGAGCCCATCTGGCTCATTTGCGATGCGTCAAAGACTGGGGTTGGGGCCATGTTTGGCCAGGGTAAAATGTGGCAGACTTGCCGACCAGCAGGATTTATGTCCCATAAATTCACTGCTGCTCAGCAGAATTATGCTGTGCATGAGTTAGAAACACTTGCCATCCTGGAAGCCCTCCTAAAGTGGGAGGATAAACTGATGGGATATAAGATCCACATTATTACAGATCACAAAGCACTATCCTGGAAGCCCTCCTAAAGTGGGAGGATAAACTGATGGGATATAAGATCCACATTATTACAGATCACAAAGCACTAGAGTTCTTCAAGACTCAGGTGCACCTGTCTCTGCGACAACGTCGCTGGATTGACTATATGTCGCGGTACCAGTTCGACATCACCTATGTAAAAGGTGAATTGAACAAAGTCGCGGATTGCCTGTCTCAATATTTTGAGAGTGATACTCGAGATGACGTCCATGACGCGCATGACTATGTCCAGGTGGACAAACGTATTGACCCAGAGGGCAAGAATTTGCCTCTGCATCGATTCCACGAAATCAGGGAACATAGGGTCAAGCTACGTGCCATGCAAGTGCAGGAAACACATCGCAGTAAGCGACTGCACGAACAGCGAGAGACTCGTGATATCGAAGCCCAGGTGCTAGTGGATCATGAGGCCCCTCAGCCAAGTGAAGAGACAAGGCAAGGGGTGCCTACGGGAGGTACTGGTATGACGCTCCAGCAAGCGCTGGAGTCACAGGACCATATGCCTGCACCGGCTGACTTAGGCAATGCGCAATTCCGCACACGTATCCAGCAAGGATACAAGGATGATAATCTCTTCTTAGAGATTCTGAACAATATCCAAGCGCATCCGCGCTTCAAGGTGGAGCAGCAGCTCGTCTACCTTACCAGACCCACGGGGTCCAAAGTCATCTGCATTCCCCAGGAGAGGTCGTTGATTACGACTATCCTGGACCAGGCCCATAGAGTAGTGGGCCACTTCGGAACTCAGAAAATGCTGGACTATGTGCAATGCTGGTACTGGTGGCTGCAAATGGCCAAAGAGACGAGCCAATTTTGCTCGACATGCGAGCTATGTCAACAGTCGAAAGTCTCAGCATTGAAGCCACCAGGAAAGCTTCACTCGCTACCTATACCAGTCAAACCTTGGGATTCGATTGGGATGGACTTTATAGGTCCGTTTCCTGAGTTGAAAGGCTTTAACTACCTGTGGGTAGTGATCTGCAGAATGACCAGTATGGTCCATCTCATTCCGGTGAGAACCACCATGACAGCGTCGGACTTGTGGTGGATCTATCTCAAGGAGATAGTACGCCTCCATGGACTGCCAAGTTCGATTGTAAGCAATCGAGATGCTAAGTTCACTTCCAAATGGTGGAAGGAGTTGCACAAACTGCTGAGAGCAAAGTTGCTCATGTCAACGTCGTTTCATCCGCAAATGGATGGTCAAACTGAACGTGCAAATAGAAATATTGCGCAAATCCTGCGAGCGTTCGTACATCCTGATCAGAAGGACTGGGTGGATAGATGTCCCCTTGTGAAATTCGTGATAAACGCAAGCATATCAGAAACTACAGGGTATTCACCCTTTGAACTCAACAATGGCTACATGCCATCCATGATTTGTGAACTTTGTACGGACGAAGTTATTCATGTGGGAGTAAAGCAGTTTGCACGCAATGCGCTAAGGAATCTGGCAGATGCCCATGACGCGATTATAGAATCGCGTGTATGGCAGACCAAACATACGAATAATCGCAGACGTGATGAGCTGGACATCGAGAAAGGGAGCCTAGTGTACCTTTCGACAAAGAACTTGAACCTGCCAAAAGGCAGGGCGAGTAAGTTGTGTACAAAGTGGATTGGACCATATAAAGTCCTTGAGGCGGAGCCGAGCACGTCTAACTACGTGCTGGAACTACCCCAGGCACTGCAAGCGCGCAGGATAGTGCCCAAGTTTCACGTGTTGCTATTGCGACCATATATGGTCAGTAGTGATGCGCTCTTCCCTAACCGCGCAACTCCAGAGCCGTATGACTTTGGAACTGGCAATGACCAGGAGTGGTTTGTAGATGACCTCATAGGTCATCGGTGGACAAAAGGAAGCCTTGAATTCGAGGTAAGGTGGAGCTTAGGTGATACTACCTGGGAACCACTAGTGAACTGCAAAGACCTTGCAGCGATGGACAGGTATCTAGAGTTGCAGGGCGTGAAACACCCTCAACAGCTAGCAAAACGCACATAATGTGCGTGTGGTGGTGGAATGGGGACGAAGTCCACTTTGATTGCCAGTGAGAGGCCAGGTGGCATGTATTTGTGGTTGTTTACACCACTAGCGGAGTTGGGAGATTGTTTTTTTTCTTTCTTTTCTCAGTCCCAATACACGTAGTCTACGTGTCTAGTGAAAATGGCCTATTGGGGGCTGCAAAAGAGTGATCAGAGCCGGCAAGGCTCTAGTGGAGGGGGGAGACCCCCGAATATACAAATGTCAACTCAGTACCAGAGGCAGCTGCCATATCCGACGGCAAGCCAGTTTCAGTCAGCGGGCATGGCCTACCCAGGCCGTGACGAGCCGCTCCCTTACCAGACGCCCCTCCACTCGCAAGAGATGGAGGTCGACGACGAAGGGCGCTATGGGCATCCGGAGGACAGCACACGCCACGAGCGCTACTACCAGGAACCGTCGTCATGCTCAGCTGCGTTGAATCTGACGTATGCGGGTGCGGTGATGGGGCCGCCATCAGTACCATGGGCGCATTGGCCTGTGGCAGAGCCGTATGAGGAGCCTGCGCCACAAGCGCAGAGGTTACCAGTGTCAGACGTGCTGTTGGGCAGACTAGAAGCAGCAGGATAGCCAGTCCCTGCAACTGCGTCCTTCCTGCAGGACAGTCTGGCCGTGATGGTGATGGAGGGATTGCTTGACCAGATCGAGCTGATGAAGAGGCAGCGCGTCGCAGCGCTGGAACAGATCGAACGTGCGTCTAAGCGCAAAATCGCCATGGGTGAGGAACTGACCGCCGAGGTCAAGAGGGCTAAATATCAGCCCAGTCAACCGGTTGACCCTCCACAGGCAAGGATGCCATTGGATGCGCAATTCCTGCTCAGCCTGTGGCTTCGTCATCACGGTTACCTGAGTCGGGCCCTCAGGCCTCCTGAGAGTTGCTCAATGCAGTCAGTGAACCCTTGGCAGGTCTGTCCCTGGGCCAGCGGGAATCCGCATCATCCCGGGCCCCACCTAGGGGGCCCAAAACCGTTGCTGTGGCGCCAAGAGCGCCTGTTACCGTCACTCCTCATGCTGAGCCTGGAGGGAGAACTCTGGCGCAAAATGCGCCTGCTCCTCCAGTGGCTCAGCCACAACTAAAATCGTCCGCCCCAACCAAGTCGGGGCCGTCTTGTCAGTGCTGCGGCTGCAAGCCGCCTCTCAATGCCTCTAAATTGGAGGTTATAATCTTTCCTGCTGGCATTCCCACATGAGCGGGAGAAGTCCAGATGCTGTTTATGCTGCCGGTGTTTGTACCGGCCCCACCAGAACACTACCCCGTGGTCATATTGACCCCAGACCCCCGCACGCTGGAGCAGTATGATGGTCTGGTGGCGACCTCGAGAGGGAAGACCGTGCCTGAAAAAGGCAAAGCACCAGTACCATCCCTGTCTGACGAGAGCGACTGGAGGAGGATGAGGAGGAGGGGGAATTGGCTGCGGACTGATTCCAACGAGTATTGCGCAATAAGCGCATTGCAAAGAAGAAGGCGATTCGCGCCAAGGAGCTAAAGGCCCAGAAGTATAGGGCCGAGGATGAATTCTTGGGGAGGATCTCTGATGGCTTGGGAGTGAAGGTGTGGGGGCCACTTGATATCGAGCGAATGAATTCGTGCTTTAGAGGAGCACTCAGCCATTGCACTTATTATTTGTATGCCACAAATACGGTGCTGATGGGAGCTGACACCAATAGAGTGGCGTCATATGAGTATTCTTCTGGCCATTGTGCCCACATTCTGGGTACGATTGTGTATAAGCACGCCCCGCGTGGCCTTCCCCGCACTCTGCTAGAGCTGGACCGGCTCTATAAGTACTACATCAATGTGCACGTCCCACGTCGTGACAGAATCGTCGCATACATGTTGATCACAGAGCTCCATATGTTCGCACAGCAGACAGTTGAGGCTCTGCATGATTGAACCATGCAGCTCCTGATGAAGGAGCCTCGGTACAAGGACCTCGTCAACCCGATGCAGGGCCCTGAAGACCTCGCTCTTGTCAAGCGACGACACATTCCGGGGCGCTTCTTGCGCACAAAAGATGATGGCACCACGGCGTTGCGTGTAATGCACGCTCAGGATCCAGCCACACCGTTCAACCTCGACCAGCTGGCGCAGTACGCGCTGGTCTTTGGCCGACCTGGGTTGGAAAATACCTATCAAGGTATCGCCATGGATTATGCCTATCGCATGCACTGGCGGACCCTCTTTGGGTTCGCCTTATGTCGAGCTCTGTGCGCTAACAGCGCAGCCAAGCCGGTGATTGTGCAGCGCATGACCCTCGTTGTGGCCCGTCCAGGGCTTTATCAAGAGGTGATTGCCTCGTATGACACCATGTTCCCCGAGCAGCCATTTGAGCCCCAATGTGGGCCGCAGCTTGAGATTCACCAAGTTCACGTGCCCGACGACCATGCACGGAACTTCTCTGATGACAACATGTTACGTGTCCTTCTACACAACTGGATCCCGCTGGAATGGGTGGACCACGTGTACATGTACAGCGTAGTCTTCCCGGAACAGCAGTTCCATTCCCCCACAATGTCAATGGACATCTTCAAACAGGTCGATGACAAGTGCATGGAGCGCCTCTCCAAGTATGGCACCCCTGCCACAATCCCGCAATGGAATGGATGGCGGGAGATGACTGAAGACAATCACTATCGTCTTATGTTCAAGCATCACGAGGAGAGCAAGCTCCCGGAAAACCCTGAGGCCAACGGCCTCTATTATTTGATTGGCATGGACCCGAATTGGGTCAGCCTCCTAAAACGCACGGCAGCGCATGACCTGCCCACAGCTGACATGGACCCAGGCCGGGTCAATCTCCTGTCACGCACAGCAGAGCAGGGTACGCTCACCACCACAGCTTTAGCGATTAACGTCGCACTAATAGAGCCTATGGTGGTAGACACACCTGCAGTCAAGGGGCCTATAACCCCACCAAGGACGGAATCGGCGCCTCCCCCTCCTGCGATTAACGTCGCACTGGAGGAGGAGTCAATGGTAACTGAGACGGGCACGGTTGCGGGAGCATCGTCATCCGGGTCCTAGACCCATGTTAATACTTTATTGTGTATGTACTTCCGAGTATTCCACTTGAACCATTCCAGCTGATACGCACTTTAGAGTCACGTGTATATACAGCGGACCCAGAGGAAGGGTCACTCTTTTTTGTTTTCTTGATTTGTTTATACATAAACATTTTCTATCTACTGCTGGCACAACCTGCGCCCTTGTCTGATAAGGACTGCTTCTTATTGTGTCCCGAAGACACATCTATACTGCGCATGAATGCTAACACCTTGCAGCCACGCCATATGCGTGTTATTCATCTGTTGTTTGCACTATTGTGCATCCTTTATCTCGCTCTACCTCCCTTTCTAAAGACCAAGTATTCGGTCTCATTGGGGGGTATGTAATGGAGTCATCCGTGTTGCAAGCGTCAATGACGCTATAATCGTTTAATAGAGTATTACATAAGATAACATCTTGTTTTCACTCCAAGTACTAGTCAAATTCAATACTGCAGTCTGATTTAGCACTTGTGTGATACACACAAGATAGTTCTAACTCGTAACTCAGGTTACAAAGGCGAACTGAACAAGGTAGCGGACTGTCTCTCGAGGTATTTTGAGAGTGATAGAGTTGGTGAAAACCATGATACGCATGATTATGTTGATGCAGATATTCGTATTGATCCCCAGGGCGATGATCTTCCGTACCATCGCTACAAAGAGGTAAAGGAGCATGTGGTTGAGCTTTGTGCTATGCAAGCGACTGAACTGCGATGCAGTCGACGACTGCAAGAGCGGCAAGAGGGCCGAGACATAGAAGCTGAGCAACTAGAGCAGGCTCAGCCAAAGGAGGCGACAATGCCACGCCAAAGCAAGACAGGGAGCAGTCATGGACCATATGGCCATGACATTATGCTCGCTGACGCGTTATCGCCTACAGGAGAGTATCGTAACCCTCCTGTTCCTCAAACTGATGAGTATCTATGGAAGATACTGAGGGGTTATAGCCACGATGTGTTCTACACTGAAATCTGGCAGAATGCAGACGCCCACCCATGCTTCAGCATGGATGAGAAAGGACTGGTCTGGATAATGAATGTTAGAGGGCATGACGTGGTGTGTGTTACCACGCGACCAAACATTGATCACGCAGATTGTCACTCAAGCACATGAGGTTGTTGGTCATTTTGTAATCAACAAAATACTGGAATACCTGGGGCAATGGTACTGGTGGCCTCAGATGCAGAAAGAAGTGATGCATTTCTGCCAGACCTGCGAGGTCTGCCAGCGGTCAAAGACCAGCAATAGGAAGCCAGCAGGGAAGTTGCATTCCCTCCCCATCTCGACAAAGCTGTGGGACTCCATTGGAATGGACTTTGTTGGTCCATTCCCCGAGTCCAAAGGTTATAACTACCTTTGGGTGGTTATTTGCCAAATGACCAGTATGGTGCACTTGATACCGGTGCACACAACCATTACTGCGTCCGCATTATCCTGGTGGTTATTTGCCAAATGACCAGTATGGTGCACTTGATACCGGTGCACACAACCATTACTGCGTCCGCATTATCCTGGATCTACTTGAAGGAGATTGTAAGGCTACATGGCCTTCCAAGTTCAATCATGAGTGATTGAGACACAAAGTTTATGTCTCACTGGTGGCGAGAACTTCACAAGCTCTTGGGAGCTAAATTGCTCATGTCTACATCGTTTCATCTGCAGACAGATAGACAGACAGAGCAAGCAAATAGAAGTATTGCCCAGATCTTTCGTACAGTGGTCTGACCAGACCAACGCAACTGGATAGAGAGGATACCACTAACCAAGTTTGCAATTAATGTGAGTGTGTCAGAAACCACGAAATATGTGCCGTTCGAGCTCAATGGAGGATACATGCCCTCCATGCTGCACGAACTAAGGACAGACAGAGTTGTTTACAAGGGGGTGAAGGACTTTGCATGGCAAGCATTGGAGAATCTAGCCAATGCACACGACACTATCATTGCCGCGTGTTATACAGGCATGACATGCAAATGATAGGCGGAGTGAGGAACCAGAACTAATGCCTGGGATGTTAGTATATCTGTCGACAGAAAACTTGAATCTTCCAAAAGGAAGGGCAAGAAAGTTGTGTCCAAAATTCATTGGACCATACAGAGTCTTGGTTGTGGAACCAAGCACATTGAACTATGTTCTGGAGCTGCCTGCAGCTCTGCAAGCATGTCAGATTGTGCCTAAGTTTCATGTATTGTTACTTAGGCGATATAACGCAAACAATGATGCTATGTTCCCTAATCGGATGACTCCCGAGCCATATGATTTTGGTGCCAGTGACAAACAGGAATGGTTCGTTGAGGACATCCTGGGCCATCGGTGGCAGGAAGGGATGCACCTCAAATTCGAGGTATGATGGAGTGTGGGTGATACGACATGGGAGTCGTATTACACATGTGCTAAGTTGGCAGCATTGGATCAATACTTAGAACTGCAGGGTGTGAAGCACCCAAATCAGCTTGCTAAGCGCTCACATGCTTAGATTGATGGCAGTGATAAGATGTAGGCCAGATCAGTCAGAGCTCGGATCAACTGAGTATCTGATCCAGATCGGATCACGGTTGTGTCAGATAGATAAGATGGAGATTCATCCATCTGATGAGATAATGCGGATTGTGATGCAGAGTTGACAGTCGGATCAGGTTATGTAACCTGTTGATGGGGAATTTAGTGTGTTTTTTCCCACCGACACGTTGATATTTTCATAGTACCATGTCGTACCCTTACCAGCGTACGACCAGTGAGCAGCAGCCTCAGAACCCACAGGGTTCTGGAGGAGGGAGGGATTGCCCCCAGCAAAACATTCAGCAGCCTGTAACGATGCCGACTGTGGCGTCGTATCCAGTGGTGTCCTAGTTTGGGCAGAACCCAGCCCAATTTGGACAACCTCGGCCTGCTCGATGAGATTGTTATGCTGCAGCAGCATAACAACAATACTATTAAAACATTCATGAACGCCATGAAGAAGCGTTGATGACGCCTACTGTGGTTGGGTGCGCTGGACGTATACGCAGTACAACACTGTCTCCAGTGCTTGGCGTGCATAGTTGTGAGGAGTCCTGACAGGGTCCCGGTGTGCTCAAGTGGAGGTGGTAAAATGATGCACTAGATTATAGCGCTTCGGGGGCTATCTGGCAGACGGTAAGCGTCATAGTTTAGACAAAGATATTGAAGAAAAGACGAGTAGCGCAGCATATTGTGCCTGTAGGTGGCACTGTAAACGACGAAGACGAGATAGACAAGGCTAGCGCCCAACTTAGTGACGAAGTCAAAGGAAGCTAGTGCGATTTGAATGCTAAGTGTAACTGTCCGTGTGCAAGAGGTTACGATTTGTTGTTATATACATGTAAAGTAGCGATTTTATATACTATGCGCTACCGTGTTTGCCAAAATACAAGTCCATCTGTGGCGCTACCTCCTAGTGCCTCTCCTTGTGGTTTTCTCTAACGGCGACCTGTCAATGGCGACCTTTTGCACATGGATGACGGCGACCAACAGCGTTCTGACCCACGGCGACCAGCGGCGACTCTATATTGGCTTAGAATTGCATGAGTCTGCTCACTTTTATTATAACTCCAATTGACCCACGGCGACCAGCGGCGACTCTATATTGGCTTAGAATTGCATGAGTCTGCTCACTTTTATTATAACTCCAATTGGCCAGGCTATTCCGGGGTATGGTCAGAAAATCCTCAACAGACGCTGTGAGCGCTAATGTCAGCACTACACATTGTATCAGTTCCTGACAGGTCCAGATGTCAGATTTAAGTATATCCAGTGCCGCCGTCATTGATCCTTTTAGACTTCTGATTGAAGTGCCTCATCAAATGGCAGTGCCTGCTGCTGGCTCCTTCTGGAAGTGATTGGGGTTTAGTTAGAGTCCTCTCCCGCCATTGTGTTAGCGCTATACGTTATGAGCCTCCTTCGTCCTTGGGATAGGTGAATGGAGTGTGCTGAAGGCTTGGTAGCTAGTGGTTAGGATAAATGTCTAAATCCTGTAGTCGGTTGCCAGAGCTAGGGCTGCTCTATATTTCCAACTGGTCGCTAGAGTCCTCAGTACGTCAAGTGTTGGTTGGCCTATAATGTCCCTTGATGTGCTCAGTCTGAGTAGAAGCCTATCACTAGAGTCCTCAGTACGTCAAGTGTTGGTTGGCCTATAATGTCCCTTGATGTGCTCAGTCTGAGTAGAAGCCTATCAGCGTCCGTTGTCGGAGGAGGAGCAGCCTGAGGCAAAACGCCTCAGAGTGCGTGATGCAGTACCGGAGGTTGGGGTGCGGGAATCTGGAGAACTCACTCCGATTCTGGCCGAGTTACATGACGAGCTTGTGGAGGATGACACTAGTTTACGAGGATTGTCCTCGTCAACACATGCGCCCTCCCAGCAGTCAGGGACAAAGCGGCAGGATGAGGTGGTCCTGTTGGAAGTGGAGTTTGGAGCAGATGTCCCACAAGGAGCAGACAGAGTAGTGATGTGGTTTGGAGCAGTGGTGCAGTTTGAGGCACCACTGAGGGCGTATGCGTCTGCGGTCCCCATAAAGGACACGAGAACAGATGCTGAAGTAGAAGGGCGACTCCTGACGTTAGCTGTGCTTGGGCTGAATGAACCGAGCGATGGGAGTGATTACAGGGAGTCATCAGACAAGACCCCCTCAGAAGGAGAAACTCCCGCTATACGCCAAGTGCGTTTAGACAAAAAACGCAAGAGAGAGGCTCGGAGGAAGCACGAGTCTGCCCAGCAGGCGAAGGTTGATAAAGACCAGGAGGAGCAGGCCACAGGCCGTATTCCTGATGGCCTAGGCATGTTCGTCAGTGGGACGTCAGTGGAGCGGTCAAATTGGTTCTACGGCAGGGCACTTGACCGCCACTTTTATTACTCCCGGCTCACAAATACGGTATTTGTGAGCAATGAAGCCTTAGCCACAAAGACATGTGAGAAGGAGAAAGGAGAGAGGTATCATCATACCTCGAAGGAGCTGGACCGTGTGGTGCCGAGAGGATTCCTGATGAATCCCCAGCAGTTGCAAAAGCTCCATGAGCTTTTGCAGAACAAGTTCAAGTCAGTGTCACTGCGCACTGAAGCCTACTATCTGTTGCGTGAGTTTCAGCGCATCAGTATTAATTATTACACTACGATGAGGGATAGGACGATGACTCTGGTGTGTACACCAGAGTACGAACACATTTCGCCCCCTCTGGATCTGTCCTCCCATCACATGAACATCGTGGTCATGCCAACTCCAGACGGGTACCTGCGATGGAAGGACCGAGCCGGGAGACCATTTTTTACGCTCACCGGGTTTGATTCTGAAGGTGTACATTTCACCTTCGATCTGGACAAACTGGCGCAAAATGTACTCTACTTCTGCCGACCAGGAATGATGAATTCAGTGTACAGCATTGCAGTGGATCGAGCATATCACATTCACTGGCGTACTCTGTTGGGACACGTCCTTACGCACGGACTGTCTCCCTCGGGAAGAGCACGGGAACACTTTGCAAGGCTGTTGGCCTTGATTCTCGCACGTCCTGGAATGTATTGTGAGGCGGTCGCTGATTACGACGCCGCTAATCCTAGCACCCCATTCGTACCAATGAGCTGGACTGATGTCCAGTTCCGACCCCCACATTTCGACGTGGCTAATGTCATCAACATCACCGATGCTGACGTGCTTCATGCTATGATAGCCAACCGCATACCCGTAGAGTGGGTAGACCATGCCTATACCTTCAGCATGGTCTACCTTGAAAACCAGTTTCTTGCCGCCACAGCATCCATCAACCAGTTCCGTGAGGTTGACGATGAACGCCATCGTTGACTGAACATCTATGGAGAGCCTCCGGCCATCACATGGTGGGACAATTGGCAATTGCCCACAGATGACGATATGATTCATCTTCACGCTTTGCTAGCCCGCGAGTTTGCTCAAGGTCATGAGTACCTTGAAAGTGGACTGTACTATCCCGTGGGGATGAACCCCAACTGTTGAGATTTGTGGCAACGCCATTCTCAACACGGGCCATATCCCCCTTCTCCTTCGCATACTGTCACGTCAGTTCAGGCTCCTACAGCCTCAACATTGTCGGGCCCCATTGCCTCATTATCCTTGGTTAATGTTGACACTGAGATGAGGATTGATATGGCCAGCGAGTTGTCGTGTCCACCGTCTGCGTAATTATTGTAGGTGGCTCATCTCTTTTTCAATTCATACTGTCGGTTAACATCGGCGTTGTATTTTTTGACAGATAACCTGGACATTCTTGAGCTGTGGAGGACCGAAGTTCCTCCACATTGAACTACTTATTGAACTGGACAACTTGTCCCTCCATACATCGAGACTGATTACCAGTCTCAAAGGGGGGCATGTAATATATCCTTAGTATAGCCAAATAATTAATAGACCATTATATTAATTATTTATTATTACTTTACATACTAGCTGGCTGCCTTACATAAGGCAGCCAATTTTACTGTCATAACTCGTAGTACTAGAATCGACTATCGATCTGGTTCCGTGGTGTGACTGTAAGGCTAAGCAATACTTGACTTTGTTTCAGACGATGTGATCCAGGGATATGGAAGACCAGGGGTGTTGTCCAACTGGCAAAGGTCTCAGGAGTCCGTAGGGTCGGTGCCGGGGGACCTTGGCCTGGAGGCAGAATTCACACAATTGAATGTAGCAGGTCACATCCTTCTTCAGCCCTGGCCAAAAGTAAGTCTGGGAGACGAGTTGGAGGGTCTTATGTATCCCAAGGTGTCCCCAGAGCTTGTGGTCATGGTGCTGGCGGAGAACGTCATAGCAAAGTTGGGCGTGATCTGGGACGTAGATGCGGCCATCCTGGAGGAGGAGCTTTTCATTGGGGGACAAGGAGAAGGCGGGGTCCTGGTCAGTTCTGTTGGGGGGGTTGCGGGGGTCATGGTTGGTGAAGTACTTGTCTCGGGAGCACGGCAGATCTGGCTCAGGGTCCCTTCATCGTTTAAAATCAGTACGGCATTCAGATGTTCTGGAGGGATCACCATGCAATGATTGAATGCATTGCACTCTGCCTTGAATGACTTCTTGGGGTAGACATCTGGTCGTTGGGTGAGGGCATTGGGTTTAGCTCCAAGTCATCCTGGGCAGTACTGGATTGTGAAGTTGTACTCCAAGAGGATCTCAGACCATCAGGCCTGTCGTCGGCTAAGTTGCTTGGTTGTGGTGAAGTACTGCAGGTTGTTGTGATCTGAGTAGACCTGGATCCGGTGCTGGGCTCCCTCAAGGTAGGCTTGCCATTGTTTGAAGGCCTCAACAATGGCAAGGAGCTCCTTATTGTAGATGTTGTAGTTAAGCTCAGTGTCAATCATGGACTGGGTGTAGAAGGCAACTGGCCAGGGCTCCCCACCATTGGATCCCATCTGCGAGAGAATCCTGGCAATGGTGTAGTTGAAGGCGTTGCATTCTAGGATGATCAGGAGGGCGGAGTCATAATGCCGGAGTACAGGGGTGGCTGTGAAAGCCTCCTTGAGCAGGTTAAAGACGCTCTGGCACTTACTGTCCCAGTTCCATGCAACGTCCTTGCACGTGAGCCAGTTGAGGGATTTTGTGATACCGAAGTAGTTGTCTATAAACCTCTGGTAGAAATTAGCGAAACCCAAGAAGGATTGTACTTCCTTGACATTCCAGGGTTGCAGCCAGTTAACGATGGCCTCAACCTTGTGGAAATCCATGCAAACACCATTTGAGGATACGATGACGCCGAGATACTCAACCTCTTCCATGTGGAATGAACACTTCTTGGGCTTGGTGTGGAGGTTGTGCTCCTGGAGGCATTCAAGAACTTGCCAGACATGCTTCTGGTGGTCCTCCTTCGAGTTGGAGTAGATGAGGATGTTGTTCAGGTAGACAATCACAAAAACGTCGCTCATGTCATGGAAAATGTTGTTCATGAAGTATTGGAACGTGGCGGGGGAGTTAGTCATTCCAAAAGGCATCCCAAGGTACTCAAACAGACCATACCACATGCAGAATGCGGTTTTCCACTCATGTCCCAGGGCGATGCGGACATTGTTGTAGCTGGAGCGGAGGTCAATTTTTGTATAAACCTTGGCACTGCGGAGTCAATTGACCAGATTGCCAATGAGCGGGAGCGGGTAGCGGTTCTTCTTGGTGATCTTATTGAGTCCCCAGTAGTTGATGCAGAGTTATAGCGAGCCGTCCTTCTTCTTGGCGAATAGAACCGGAGCTCCGGCGGTGGAGGTGGAGGGTCAGATGAATCTCTTTCCAAGCATTTTATTGAGGTAGTCCTTGAGGGCCTGGACTTCAACTTCCGACATGTTGTATACCTTCCTGAAAGGGGGGGTGGTTCCTTTCTTGAGATCGATTGTATGGTTATAGGGGCAGTGAGGGGGAATCTCCTTAGCATCTCCTTCAGAGAATACATCAGCAAACTCGTGATATTTCAGGGGAACTACTTCTTGGAGGATCTGCTCCTCAGTTTTCTTCTCTGGAGGAATAGCATCCCCTTGTAGGTGTTCTTCTGGGAGAGATGGCGAGGTGTGTAGCTGAAACGTGGGGATTCTGTCCTTCATGAGGCGGGCGAAGGGAGCAGCTCCAATGATCCTAATGTCAAGTGCGTTTGGGTCGATCGGGGTTGCAGATTCACAGGCTGGAGTGGGTTCGACGCATGTCTGAGACCAGCCCAGGTAGTTCAGCCCTTTGTACCTGTTCTGAGGAATGTTTGGGGGTCGATCAGGGGCCTTGCGGGTTTGGACGGGCATTTGTGGCATATGGGTGGGGGGCGCGGTTGCCACCCTGGGGGTGTCAGGCATCGGGTCGCTCCTTAGGGCCTGGAGGTGCATGGCGGTCGAGGGGTGGTCTTTGGGTCCCAGAAAGGTCATGGTGAGCATCCTCCAATCGATGTTGGGGTTTGTGTCGTGTAGCCAGGGTAGTCCCAGCACCATTGGGGTCGATCCGTGAAGTTGCATAACCAGGAAGTTGGAGGTGAACTCGTAGTTTGTAGGTGGCATCCTCCCCTTTGAAGGTCCAGGTGGCACGTCCCATAACCTGTAGTTGGGGGCATTCGGAGATGAAATGGTTTTTCTCACCGCAGAGTATGCAAACACCTTCCCTTCTTCCTCGTTCCTGCACATCCTTCAGAACCTTGATCCAGAGTTGTCCCTTTTTCTGGAGCCGGTTGGCCCGAAGGGCCTCTTCATCTCATTTGTCAGCGAAGTCAGGATCTTCAGGGTCTTCCAGAGGTTCCTTGGGGCTTGGCACGTTGCCCAGGTTGTTGACAGCCATAGCGGCATTGAGTTGGGCCTGGGGGCAGGCACCCAGGTCGTTGGCAGCCACAGCGGTGTTGAGTTGGGCCTGGGGGCAGGTGCCGCTGCTGGGGTTAATATTGGGCGGGCCACAACTCACCAGGGGTTGGCTGCCAGGGAACGTGGGGGAACCGTAGTTTTGATTTTGGGGGTTGGGGGTTTCGCCGGAAAGCCATGGGGGTCCTTCCCTAGGGTTCCAGAAGGCTCAGGAGTTCAAATACTCGCTGTGGTCTTCCTAGTAGCATTGGTTGATCTGCATGATGAGGGCCTTGTATCCGTCGTAGAAGGGTTGTTTTGGAGCAAGTTAGAGGACGTCCTTGATATGTTGCGGCAGTGCACAGCGGAGGGCGTACTGGAGGGCGCTGTAATTCCAGCCTGTCTCGTAAGCTTCCTTCTTAAAACATACAATGAAGGTGGTGAAGCGTTCCTCGGAATGCATTCGGAGGTTGAAGAGGTTGTCCTCAGCCTCAGCCATGGTGTCATAGATCCCGAACTTCCCGGAAAACTCATTGACGAAAGCTTGCCAGCAGGAGAGTGCTAGGTTGTTGGGGTCAAACTGGATGAGGGCCGTGTAGTGGTCGAAGGCGATCTCCTGGAGGTACAAGGTGGCAAAGGCCACCTGGAAGCTGTCAACCTGAAACATGAGTGGCTTTGTCTGAAACATGTTAAGACATTGGGTGAGGAATGTACGCCATTTTCAGGGGTCCCAGCCCGTGAATGCGTTGGGCTTTTAGATGTCCAGATGCCCTTCGTGGGCAAGGGCATCATGAACATCGTCTGGTCCAGCAGCATTGCAGGAAGGGGGGCCGGCATTGTAGTAGTAGTAATAGTGGTTACTTCCCCCTCCTTGTGGGGGAAAGGCACCGAGAGCAGGACCCCACTCACCTGGAGGGCCTCCTCTGGATGGCTTACCTGGGGGTCCACGCCTGGGAGGTCCATTGTCCCAAAGGGGTTCATTCCTGCCAGGGGGGGCCGGGTCTCCATGCAGAAGGTGGTGGAGGTGGGGAACCTGGGGGTTGTCCTTGGGGTTTGGTTGGGGGTGGCAGAGGCGGTCAGGGAGAGTTCAGTGGTGTCAGGTCGATCTGGGGAGGACCGGGTGCTGGATCAGGCACCGGGTTGTGCGGGGGACGTTCAACCTGAAAGGGTCATGCTTGCATCAGAGGCCGTGGGGGATTCCGCAGGTCGAAGTGGGGCGGGGAGTTGCGACAGAAGTTGGGCTCTGGAGGGGCCAGGGCAGACGTGGGAGGCGGTGCCAGGATGGTTGTGGGCACGGGGTGTTGTTTGTTGTTGCTGCGAGTGAGCTCATTGATGTAGCACAGCGTGTCATCTGTGCTAGGGGTGTCCACCTGGGGTCTACTGGTGGTCGCTGGGGGTGGGTGTTTGGCATTGTCTATTCATGGGAGCGGTTCCAGGGGTCTCTGAGGCTGTCCCCAGGTCTCAAAGATGCTAGGAACGGAGTTAGCCCTATGGTGAGTCAACAGGCCTACCGTGCGGGCAGCAGGCTGATTGAATAGCCCTCCCATTGGGGTGAGGGACCGTAGTATGGCTGAGGCATTTTGTCACTCTTCCCATTGTCGTTGCTCCAGAGTGGGGACCGCAGGGGCTGCCAGGGCCGGTTCTGGGGGTTCCTGTTGGATGTGAATCAAGCAACTCGGGTCCGTGGGATCGTTGAGGGGTCAAGAGAAGGGGAACGTGTGGACTTTGTTGAGCAGTTGTTGCAACTCTTTGCAGAGGATTGTGTTGCATCTATACTTTACCATAGTCTGCTCTTGAAGTTCTCCTCGCATGAGGCGGTCCCCAAATTTGACCAAGCAATGGGCCCAGTCCTCCAGAGTGCCTTCAAAGTCATCATGTCCAAATTCTGTGAGTAGCGCCCTTGCCTACTGCACAAAGTCCTCCGGCGAGATCCTGAGTGAGCAGAGCACTTCGTCCCATTGCCATTTGTACTCCTCGAGGCATCATCGTCCCATTGGCAAGGGAGGGGTCCAAGCAGGTGGGGCAGTGGTCGGGTAGTGTTGAGGGGAATAGTCGTAGTTGGGAGGTCTCCAGGGTTGGGGGGCAGGACACTGGTAACCATAGTAGGGGGTAGGTGCAAAGGGGCCCTCGCTGGGGAAATCGGGCAAGGTCCACTGGGAACTGGAGAGGTCTTTGGCAGGCCCCTGAGGATGCTCCGGTACGAGGGGACCTCCATGGGTCATGCCATGGCTAGGTTGGGCGGAGGGGCCCAGCTGGCTGAGGGCCCCAGATCATAGAGGGATGGGTCAGGGGCCCAGTGGTGGTGGAGATATTGGGGTTTGTATGGGAGAGGTGGGTAGGCAGGGCGGGTTTGTATGGGAGAGGTGGGTAGGCGGGGGGTCTGTGCGGAGTAGTGATCAGGGACTGGACGCCCATAAGAGTCAGTCTGGTAGCCTGTGGGGTAGTAGGTATGAGTATACGTAGCCATCAAGAATGGTGTAAGGAGAGAGTCTTGATATTATGTCAGGTTCAGCTGAGTCGGGGGCTTTCTGGAAAAGCAACGCCCTTACAATGCGGACTTGATCTATGGATACTCAGGTATCTGGAACTCTGGGGCTAGGACTCCAGAGCTCAAGATGCGGACAGGAGTAATCCCAGGAGAGGGAACTTAGTCCGGAGGTTTTGGGTTTTAGAGGCTGAGAGTTAGGTGGGGGTTGAGTCATGAACCAGGGGTTCTAAGACAAGACCGGGTTAACAAATTGCAAGTTGCAAAGTACATACCAAACTTTAGAGCACACGGTTGTTCAAGCATGCCAGTCAGTGCATACCAATCAAGCAGAGGGCACACAACAATTCAAGTTAATATCAAGACTAGTGAATACAACGGGGAGTTACACTATAAGTACTAATCCGGGTCTCTGGGGTTCCAGGTTGTCTGGGATAAGTCCCAGGGGGGGCATTGAGTAGCAGGAGAGGAACTGTATACTGAGATCACATGTGTGGAGTGCATGATTGATTGGCTTAGAAGGAGCCATAATGTGTGATGGCACAGAAGCAGTTGGCATGATCCAATCATTGATGGTGGTTGATCCCGGGTCTGTGATGCGGGTTGCCAGGGGTGCCAGGTGATGGCAGGGCACATCCTGTGGGGTCGGAGGGAGGGTCCCAGGGGTGTCCCAGGGTAGATCCGGAGAGAAGAGGTCATGACACCATCGCAACCCCCCACCCCACTTCAATCTGTGGAACCCCCCATGGCCCCTGATGCAAGCTCAACCCTCCTGAGTTGAACATCTCCCACGCAACCCAGCATCCAACCCAGCACCCAGCCCAACACTGCAAATTGACCCAGCACCACAGAATCATCCCTGACTGCCTCCACCATCCCCATTGACCTCTAAGGATGGCCCACCAGCCCACCATCTCTGCTACTCCCCATGTGGAGACTTGGGCCTCCCCCTGACAGGAACAACCCTCCTTGGGACAACAGACCCCCAGGCCAAGAACCTCCAGATGAGCCACCTGGAGGAGGCCCTCTGGGAGAATGAGGCCCTGCCCTCAGTGCCTTTCCTTCCCATGGAGAGGAGAGGGGGTAACCATTATTACTACTACTACAATGCAGGACCCCCTCCCTGTAATGCAGCTGGACCAGATGATGCCCATGATGCCCTCATTCATGAGGGGCACTTGGATATCCAGAAACCCAACGTGTTTACAGGCCAGGACCCCCAGAAATGGTGTACATTTCTAACCCAATGTCTTAATATGTTTCAGGCAAAGCCGCTCACATTCCAGGTTGATAGCTCCAGGGTCACCTTCACCACCTCATACCTCTAGGAGATCACCTTCAACTACTACATGGCCCTCATCTAGTTTGACCCCAACAACTCAGCACTCTCCTACTGGCAAGCCTTTGTTGACAAGTTCTCTGGAAAGTTCAGGATCTACGACACTGTGGCTGAGGCCAAGAACAACCTTTTCAACTTCCAGATGCATTCCAAAGAATGCTTCACCACTTTCATTGTATATTTTGAAAAGGAAGCTTATGAGACAGGTTGGAATTATAGCGTCCTCTGGTATGCCCTCCACTATGCATTGCCACAATGCATCAAGGACATCCTCCAGCTCACCCCAAAACAACCCTTCTATAATGGATATAAGGCCCTTGTCATACAGATTGACCAGCACTACTGGGAAGACCACAGCAAATACTCAAACTCTTGGGCTCCCTGAAACCCATGAGGAGGCCCACCCTGGTTCTCTGGTGAAATCTCCAACTCTCTGAGTTGAAATCCTGGTCTGCCCTCCAATAAGTTGTGGTCTCCCCAATGCTAACCCCAGCAGTGGCACCCACCCCCAGGCCCAGCTCAATGCCGCCGTAGCTATCAACAATCCTGGCAACATTCTGAGCCCTAACAAGCTCCTGGGAGACCTGGACAACCCCAAATTCCCCAACAAATGAGATGAGGAGGCTCTCTGAGCTAACTGACTCCAGAAGAAGGGATGGCCTTGGATTGAGGTCCCAAAGGATATGCAGGATTGATAGAGAAAGGACGGTGCCTGTATACTCTGCATAGTGCACCAGTTGCTTTTCTTTAAATGACGGTTCTGTCAAATCCACGTATTATAATAGTACTGGCTGCAATAGCACTTCATGACAGTGCTGTATAGTAAGCCTGATGGGATTGACATTTGAACAAGTCAACAGGATTGAAAGGCCTAGTCTTTCCTTGGCTAGCATAATCAGTTATAGCATAGTTGATGAGTATTTTGACTTGTGATCATGAAATTATAATCTTTTAGTCATTAGATAGACTGCATTTTCAGTTATTGGTACTACGTCTTCAGAAAAACCTTCTATCTGTACATGGTGCAGTGGATTCTTCAGTTTTACAAATAGCATGTCTATCATATGTTGACCAACAGAACCCATACACAACGTCTATCCATATACGTAACCTTTTTGACCATTTGTGATACAGAGCTCTATGGCAATGTTAGTCTTAATGATAATAGATAAGCCAATGCATAGCGACAGTTTGCCTGCAACTTGACCAGATGTGGATGAAGGAGGCTGCTCCCATAGAATATTCTGAATAGAGGAGTGTAGAGGAACTCTGTTTCTATCTGATGCTCCTCAACCTTTACTTTTGCATGTGCTCTTGTCATCCTTGTCAAGTACAGTATCTTTGCTAAAGAAATTTGTCAGCTTGAGTCCACTCTTCAGGGCAAATCTACTACTTCCAACCACATTGACAGCATCTTTATCTATGTTGTGTGTGGTTATGATAGACACATTATGGAACTCATCATTGAGAAGTGAGGAGTCTGAAAGATTGGAGACTTACTGAGACTCCAGGAACTGAATATTGTCTTTGGTGCATGCTCAATACCTCATGTTAGTGAGGCCATTCTAAAGGATTTGTTGTCTGGACTTTGCATTGTCTGTCTTATATTCTGTCTCAATATGACTACTGTAGTAACCTGGTGCCAAACTGCTTTACTCAATGCAGCCTTTTGTTTGTTCAGATCTATAGATCACATACCCATACTGTGACTGTACAGTGCTGCATTTTCACAGCCAGTTACTGGTGGCAGCTGGGCAAAATTGCCAGCAAACACCATGTTCATACCACCAAAAGAGAGGTGCAACAGACCTGTAATCTGAGCAAGGCATGCTGATATCTTGTACATATCCCTACAAGACAACATGGATACTTCGTCAAAAAATACATATTGCACCTCAATAAGGCATGACTTTACTTGAGCCAGTTGTGCTGGAGAGTCACGTACCATATCATTAATTCCAAACAAATAATGGTAAGTCGATCCACCTAACAGTGATGCTGCAGTGCCAGTACAAGCAACCACTGCAAACCTATGAGATTCTCCATGGGCTGCAAAGTATTGAGACAGCACCTTAAGCACCTGTGTTTTTCCAGTGCCCCCATACTCTCCATATACATTCTCAACTGTTCAGGGTTAGAAGTAGCAGCATGGTGAGCCACTATTCTAAATGCTCTGGTTTGTTCATCATTGAGATTGAAACTGGTAGTAATTTTGGATATGGTGGGTTCCCATTTGATATTTAAATGTTTTTTCTCTAGGAAACTACACTTCTACAATGCCTGGCTTGTTTTGTTTGTCTGATCTTCCAACACGCTGTTCATGAACAGACAACATGTCTTTTTGCCTATCTTTTTTTTTTTTTTTGGTGGTATCTCTATGGGTCACAGACAGTTCACAGAGTCAGCCTCTGTGGCCCAGGATAAGACAACATATATTGCCGTTTTGCAGTAATACTCAGTCGAGGAGCCACCCACTATCTACTTTACACCAAGATATCACTAGTTACTTCAGTATGTTGTTATCCAGCTCCTTGAAGCACTGCTGGGGTGGAATGGGGTATACTGAGGACTTGGTATTGTTGTGTGTAGTGTTGTGCAGGGCCTGGCTCAGCCTGATTAAGCTTAGGCTTGTACATATTCAAAGCCAGGCTTTAGGAGGGGCTCAGGCCTGGCCCAGCTCAGCTTGGGCCCAAGCTGCAGCCTGTAGTAAGTATAGGTAGTCAAAGAGTCTTTCCATCATGCTTTTGTGGTGCATTAAAAAAATTTGTCAATATCTTGAGTCTTCTGCATAGTTTGGCATCATGGCTTGTTAACAATAGTCTCACAATCAGATTTGTCAATAGTTGCAGGCACTGGTGAGGCAGGTGCCATGGGAAGGTGGTCCAATGTTAAAGAATTTTCAGGTGGTCGACTTGAAGGAACATGCGTGCACTTGCCAGCCATGGATGAATCCGTAATCAGATGAAATTTTGGGTGGCTGTAAGAGTGCTGCTGCAATGGAGAGTAAAAATGCCGGTGCAAATCATGATCACAATCAGTGGCTGTGAGGCCACGGCTCAGCCTTTTCAAAATTCAAAGCCGAGCTTCAGGCTCTCCCAAGTTTTGAAGAAAGCCCAGCCTGGCCTGGCCTATATGGGCTCAGCTCAGCTTGGCCTGTGGCCTGCGGCCTCAAGCCCAAGCCAGCACATCACTAGTTGTGTGGTGAATTTAGTTTTCCATGACTTCCTAAATCTCCGAACGTGGGTTGTGTGCCTACCTCCCATGGTGTGCATTTCTGCACGACATGGAATAGAGGAATATATGTTCTTGTATGTTCTGGGACATTGCAATTTGATTTAATGTGATGTGATAACAACAATGGGTTAAGGAATACTTACAGTAGGATCGCAACACTAACAAGGTGTAAAAGTTCAATTATAGACATATGAAAATTACTTGGAGCAGAAAAAATGTCCATCATGTCTGTCTAATTTTATGTCTAGTCGGATCTGTTCTTCATGTAAGAAATTCTTTCATCGGCTGCGACGAGCTCCTCTTGGAACAATACTTTCACTTCGCTCTGGACGCAGTTGACCACAGCTTCGTAGCAACGACGAAGTGTACCTGGATCGATACCACGTAGAGGCAGATCGTTGTCAACGTAAGGAATGCTCCAGTCCAAGCGTGGTGAACTGTTGCTCAAGATGGTTTTCCAGATCGTCTCATCAGCATCTTCGCCATAGGTACAAGTGGTTTCCCAGTTCGTACCAAGAGCAGAATTGAACTCTCTCCTCCAACATGTACATGCCAGACAACTGGCCTTGTTGCTCCCAATGAGCAGCTCTGAACCATCCTGCAACTGTCGCAAGCCAACCTGTTCAGATACATAGAGAATCAAACTAACTTCTGCATGGACGTGTGGAGTGATTGTGATGGATCTCATCATCTCAGAAACCCACATTACGTGGGCTCTAAGTTCTTCGGGACTCGAAGCGAATTTCCCAGAAATCACGGTCGAGTATCGACTCATATCCATCTTTAGTGTACGAGCTGTACCACCCAGTTCAATAGCGGGAACCCAGGTGACGTCGATATGTTTCCCGCGCTTCTTCCAGAATTTGATGAGGACTCCGACACGGAGATATTGGGCCATTTTGTCAAGGTGTCGTTGCAGACGACAAGCACGTGCGTCATCATACCCATGAGAAAAGGCAAGATCGTGGGCATCTAGCACTCTTCGGGAGATTATAACAAGCTCCTTAAAAGTGCTTATCGCGTTTTCGGAATCATCGAAAGCAAACGGAGGTTGGAAGGTTAAAATGATGTCCTTCAGTCGATTGACAGGGTCTTCTGTAGCGTCTGATTTGCCGAAAATTTCATGTGCCATCAGAGATTGGCGAAGATTACGAATTCGCTTATTGACGCTGGCCTGGCTATACGTAGCAAGAAAAGGGATCATACTCTCGAAGCCCTGAGCCTGTTTCAAGTCGTCAAAAAATGCTTTTGCGATGATGGAATCGTTTTGAGTGTCAGAGGGTGGACTCTTTGCTATGTAGAGTTTGGCTCCTTTCTCCCACCAGAATGTGGCGAGAGTGGGATTTGATTCACCAGTGGCCAAAAACAAAGCCACTATGTCGAGCAGGCGTGCCTGAAGAGGAGAATTCGTACGCTGACAAAGCTTCAAGGGTGATCTCATCCACAAGAAGAACATATCCTCCTCAAGATGAGACTGAATTTGCGTAATGGGCACTGATGTAGAGGACATTGGGCATGAGTTTTGAGAGAGGTTGAACGATCTTTTATGACATTTCAACTGATAAACCGTGGTTACCAAGTACTCGGCAAACAAATACTGACCGGACCCACCCGTAGGGGCGCGTGTGCCATCCCCGACTCATGATGTTGCTTTCTAGCTTTGAATTCAGACTTTAATTCTTATCTTAGTCGATGTGCAAAGGATGACTCTGCATTTGAAAATTTTGGTTCAAAATACTTGGACTTTGTCGAGAACTCATAAGCGACTTGTGTCTTGCGGACATTGCTTACACAATGATGGTGCGCCGACAGATCTATGGACACTGACTGGCTGTTTTTGCAAACTGGAAGGAGGATCTCATCACCAAACTTCAGAGAGCTCTACCTGCCCAGGCAATGACAAAACACTCGGATCGTGTTCGTCTTTTCTGGACAAGGTGGTCAGTATCTCAGGATGTAGGTTTTGCTCTATCAGAAAACTCATCTTTTTGAGACTCGCGCCAATGAATGCCACAGTATCCTTAAGAAGGCAGGCTTTCCTGAAGTCCTAACTATTCTCACAAGGAGACGAAGTAGAGGAGCAGGAGGGGAGGGAGGGGAGGAGATGAATTGAAAGGATGCGCAACTTCAGATAAAACAAGATCCAGCGTATTAGAAGGACTTCGCAATCAAGGCAGGCGCACGACAGCCCCATGAAAAACGAAGCAATAACGCGATGGAAAGAGTACACGAAAGGGAAGAGATGGACACTATACACCCATGATTCGTACTTATCGTCACGTTCATTTGCGGAAACACCACCGAGTATCACACAAGCCGACACAGACTTTCACCAGGCAACATATGGATCATGACATTGAAGGGACACAGATACAAAGAATCAAACAATACATACTTACTGGCATAGTGTACAGTACACTCTGCCCCGCCTCTTAGCTTTACGTAGTAGCTTGTCGGCAAAATCATCATCATCAGGAGGAACAATTCATTTGAGGTAACCCATACCTTGCAGTTTGAGTGATTACAGGTTCCAACTCATTCAGAAGCCGTGACGTATTCTTCCGAGTTCTTCTTCGGGGTATGAGTTCGACGTGGCTTTCCATCGTCTTGAAGGAGCTGTCGTACTTCCGTGATTGCATAACCTTTGATGGTGCTACAGAGTATGCTGTCACACTCTTCATCGCCGATCAATGCCGCCGTGTCATAAGGCCAGGCATGAGCGCCAGCAGTCCTCCATCTGCCGTTGTCGAGAACCTTCATTGCCATCTCGCATTGGAGACAGCTCCTTTTGCTGCAACCTACCGGACGGAGCCCTTGGGTCCCATCGCGCTTAGCCAGAAAAAGGACGATCTGAATCTCAGCATGGAGCCTCGGCGTGATGGACGTCGTGTCTGCAAAGGACTTCTTGAAGTATTTATTGATGCGAAATGGGTTTGTTTACTTTATGCAAAGTAGTCCAAAGTGAAATTTGAACTAAACTTTTATGATATTTCAACTTTCCCAATCTCACAAGAGTACGTGGGGCAACGTTACACACGCGCGCACTTTGTAGAAGTGTTGTTATAATGTTTAATTGATTTATTTTTGAATGACTTAAAAAGTTCACTCTAAAATGGGCCAAATAGTATTATTTACCAACCCGAAGTCAACTAAGTTGCTCGTAGGCCTAAGACGTCCGCTCCCTGGGGACTCCGAGCCGTGGCAAGTGAGTTGCTTGCCCGACTCCCCCAAAATCCCATTCCTTTTATATTCCTTTCCCCTATGCACGGACCAGCGCTTATTCATGTGGCAACGAGTTTACTCGTGGGGTTTTGTGTGCCCGGCGACCCTGCATAGCCTTCTGCCGGGTCTGGGCACCGGTTGGTTGCGTTTCTGACACCGGTCTTGAGGCTAATCTCTTTCCCTGTCGATCCTACTGGCTATTCTCTTTTCCTTCCTTCGATTTCGCCCTTTGTTCCCTTTGTTTTGTTTTTGGAGCTTGGAGTGGCCATTTATGCTCGCATTATGTAGCGGCTCACATCCTTTGCCGTGCGTGCGGTGGAATCATGGGTTAGAAGGGTACTGCCGCAGGAAGGTGACGACATGCTTTGATCATGATCGGATTTCCATCAATCTTGATGGGATTGGTCTCAGCCTCACACCTGAGATCTTATCTTATCAAGACCTCGTTTCAGCAGTTGCCGTTCAAGCTGGCTTATCGACGTTGTTGGGCTGTCTCGAGTAGTGGGCGGGTGGGTGTCTTGTCTTCTGAGGTACGTCAGGTCTACAGTTTTCGACCTGCACATATCAGCTTACCGTTTTCGGCTGTATGTGGTACTTTCTAGAATTAATATGACTTTGTTTTTATTAATTCTCTCAGTTGATGTCTCAGATGCGACATACGTATCACCTCCTCCACACTATCTACTGACTGCCCTCAGTCAGCGCACACGCTTATTCGATTGTAGTTCCTGATCTTTCTCATTGCTTTTTGTCTAGAAAAACTTTTTCTTTCTCAAAAAAAATTGTTTTTCTTTTTTTCCCTCCTGCTCGTATCTTTTTCTCCCCGATCACAACCGTCATTGTTCAAAAACAACTGGTGCGCTGCTACAGGGCTCATGGCTCCTCCTACTGCTCCTCGCAAGATGGTCGCTCCCAAAGCTCGTCCTCGCCCCCCAAGCCCGTTGCTACCCCTGCGCGTACCATGCCAGGCCCTCCCAATTTTTACAGCATGCTTCAGCGTGCTGTCAAACAGGACGCAAACAAGGTTATTACTTCCGTTTGGAAGCTACCTTTGTTTGTGGAGGCTGCCGTAGGCCTTTGTACTACGGCCAAGGCTTTTCTGGGTACTCCTGCTGACAGGGCTCGGTTCTTGGGTAGTATTGGCTGGGTGCGTACCTTTCCTCTTTCTTTATTTCTTCCCTCTTACTTCTTTCTTAAGTGTTTCTCTGACGAGACCCACTATCCTCGACTCTCTGATCAGAGAATCCTCTGCGAGGCTTTTTCTGACATTCTGCCATTGCTGGATCATGGCGCGGGCAAAGAGTCTAGTGAGGTTAAGGCCTTCTTTTCATTTGCCGATGTGATTATCATCATCAGTGCACGTCGTCACGAGCAACACCGGAAAGCGCTCGAGGAGGTCTGTTCTCGTTTTCTCTTTTCCTGCCTTCTCCCTTCTTACTCTTCTTTCAGGCACACCATCGCGCTCAAGATAAGGATGTCGAGATGCTCGGTATGCCCATCCCTTGCCCTGTCAAGCAACGTGCTAATGTAAGTCCTAGCCCGCAAGCTTGACCTTGTTGCTCATCATCTCGACACGCTGACTATTTCTCTGATCCCTCCTCAGGCCAAGCCTGAGGGAAAACTGAAGACAAAGAAGCTCAAAGTCACGCCTTCTTTGAGTGCGTTCATGTTGTCAACTTCCAAGTTTTTGGTTTTCTGACCTCCTTGCCCTCAGCTAATCATGTTCCTGGCACTGACGCTGCGCTGGCCCTGCTTGCCGCAGTTGATCAAGCTCTCGACTTGGTGCAGTTGGCTGAGGACAATGAGGTTGTTCCCTGGTCAGACCTTCAAAAGCATCATGACACAGTCGATTTAGCTGCTCAACACCAGCTGTATCAACTCGACGTTGCGCTGCAAACTTTCAGAATGATTTCCGACCGTCGTGCTTGTCTTGAGCAGGCCCTAGGCCCTTCTGACGTCGACCATGCTGGCTCGTTGCTGCACGTGCTTCAGGTTTCGCTGCCAGTACGTCCCTACTTAATTTTGATGTTTGTCCTTTTGCTGATCTGCTTATCTTGCAGTCGGGCAATGACAAATCAGACGTTGAATTTCAGGACCTCCAACAGGAGGGAACCAAAGATGCTGTGGCATTATAAGCGGCTCTCTCGTTGCAAACACCGGTTCTGTGTTTGCTTAGCTTAGACTTTTTAAAGTAATCCCCCCTTTCCTTAACTCCAAGTACCCAATAAACTCCTTGACTTCAAAACATTGCGAATTTGAGTTTATTATTTAATAATAATAATTTAAAACAAAATCGTCTGGTTTCTTGTCAAATTTTATTGGTTTTCCCTCCTGGGTTTGAACTCCCAATGCGGGCATTTCACGCTACGTGTTTTCCTCTCTGAGTCATGTTATGGACTCTTGCAAGCGTAAGGACTTAACTCCCTCTTGGGGAGTCGAACCTCCGCATCGTCACTTTTGTGCCCATGCTTTGTCAAAACTTTATTCTTCCTCCGGGGATCAAACTCAAACGTTGGCTTGTCAAGTCAATGACTTAATCTGATTCCTTTTCAGATTAATAGCTCCCCTGCGAGGGTTCAAACTCGTCACTCGCCGGTATCTTTGTACAGGTTCTTTTTTCTTAGTTTCTGAACATTCACACTGACTTATAAAATCCGTGTTTTAATGCTTCTTTAAGGTTCGAACTTCTGTATGCTGGTACCCCTTATTTATTTATCTAGCCCAAACTTTTGTACTGTGCTCAGTTTCAAACGCGCACTTTAGCTCATTAAAGCACATGCCTGATTTGTCCTGAGTTTCATAAAAGTTTATTGAATAAATACGCTCCCCCTGGGTTTGAACCTGCGTGTTGCCGTGGCTTGTCTTGTTAAGTCTCAACACTAGTTTTTGACCTGAACGTTGGCACTTTGTGCTTTCATTCCATCATTACTGTTGTTGTTATTGACTTAATTTTGAGGAGTGTCCTCTTTTTTTTTTGGATAGCCTACTGTCAAGACACCTCTCCATAGTACTGTTAAATCCAGATTAGACCTGAACTATTGCTATTTCTTTTTGAGAAATATAGTTTATCTTTCTGGATTTTTAATCAGTTGGAAACAGACCCAACTCCTGGTCAGTGGGCTCATGGAGCCTTACTGTGCCAAATGAGATGTCTTTGGTGATTAACTCTGTAGGTTTTTGTAGCTCTTCCCTTAGCGCTTTTAGCTTAGCAGGCATGATGTCCACCCACTTTTCTATGCCTTGAGGCAAAGTCAGCTTTTTGCGAGCTTTATAAGGTACAACTCGAAAAGCGGCTACTCGTGCCTGCCAAACTGACCCATCTAGTTCTGCTACGATGTAATTACCACCTTGAGTCTTGGCAATTACAACCATAGGCCCATGAAATTGTGGCAACATCTTAGCACTGAATAAACTTTCAGTAGTCATGTTTTTGACTAGTACCAAGTCCAATGGTTTAAAGTTGAAGTTTTTGATTGAGCTTTTGTGCTCTTCTGCAAACTTCAATGCCCATTGGAGCTTGGCCTTCCCAACTCTCTCCCTCATCTCCTCTACATGTTGATAATGTTTAGCTAGAGCTCTAGCCCTATAGCCAATCAACTCTTCAGTAGTCAGCAGCCCTTCTGGTAATTCTACCAACCAAGTAGCCTCTGCTAGATCCAAGGGTAGGGTAGGATGTGCACCAGTGACCATGAAGTATGGTGAGCATCCAAACCTCTGCCTGATAGTTATCCGGTCACTCCACATTACATGGTAGAAGAACCAGAACCATTTAGTGCGATCCTCACAGGCTTTGAACAAAGCTTGTCTGATATCCCAATGAGGTCTTTCAATTCTGCCATTAGCTGGTGAGTTGTAGGGGGAGATAGTAATACCTCTGATCCCATACTTCTTCTCCAACCAGGCCGTGACCTGTTTGAACTGTCCAGCATTGTCTGTGATGATTTCTGCAATGCAGCCCCAGCGGCAAATCACATCCTCAAACAACCATTGACCAATGGTCTTATGGTTCTCCTTTCTCAGGGGTCTACCTTCCATCCAAGAAGACAAGGCACATCTGCCATGTACTATGTATTTACAGCCATTAGAGGCTGGTGTCATGTGCATGGTATCAATGTGAATTGTTTGGAAGATGGAGAGAGTATAAGTTACAGTTGGTTTCCTGTTGACTACTGTCTTTTGTCTGATTTGACAATTGTGACAAGTCCCAACATACCACTGCACATCCCCTTCAATGCCAGGCCACCAGAAGTGCTCTTGTATAAGCATTCTGGTGGCATAGGCTCCCCTATGTCCTAAGGCATCATGGGCTGATTTAAGCATAAACATTTGTCTATCAATTTGGACTACTAGTTTATGTTTCTCCTCATGACAGCGCTTGTACAATCTCCCCTTCTTGTCAAAGAAGAATTGTCTAGCAAACTTCTCAAACTTCTCTAGATTCCAGCCTTGTAGATTTTTGGGTTCTGTACCTGGGTCTTGCAACCACCTCTGAACAGTGGGTAGCAGATTATCCCAGTCCTCACCCTCACTACCTTTCCTGTGTTCTAGGTAGGTTTGTGTGTCTTCTACTCTGTCTTCTTGGTCTTCTACTGGTAACAGAGGCATCATAGCAGGGTAGGGCATCACAACGGTACATGTCATACATTGTACGGGAGCCCGCTTTGTGCCGTACCATACGTGTCCAGCGGAGTCCGCTACACTGGAGCGGAGCAGTCCCCACAGTGCCAT